>JAPTHN010000116.1:448897-930908 GCA_026936325.1 Platynereis dumerilii | reverse complement strand
TCATAATGTGACGTTAGCAACATCCCAGTAGATTTCAGCAGCTTCTTATATAGAATGTGTCTTATACCGTTTTTATGGGAATTATAACAAAAAGTCATTTAGCAAAATATTTACTTTTACTTGCTAAAAACCAAAATATTGAAATTCCACTCTCAATATGCTGTGTAGGCATTCAGGATATTATGAGGTTATACCGTGGGTGGAGGCAGTATATCCCTGGTATAGTCACCCAAGATCCAGGATATACGGGGTCGAGGGTGACTATACCGGGAAGAGTCCGCGAAGAGTGGCAAAGTGCTTTTGTCATACAGGACATTCGGGCAGGTAGATCTTGTATTTTACCTGCCCGAATGAAATGTTATCTGCCCGAAGAAAATCCTGTCAGCGGCAGTCAGCGGCTCAGCCTGAAATTCCAATTTATTAATTTCAACTGGTATTTTCGATTTAGTGTGTCTTCAGAAGTGTCACTTTCATTTTTTAGTTACTCAAAAGTCCAAACTTCTCCCAATAACAATTACAGTCAAATAACTCATTGTTGTCTTGACAGCAACTTAAATAAAAATCTTTTAAAAAACTTTGTTTTGAATTGAATATAATAATTACATCGCTATAATTAAATCAGATAAGGTTTGTTTCATATTGTTATATTTAACATTTATTTATAGAGTCATTGGTATTGATCCCAAGCTGCCTATCATTTGGTGGTGTGCATAAATCTCTGCTATGACACAGCTCTACTGTTGTAACCTTGTGGGGCCTCACATCTTGTAGGCCTACACCTGATACTGAACACTGCTAATTGCAATTTAGCGTAGCTATTGTCTCTTTTGTTTGATAGTAATCCATTTGACACCTCTGACTGACTCCCAATTTGAGTCATTGGTTTGTTTAAATGCATCAGGTAATTAACTTTCCAGCTAAACCATCGGCCATTTGGGCAGGTAACCACTCTATTCTTGCCGGTCACACGCTATTTTTGGCGGTTTTGACCGGCATACCGGCACTTTTCGCGGACTCTGAATTATTATTACCAGGGATATACTGCCGCAACCCCATGGTATAACCTTTTTATCCCATTTCTTTTTTTTTTTAAATACTTTTATTTTATATCAATGTAAAACAGTTTGAAGCACTCCATGTGAATGTAGCTGAGCTACAAAAAAGAAAAACAATACTCTTAATTGGCAGCACTTAATTGCCTTAAATCACAACCATATTTCACAACATATAACAAAGTGATAATGTTAATTTCTGTTGACTAGTACTGTTTCAGCCCTATGGATCTTTGATTGCAGAAACGTTTTCTGCCTTGCACTGCAATTTTATTTTATTTCTCTAGATCTAATCAATGCTGATACATCAGATTCACACAGTTGGATGAACATATAGTATAGATTACAAATCCAAAATTTCAAGACGATATCTCCAAAACTCTTGCCACAAAAAGAAATAACTGAAACAAGAATTTTCACTTCAAGCGTAAAATCACTGACTTGAGTCAACTTTTTTTTTTAGTTCCATGGCCGTTTTACCTTATATATCAGGACCTGAAAATACCAGACCTAATAAATTCTCCAGTACTGTTGAACATATAGTATAGATTAGAAATCCACAATTTCAAGACGATATCTCAAAAACTCTTGCCAAAAAAAAATTATAACTGAAACAAGAATTTTCACTTCAAGCGTAAAATCACCGATTTGAGTCAATGTTTTTTTTAGTTCCACGGCCGTTTTACTTTATATCTCAGGACCTTCTGAAAAAGAAACATAACTTCAAATAATTCCACGCTAAATTGCTTGCCATAAATTGCTTACCATTTATAGATCTATGGATGAAAAGATAAATGAATATAGATAGATATCCAATTAACAGGGCGGCATGCTTGTTATACTTTTTTTTTTCAAGAAGGTTAGGTCTACGTTTTCCAGGTGTTTAATTAATTAATTAAGGCCGAGTTGAAAGCTACTGAAAATACCGGAGTGTGGCCTGTTATCAACTAGGACAAACTAGGTTATCAATAGGGCTATAGCCTATAGGCCTACAGGTATATCGGTAGAAAGGCAGTTACTAGCTGATCAATACTGAAGGATATACTGATATAGGCCTAATTGCACTTCAAGAGTTGAAACTTCAATGCACAATAATCTGACACTTCAATACCAATCAAGAAACTTTCAATGACAATCATGAAGGCACTGACGCAACACAGAAGCACAAACACCAATCAGAGGCCTTTCAGCCTCTGTTTAATTGGAACTATAGGCATATGCTTTCTTTTATTCACGAAAATCAAGCCATTTCGGCGGCGGCGATTGTCAGATTTATCAGCGGCGGAGACGACAAGATTCGGCTAACTTTGACTTCATAGTTTTGCGGCTGTGGCGGCTAAATTTTGCGGCGGTTCTGGGCTCTACGGCTACAACAGTGATAGGGCCCACAGCACATTTTATGTTTTACAGGTAAAACCGTACCTTGTCCTTTAAAAAGATCAATGTGGTCACTGTTGTCATCCATGACTGTTCAGCTGCAGCTCCTGCATGAAGGACAGCGTAGATCGTTCCATTGCAACGAAAACCCATCTGGGGCCCCTATTACATATACCGCTAGGCGTCACCACTATCTAGATCAGTGATGCCGAGATGTTGGCTGTTCCCGAAAACTTGGCAAATACAACGTCACGGCAGAAGACAGCTCTCAATGTCAGTCAAAGCAGGAGAAAAACTTTACTCGAAAGTTAGTAGGCCAGTTCAGAGTTTTAAAGGTGAGTTGTGACTTGCGTGTATTTCAGTTTCATCTTTGAAAAGTTCAGGGAAAGAAGTAAACAAATGAAGATTTTATTTGACAATGTTTAAGAGGCCCCATTTAACCTCATAATTCCCGCAACTCCCATAATTCCTGTAATTCTAATAATTCCCAAATAACTCCCAACAATTCCCAGTAATTCCCACAACTCCCCGCAAGTGCTGCAAATTCTAGCAATTTTCCACAAATCCTTTCAAATGCTCAGAATTCTTACAATTCCCACTAACTCCCGGAACTTCCCGGAAGTGCAACCAATCTCTACAATTCTCAACAAATCCTGCTTACTGTCACAAGTCCCTGCATATGCTACTAATTCCTACAATTCCTGCACAAGTCCCAAGTGATCTCTGTAACTCCCAGCTATGAAGGCTTATTTCCACAATTCCCACTAATTCCCACTAATTCCCATCAATTCCAATTAATTCCCACTAATTCCACTAATTCCTGTTAATTCCCACTAACTCTTTTCCGACATATCAATATAGCACAATAGGACAATGAATGATGTCATTATACGCTTTGCCCTAGTGTGTATTTTACAAAATATAAACCACTTCCCTGAATTCAGGTACAGTTAAGTGTCATAATCTTAACCACAATGAAGACTATTATAACTTGTAGAAGTTCTTTATGGGATATAAATGCCTATATCTGGTAGTCCATATTGAACACTAAATATGGTTTTGACTGATAAAAGTTGCATCTTGTGAGCCAATATTTTTTGGATATTGAAATTAGTGAAGCATTTCTACACTTCTAAGAATTTACATATGCCAAGTCTCCGTTTTTACATCTAGGTCTGCACAATTATGCCAATTCTCAATAGTTTATTTTAAAGACAAGCCCCCATTGATCATTCCAACTAATGACTAGTATTTCAACATAGCATCAAAGCAAAAGAAAGTAATCATGAAAAACGCAGAGAGACACATTAATTTTGTTTATTAAACGTTAGAATTGCCGGTCAAAATGTAACGGACTACAAGAATTATAGCATTTAATGTTTCTGGAAGACTTGTATACAACAAACAAAAAGCAATCATGCTGACAATTTACTGCAGTTTATTTAGTGATCTACACATTTAATAGCATAATCATGATTTTTTCAATTTCTTTGGTATGATCTTCCTGTGATCTCGACCTGGACAGACAAAATTTCTTCAGCAATGCCTCAATCTGCGGTCACCTTGTTCCTGCAATGCAATACAATTCAATTAGTTTCACAGATAGATATCATACTGTGTCTTGCAAACTGGCGACACCGAAAATTTGTTTGAAACACACTCACCAGTCACCAGCAATAAGAATACAGGACATGATTTTTATCATAATTTCCATAATTATTCAAGTTTGACCAATTCCTGTTAACTTTTTACGTTGTTCAACATAATTGGGCTTTTCCACATAAACCTACATCTCACATAAAAAGTGAGCATCAATGCAAAGAAGAGTTTTAAAGCAGAAAAAACTAACTTTCTGGCTTTATTTCTAAACCTGCAGAACACTTTCCAGATGTTTTTGAAAAAACACAACCGTAGAAATTATTTATTTTACTGCCATTCGAATAGAGATCTTTTAATTAACGGTGGAGGCAGAGACCCTCAGAAGTGCCAATAATTTTTTTATTACAATATCAAACAACACTAGTTTTGGTGTTTAGGGCAAGTTGACCTAACTTCAGCCTCTCACCCAACTTCAGCCCCCCTACAGAAAACTCCTTGTAATTAAATTTTGATGAGGCCAAGGTGCCAGTATTTGGGTTTAAAGTTATTGTCAATGTGTTTTCAATAAATTATCAAAAAGTTATGACCATCATAACAATGAATCAGCAATTTTACATGTTTTTTTGGTGGACCGCATTTTGCTTGTTTTGCGACGCGAATACAACGCGAAACGAAAAAAAGTTTGATAAAATGTTAAATCTGTCGGTTGGCTGTACCGATTCACTAAAGCAGGAGCAGCCCAAAAAAAGTTTCATCACAAGGAAACATTAGTAATCTTCCATAAATTAAGGTTTTTAAAAATATTTTCTACTTGATCATTCAATGAATTAGGTGATTTATAAGACATGTCAATCTTACCTAACTTCAGCCCCCATGGTCCTAACTTCAGCCCCCATATGACCTAAATTCAGCCCCCAGGTTTCCCAAACTCCACCCAATACATCTCACTTGAGAAGTTTGTTTATTCATCCCTGAATATCTATCTATAGAAAAAATTAATTTTTAAAGCATTTTTACATCTGGCATACTGGAATAGACCAGTTGCCTGAACTGGAGTTTAAAATAAATTTTTATCCTCTTTCCGTGAAAGCGATGACTTCTTTCCAAGCTTTTTTTAAATACATTTTTGGAGCATTGATTTTTTTCAGACTTCATGTTTTATATACAGGTAAGTAATTAAACAATTCTACCCCTGAGCTCTTCTGAGCAGCGCTATTGAGCAGTTTACTGGAATTAGCGCTATATTAAGTTATTATTATTATTATTATTATTATTATAATTAAGGTCAAATTTAATCATTCTGCTGCTTTTTATGACAGAATAGGATCAACCAGTTGGAGTTAGGTGCAGGGCTGAAGTTAGGTACACCCTAGGCTGAAGTTAGGTACACCCTAGGCTGAAGTTAGGTACAACACGGCTGAAGTTAGGTACATTTCCCATTATTGTCTTTTGAACACATTTGCACTGCCTTATAAAGCATGTGGCTGTTTTTTTACAATATAGTCGTAAAGAGGAGTGAAGGCTGGGGTTAGGTCCACAGCTACAGATTATTCCCATGAATAGCCAGCCAATGACAAGCGATCAAAAGCCAAAGTAGGCTGAAGTTAGGTCAACTTGCCCTACTTCGTAAAAAATTATGATAATAAAAATGTTTTGTTATGAAGAAAATTTAATACCTGCACGGTTTCATGTCTTTTGAACCACATTCTGAAGCTAGTAAAAGACAGGATGTATGAAGACGATCCTCCTTTTCCAGTGCAAGACCTGAAATTATTTTGAAAAAATTGTTAAGCAATAAATGCCAAGCATTGATCCTTTTGCACCCGTAACAACAATTTAAGTGGCAAAACAATTTTCAAAAGCATAGAAACATTTGGTATCAATTCTAAACTCATCTGTGATTTTCTGTATCTTTTGAAAGTGTAAAATTGATACCCCTGTGAGTTGTGTGCAGCGATACACATTGGCCTAGATTATTTTTTTGACTTTTGATCAGGACAGATTTTCACTTTTTTCTCAGGAATGGTGACACATGCTTTCGTGTACAATTAAAGATTTATTGTGAACAATCACTGAACATCGTATTACAAGCTTTACTAGTCGTAACTTGACAACAGATGAAACAAAGGTATTGCCCTCCAAAGAAACTCGTTTCTCCTTGAATTCCACAGTGTGTGCGGAGGTATTGTAATCACTTCAAATGGCTACAAGGTCAAGTTTAGTTGTGCCTTTTGATGTTCTGATTTTCCCAGGCATGACCAGCCAGTATTGCTGGTACATGGATTAAATTTTGTACACATATGGGCTATATGGTCTAGTTGTGCCTTTTGTTGGCCTGATGGATGAATATTGTGTACTTTTTAAAAAATATGAAAAATGATTAGGGACCGTTCAGAATTTATGACTGGGGGGGTGGGAGTTTTGGCCGTGTTTTTCACACGTGTTTCAAGGGGGGGTATTAATTTTTGACAACACTTCCCAGGGGGGGTTAGAAATTTCAACAAAGAAAAAATGTTAAAAAACACGCATAAACTCATTCTATTTGGGCTTTTTTACGTGCAAAAGTCCGCGAAATGATGCGAATATGTACGCGTGGCAGTGTATAACAGTATATATGTGTACAACTGTACATTGCTTTGTATGTCGATGGGGGGGGGGTACTAAAAATACGCATATAACCTGAGGGTGGGGTACTAAAAATCCGCATGAAACTCAAGGGGGGGTATCAATTTTTGACGGGAAGTTCCAGCAAAACTCCCACCCCCCCCAGTCATAAATTCTGAACGGTCCCTTATTTGTTTCCGGGCCCTGACTCAGCCACTATTGCATGTATTGCTTTTAGTATAAACATACCCGCCATCTGATTATTTTTTTTGATGATCTATGATTCATGCAATTTTGGAGTTGGACCTCTGAAATTTTGCATTTCTAAGATGTCTAAATCATGTCTAATACATCTAATAAACATATTAGAAAGTAACTTTTATAGCCATACATAGTTCAGTGCAAATTTTTGTGTTGGAACTTTTTGTCAGAGCCTACGGGATGTCGGTGGAGGTCAGTTACTGTTGTATCCAGTGTTCCATTCCGAGATAACTGATTCAATTAGTGAATAGAGTATGTCTAAGATTCCCAGTAGTCCAGTGGCGGACTTAGATTTTTCCCCTAACCTTGTTTTATCCATCCAATGACAGTTTTTTTTTGCTTTTTCTGGTAGATAGGCACTCACTGATCAAAAATCAACTGGGTGCAGAGGTTGCACTCTTGGGGAAATTTTTTTATTGACCAAATTCAAAAGGCTGCCCTCGATCAGGTAAAAAACCTATTATTGGTGATATCTCAGCTTTTAATTGACAGAGAGACTTGATTTTGGTGTCAAAATATACATTTTCAGGGTCAAGGAAAACATTCAGATATGTTTCAAAGCAATATGTGATTCAAAAAATATCTTATTAAATAAATGTTGATGAGATTTGGAATTAAATTTAATATATATATAAAGTTATACTTATTATTGCAGAAATTGGTTTCACGGAATGTGTGAAAGTACAATCATTAACTATTCCATACAAGGTAAAATGGAATATATACTTAAATGTATAGCCCACAGGAAGTGTTAACATGTGACATTAACTGAAAAGAATAATGAATAACACTATTTCAATATTCTCCGAGGATCTAATCTAATGTCGTTGGATGCATGATATCATACAGAGCATTTAGTCATTTTATCCAGTTTCAGGTAGGATTGCCATTATTGCATTACCACCATCCTCAACTTCAGGTGTTTTATGCATATAATATTCACACCATTATTGTTTCTAGAACATTGTCCATTCCCGTTAGTATTACTTATTTGAGGACTGTTACTAGACATTAGATACTAATCAAGATGCAACCCTTGAAATTCTACCAAGCCTTGATCTTGGTGAAAAAAAATAAATTTCTAGGTCTAGGAATACAATAATATTGTTCGCATTTAGCAATATTTGAGGCAAACATTCAAAGCGTACCCCTTATGCAAAAGTTAGGTTCATAAATGTCTGCAAGTATAATCATTTATTATTCCATATTTGGTATAATGGAATGTACATTTTACACTGTGTAGACCAACATTAACATGAAGTCCACAAGATGCATTGACCTCAGGGCCGTAACAAGGGTGGATTATTTCAGAATGGCAGGCACAATGAGGGAGGAGGTTTGGGTCATTGTACTCGCCAAGAAGGCAGCAGCATCCAGATGGCCTGTGATGCATTCTTGGCTATATGGAGCGCTAATTCCACCATGGAAGGCAATGCAGGATAAATGTCAATGGCAAAGTCATAATTATAAAAAAACAAGGAAAGGAATAAAAATAAATGTTAATGCTGGTAAGACGTTCTAATATTCCACATCAATTGCTTCAAACACATTGAAAACTTCAAGCCTGTGTCTCTCTGTCTGCCTCCTCCTTCCAGCACCATGCAGAGGGTGGAGTGAGAGGTAGGAAGCAGAAGGAGGGGTTAATTGAGTAGGAGGCAAGAGAGCAAGAGCAAGGGAGGATACAGAAAGGGAGTAGGCTCTGGTAGGTAGAGTGGGAGGATAGATAGAATGACAGGCTGTATTATATCACAATCACATTGTGCAGAAGGAAGCAAGAGCTTGAAAGAAAGCAGCAAGGGATAATGCACTGAATGCAGAGAGGGAGGAGGCAGAGAAAGAGGGAGGACACATTCGCGAAAGAGTGAAGAGTTTTCTATTTAGGAGAGGCAGAGCAGGTGAGGAGTCAGAGAGAAATATATCAGGCAAGAATCTGAAAGGAGAAAGAGTTCATGCCTCCTTCCTATTTGCATTCTCCCATTTATGCCTGACTATCTCCTAAAGCTCTTTCCTTGTCCTCCAATAGCAAATAGTGCTTTTCTTCTCCTTGTGCCTTTTTTTCTTCCCACTGGCTCCAAAGAATGCTTCAGACCATTCTGCCACCTCCATGCTATGCCTCCTGCCTCACTCCCTTCTCCCTCTTCTGTCTTATTCTCTCGCTCTACCTCCACCTTACAATATGTTGCTCCTGCCACAATAGGTCCACTCTCCCCACCAAAATCAAGTCTCTCTGTCAATTAGAAGCTGAGATATCACCAATAGGTTTTTTACCTGATCGAGGGCAGCCATTTTGAATTTGGTAATAAAAAAATCTCCCCAAGGGTGCAACCTTTGCACCCAGCTGATTTGTGATTAGTAGATGCCTATCTACCAGAAAAAGCAAAAAACAATCATTGGATGGATAAAACAAGGTTCTCTGGCCTGCCACCAGACTACAGTCTTCCCGCCTTATTATCATACGATAGTCCTCAAAATGAATGAGCAACTTTCCTCTCTCAAAAAGGAGGTTGAGCTACATGGCTGATCGCACAAATTTCCATACATCAAATCGGCTCTGATTGGTCTTGAAATTATCTATTCTCAACGAATGCCATTAGATCTTTTTTAGAAGGTGGTTCTGGTACAAAAATATATATTGTACAGCAGAGAGCTGCAATGTGAAATATGACAGCTTTGGATGTGTAAAAGGTATTTTTAAAAATTGTAAATTTTGATTTTAGTGTATGTAGTAAATCAGTCTAATTTGAAAGTTTCTGGTGGATTTGAATTGGCATGATCCTCCAGCCAACTTCAAATTTTGTCTCTTGACTCCCTGACTCCCGGATTTCAGGAAGAGAGGCCTTAATGTTTTCAGTCCAAACCCCTGATGAGTTTTAATGGTAGAAACGCAAATGAGGTGTCAAGTGAAAGCAAAGAAGCAGTGCTAGAAAATGGTGCAGGCGCTTCTTTGAATTTTTGATTTTAATCCCTGAACAATGGGGTTTTAGTTGAAACTTAACCATGTGTACTTGTGTACAAAAAGTACACAGACCAAAATTTTAATAAAGTGCCTCCAGCATCACACAGTGCTACTTCTCTGCTTTCATTCAACACCTTATTTGCATTTCTACTGTTAAAATTTATCCCGGTCTCTATTTCAGTGTTTTTATCAGATTTTAGGCTAAAAATAGCATTTTTTCCTATAAAAAAATACAGTGACCCCCCCCCCCAATTTTTTTTTTCCTTGACATTTACTTAGACTAATGTGCTGTCCAAAAAAAAAGTGGACAAGTGCATTAACCAAGCAGAGGAAGGATTGAGATGGTGATATAATGTATTTTTTGGAGTTGTTATTTTAGCCAGGAAGGATGATGTGTCAAACACAACAGAAGGAATAAGATGCTGACGTTAGCAGGAGTGTTTTGGATGGTACTTCATCTTGAGTTGCAGAAAGACAACATGAAATTGTAGTCACTTTAACTGGATTTTTAAGGTGCCCTGCAACTTAAATAATTGTTATAAAATTTAGCATGGTGGCTTTTTTAGGCGGGACTAAATTAATGTAAAACCCATCTTGAAGTCATGGTAAGGATTGTCACAATTACTATGAACTGGTGGCCATCCCCAGTCCCATGACATGGTGGGGCTACAATGTGCTTATGGGTCGAAATTTGATAAGTCTGAAATTCTTGTCTCCGGTGTTTAACAATAATTCATGATGGCAGGAAGACCAATAGACGCCCTCTTCTTGTCATTTGTCATAGACAAGGATATTAGCAAAACTTTTAACACAAAAAATATGCGGCAGAATTTTTTTATCCAATCCAAAAATAGCATTGAAGTGGCCTACCCCCCTGAAAATGGCCTGTCTCCAACAACATTTTCTTTGAAAGATCATATCACAATAACTAGTACAGGATCTTAATTCAATTAAACTCTTCCATACATGGAGACTTGACTGTCAGTTTTCTAAAATCTGGTCACCAATAGCTGAAATAATATTCTGTATAAGAGCAGGAGGTTGTTGTGTCGATGTCTCCAATATAGCGTCATTAGCATCGCGCCGGATTTGTTTCTTAATAAAAATTAAAGGGACACAAATTCTGTGAGAAAACTTTGTGTCTGATGTTGTCTGAGAACCCAAGAAAATAACTGAACTATCTGTAGCTCTGCATCATTTATGTAAACCAACATATTAGAGTATTTCTGTTGGCATGTCAGGTGTCCTATCTCAATTTGTCATTAGCAAACGCATTGCTACTCTATTTCGACTACATATTACTGGACCAAAATCACTGTGAACATGTGTCTAGTGTTGATAAGGTCATTGCATGCGCACATTGCCAGACTGCCAGTTTTGCACTGGTCCCTGCAAAGATTTTCACTGTAATCATCATTAGCATCACGCTGTCATTAGCATCATGTCAAAAATGGCTTATTGCCTTTATCTCACTAAAATTTTGTTGTAGGTAACTGGAGTTGAAATCAATTGAATATATATTATCAATAAATGTTTCAACAGACTGTTACATAACATATTTGCATTTTCCTTGCATCTGACATGCTTAGTATGAAGTTTGATGCTTGTCTGAAACTACTAACCAAATATGGGGTGCCAGTAACATTTTACCATTGCCTAGCATCTGAAATATGGTTTAGTAAAGACACTGGGCACTGGAGGAAGTAGTGGAGATCATCGTTATAATTCAGAATCCAAACTATTGATGAAAGGAGTATTTTTGTTTGTTTTTGTAAATTTCTGGTTCAAGGACATGTTCTATCTTAATGACTATTGGTCATAGAGACCTGAAATATAGCTCAATGTGTGCAGAAAAGCCACTTTTCTATTTGTTGGTAATTCATTATTCAGCCCTAAGTGGTCGGATTTCAAGTTATAGGCATGAGGCTAATGACACACATATTTGGTATTTCAATTGATCAAACGCAGTTTCTCAAAAATAATTGGCACTAGAGACCTGGAACTTGGACCAAAATGTGTAAGCAACTTGCCTAATCATTGGCAATAGATTGTTTAGCCCTAAGTGCTTAGGATTTCTAGTTAGAAGTGTGATTTTAATGACAATCAGAAAACATTACAGCTTTGTTTATCACCTCAGTACAGATCAGCGGGGCATTTCGACCCTTGGACATGAAAGTGCAGTGACACTGATAGCTGATTGTTTGACCCAGCCAACACAAACTTTAAAAGGCATTTCTGGAATGAAAAATTTTCAAATTTTTTCAACTGAAATTTCAAGGTTTTCAAATTTTGACCCTTATAATGAAAAACCCATCCTAAAGTCATGGAAAAGATTGCAAAAATTACTGTGAACTGGTTGCCATCCACATTGTGCAATTAATGTAAAAACCCACCCTGAAGTCATAGAAGGATTGACCCAATTACCATGAATTGGTGGCCATTCCCAGTCCCATCAAATGGTAGGGTTAAATTGTGCAATTAATGAAAACCAATCCTATAGTCATGGAAACGATTGCCACAATTACCAAAAACTAGTGGCCAACTCCAGTCCCACCACATGGCTGGACTATAATGTGCAATTAATACAAAAACCCGTGTCGAAGTCATGTAAAGGATTGCCACAATTACCATGAACTGGTTGCCAACTGCAGTCCCACCACATGGCACGACTAAAATATGCAATTAATGCAAAAACCCGTGTTGAAGTCATGAAAAGGATTGCCACAATTACCATGAACTGGTTGCAAACTGCAGTCCCACCACCTGGCGCGACTAAAATATGCAATTAATGCAAAAACCTGTGTTGAAGTTATGAAAAGGATTGCCACAATTACCATGAACTGGTTGCAAACTGCAGTCCCGCCACATGGCGCGACTAAAATATGCAGTTAATGCAAAAACCCGTGTTGAAGTCATGAAAAGGATTGCCATAATTACCATGAACTGGTTGCCAACTGCAGTCGCACAATCATGGCGCGACTAAAATAAGCAATTAATGCAAAAACCCATGTTGAAGTCATGAAAAGGATTGCCACAATTACCATGAACTAGTTGCCAACTGCAGTCCCACCACATGGCGAGACTAAAATATGCAATTAATGCAAAAACCCGTGTGGAAGACATGAAAAGGATTGCCACAATTACCATGAACTGGTTGCAAACTGCAGTCCCACAACCTGGCTCGACTAAAATATGCAATTAATGCAAAAACCTGTGTTGAAGTCATGAAAAGGATTGCCACAATTACCAAGAACTGGTTGCAAACTGCAGTCCACCACATGGCGCGACTAAAATATGCAATTAATGCAAAAACCTGTGTTGAAGTCATGAAAAGGATTGCCACAATTACCATGAACTGGTTGCCAACTGCAGTCCCACCCCATGGCGCGACTAAAATAAGCAATTAATGCAAAAACCCATGTTGAAGTCATGAAAAGGATTGCCACAATTAGGGGAGAGCGGGGCACCATGAGCCACTTTTCCGAAATTAAGCTCCTGAGCCTAAAGTTTCAATGGTAAATAGCTGGTTGCTTTATATAATCATAGCAAGACCTCTTGGCTACAATATCCAGTGTTGTTACATTATATTCTTAATTCTTAAATAGTCAAAACATTGTCTTTAAAAAATGTAGTCTAGCGGCTCATCGTGCCCCGACCCTGGGGCACCATGAGCCATGGTATGGGGGGCTGTTTACATACATGCATTATCCTTCTCATTCAACTGTAAAGAACTGATACCTCATAAACCAGATGTTTTACTTGAAATTTTCCCTTGGCATACGCCACAATATGGATCAGATGGATTTTACATGTTTTTCCATGGAATAGCACAAATGTGTCCTAAACAGCTGCTGATGTCTTGCACTATAGTTCTGGACTTACAACAGTAGAGTTGTTGTTACAATTCAGCTTTAATTGTACATTAAAACTTTATAGAAAATGGCTCATGGTGCCCTATCTCCAAGTGGCTCATGGTGCCCCATTTGTAAATTTCATTTATTAGTGCATATCACCATTTTCCAGTTTATCATAGTATCAATGTTATGACATCATCCAAGCACATGAGTTATCTCCTCTAAGAAGACCAAGTTTTATGATGATACCAGAAATAGTTAAAGTACCAGAAGTAAAAGTTCCACCACCCAATATGTTTACTTTTTACTCAAATTCACTGGTCAAAAGTTTTTTTTCAATTCTTGGTCCTACGTTGAAAAGAAAGATTATGATTGCTACCCTAGCCCATTCTACACAAATAAAGGAATATATGGTCTTCCTATCAAGCAGTTCTGTCTTGCCGTTTTTCTTGTAGGGGCAATGGTTCATGGTGCCCCGTGGCTCATGGTGCCCTGCTCTCCCCTACCATGAACTGGTTGCAAACTGCAGTCCCGCCACATGGCGCGACTAAAATATGCAATTAATGCAAAAACCCATGTTGAAGTCATGAAAAGGATTGCCACAATTACCATGAACTGGTTGCCAACTGCAGTCCCACCACTTGGCGGGACTAAAGTATGCAATTAATGCAAAAACCTGTGTTGAAGTCATGAAAAGGATTGCCACAATTACCAAGAACTAGGTGCCAACTGCAGTCCCACCACTTGGCGGGACTAAAATATGCAATTAATGCAAAAACCCGTGTTGAAGTCATGAAAAGGATTGCCACAATTACCAAGAACTGGTTGCAAACTGCAGTCCCACCACATGGCGCGACCTAAATATGCAATTAATGCAAAAACCTGTGTTGAAGTCATGAAAAGGATTGCCACAATTACCAAAAACTAGTTGCCAACTCAAATCCCATCACATGCCAGGAAAAAAAAGTGCAATTAATGCAAAAACCCATGTAGAAATCATGGAAAATATTGCTAATTGCCAAAAACTGCTTGCCAACTGCAGTCCCATCACATGGCGGGACTAAAATATGCAATTAATGCAAAAGCCAATCCTGAAGTCATGGAAAGCATTGCAAGTAACCATGAGCTGGTTGCTAGCCTCGGTCCCATCACAATGGTGGTGCTTAAATGTGCAATTAATGAAAAACCCATCCTGAAGTCGTGGAAGAATTGCCACCATTAGGATGAACTGGTTGTCATCCCTAGTCCCATCACATGGCGGGACTACAATATGCAATTAATGCAAAAGCCTATCCTGAAGTCATGGAAGGATTGCCACAATTGCCATGAACATCCCCAGTCCCATCACATCGTGGGGTAAAATGTACAATTAATGAACAAGAACCCAGGGGTTCAAAATGGAGGTGGCGTTCACATCCCCCTAAAAATGACTAATTCTCTGAGTGCCCAGCTGCAGCAAGAATATTGAGTGCTAAATCTCAGAATTTTATAATTCATTTTCAAGCCACAAAATGGCCTTTTGGCGCAGGTGATGGAAAAACTAATAAATTTCATGAAAGAACTTTGAACACTGCATACAAAACTGTTTTCAGCAGAGTGTTCAACTGGCAATTAAGTTGATACCAGTCAGGGGCGTCAGTTTCCTTTTAAAGTGGAGGGGCAAATAGTGGTCAAACCTTCATGGAGGGATTAGTGAAAAATTATTTTTTATTTCAATTCAGAAATGTGCAATTTGGCCAAAACGTGGTGGGGTAAAATGCCCACCAGCCTCACCTACACTGACGCCACTGATGAAAAAAAAAAAAAAGTTGCTGAAGAAGCTGCATCTGGATGGATGGATGATTGGGGCTTTACGTACTGTATTTATGCACTTTGGGGGCAAATTAGGACAGGGGGAGGACATGGCAATGAGGTGAAGGATGATTGAAACAGCCGTCCAACATAGACCCAGGTGACCCGGCAAGAGCTGGATTCGAACCCTGGACCCAGCGATTGGCAGTCCAGCACACTACCACTAGACCAACCCTCCCCCCACATGCATCTGGAGTAATTGGTTCTGATGAAACATTCTCTGCCAATGCTTCTGCAGTTGCCTTCCCATTTTTTGTCTGTGTTGTGGCAATGTAACAAAGCCCTTCGAAAACAAAGGCTAAGAACAACTAGGTAAGGTGAACTCTGCAGCTGAGGGGCCAGTTCAAATCAAAGTGACTACAGATTCAGAATGAGGTCAAAAGATTGAATATTCGCTTACGATTGCAAAAGAAGTAAATGACCATTCTTGCAAAATTGATGTTAATACTTGAAACCACTTCAGAAAGAAAACCATAGCAATCAGGTAGAACAAATTCGAGCATTACTTCTTATACCCCTTTCACACCAATTTCATACAGCTTGTATGGGACTATTGTGTAACTGTCGGCATTGAAGTTGATCGATAATCATTATCTTTTTGATCAATTGTCAACAAGTACTGTCTTTATGAAATGTGCAATAACATTTTGGGATATCCTGTATTTTAAAAAACATTTCTCTGAGCATATTAACGGAACCTGCACCAAAACATTTAAAATAATTTTCATAACTGTCCCATTGTGCCATATCCACTGCATGGATGCTTATCAAAATCAAATCAGTTCTTTGTTGTGGTGGTGATTGCAAGACTACAGTGTTTCATTAGCTCAAACAGCTGGACAGCTAGAGTGACAGACTGACAAACAGACGGAAGAACAGACACCCACAAAAGAAAACATTAGGCCTGTCCTACGGGGCCTCTTCTGCAACTATAGACCTGTTTCTTTTCTGTCCATATTCTATATTAATGGATTGCTTGCAAAGTTATTGTGCATATTCAGCTGAGAGTCAGTCGCTTTCAGAAAAATTGCTGACTTGGAAAAAAGTGACTTTTTTGTTTACGAGGTTTAATACCTTTCTAACTCCAAAAATGACAATTCTGGTGTGTCACAGAATAATTTCTTGTATTTTTCCAAACGTATGACTTCTTTTAAAATTTATGTCCCACAAAAGCTTATCTTCAGTATTTAAGAAACAGCAACATTAGCAAATTTCATTATCAAAGGTAAACCTTTTTTTCTTTTTTAGATCTGCTCAAGTATTGAAAACAGCTTATTTTTATTCTTCCAATGTTTTAAAAGGAACTGAAGTAGTACCATATAAATTAAACCACCAAGTGGGACGCCAAAAGAAACTACAATACCCATTTGCAATATGCATTGACGATGATAAAAATACAGAGGCTAGCAAGTTTCCTGAAAAAAGTTTATAAGATTGAAACTGATATAAAGTTACAACAATAGCTTGAATTGTAAAATTAAACAGTCATGAATGTATTGAAATTATTTCAAAAGACACGCAGATTGTTTCAGCTGTTGGCAGTGTCACAGCTAAATGCTGAAGGTTTGCTGCTGCACATCCTGTTTTTTATCATTGTCATCAATGGCCCAGCATGCAGTAAGAGTGTTACAAAAGGTTTTTAAAAGGCTAACAAAAATGGTAAACCATAATTAAATTATATAACCCTTTGATTTTGATATAACCTTTTGATATATAGAAACACTCATTGAATTAATTTTTGTTTGGTCAATATAATCATTTGCTTTGTTAGTAGCCTATCATGTGCCTGTCTTTCAGTATATCACCAATCTGCTACATTTAAATAAACAAGAAAAAGTACCTTAACATTTCTGGTGAATGCAACCTGGCCACAGCATTAGAATCCTGTTGCAAAGCAGTCAGACCAACTGATTGCAAAATATCATTTAAGGTGATATTTAAGTGCTCTGTATATTTTAGTTGTGGATCAATCCTTTAATTGTCAAGAAATCTATTCTGTTAACTAAAACAAACAAACAGACAAACTGTGACGCACCGATTGGGTGTTGTTGTTGTCAGAGACATCAATCATTGCACACAAATCTGAAAAGTGTATGTTAGGGGCCGACCAGATGATCTTTGGGGGGGGGGGCTATGGACATTTGGTGAAAAAAAAAAGATTTGGTGAAAAAAACACTGAAAAAAATATTGTTCAACACACGGAAAAAAAAAAATTGTTTAACACACGGAAAAAAAAAATTGTTTCCAACTGTAGCTAGGGTACAGTAATGTTAAAATTCAGATTAAAAAGTTTGTCGCCAGTATGCCGCACAAAAAAAGTTTGTCCCGCAGTAAGTCCATAGCCCCCCCCCCCAACTATCATCTGGTCGGCCCCTTATCATTTCACACTGGTGGCTTAAATCGGAACTTCTAATTCCCACAAGTCCTGAATATCCAAATTATTTCCCTGACAGTTTCCAAAAGTCCACACATATCCCATTATCCCCAATTAGTCAGATCAATCCCACAAAATCCCTGATTATAGTTTCAATATCCAGCAATTCCCTATTGTCCCTATAAAAAATTTAAAACCTCATAATATTTCATTACTCCTTGAACTCCACAATGGGACCTCCATTTGGGAATTATGAGGTTAAATGGGGCCTTTTAAGATTAAGATTGGCCTCTGCTTTGGCATGTCGTCATGGTCATGCTGGCTCTGGCAGTTCCTGCGAGTGTGATTGTAAAATTTAGGCCTGATAGTACCGGTAGTACCATTAGGGGCAGACCAGATGATCTTTGGGGGGGGGGGCTATGGCGTTTTTGGTGAAAAAAAAGTTTGTTTCCCTTTCGACATTGAAAAAAAAAATTTTGTTGAGCACATGAAAAAAAAAGTGTGCTTCCACCTGTAGCTGGGGTACCGTAATGTTAAAATTGCGATAAAAAAGTTTGTCGCCTGTTCACATGCAAAAAAAATTTTTCATCGATGCTTCGCGAGCCAAAAAAAAAAGCCATAGGACCCCCCAAGCTATCATCTGGTCGGCCCCTTATTATAGCTTAACGACACCAGATTTCGAGACATGACAGTTGAATTTGACACCCACCAACCTGCCTGCCAAGTAATTCAATCAGTCCAGCAAGTTGTTGACATTTTTGCAGACACCACAGAGAATTATACTGCAGGTGAAGCACTTGTCAAATTGCACTTGAAAGCCCTCCAGTGTACAGGTCGAATTCAACTGACGTGTCGAATCTAAAAGTCGCCATTGGTAATTATCAAACTTCAGAACGTCCTCGACAGGGTGTATGCCAATCGTTGAAAAGCCTTGATTCCTATTATTCCTCTGTGCTGTTAATAAAACAATTAACAGCTAAATATTTGGCGATTTCTTGCGAAAGTCAACCGGTACTGACCGTACTGTAGAAACATTTATAGTAGGGCTAGATATTCAGAAAAAAAATTACAGTGCTTTTGCCTGGAATAGCCTGGAATTTTGTTTAAAAACTTCTGCAAACGCCCTGCCCGGTATATGCCTGTCTGCTGCCCTTGATCCAGGGCGTGAGACCAGGGGAGGATGCAGAAAATTCTGGTGGGGGTCAAATGGGTTATCGCGTCATGGAACCCATAGCCCGATATAACGCGACTGCGCCTGGATAGGATGCTCAATAAGAAGGTAGAGGCACTACTGGATAATTCAGGTTGTTGAACCATCATTTTTGTTATGCCAGCCCGAGTCTTGACACCCACCAACCTGCCTGCCAAGTAATTCAATCAGTCAAGCAAGTTGTTGACATTTTTGCAGACACCACAGAGAATTATACTGCAGGTGAAGCACTTGTCAAATTGCACTTGAAAGCCCTCCAGTGTACAGGTCGAATTCAACTGACGTGTCGAATCTAAAAGTCGCCATTGGTAATTATCAAACTTCAGAACGTCCTCGACAGGGTGTATGCCAATCGTTGAAAAGCCTTGATTCCTATTATTCCTCTGTGCTGTTAATAAAACAATTAAAAGCTAAATATTTGGCGATTTCTTGCGAAAGTCAACCGGTACTGACCGTACTGTAGAAACATTTATAGTAGGGCTAGATATTCAGAAAAAAAATTACAGTGCTTTTGCCTGGAATAGCCTGGAATTTGTTTAAAAACTTCTGCAAACGCCCTGCCCGGTATATGCCTGTCTGCTGCCCTTGATCCAGGGCGTGAGACCAGGGGAGGATGCAGAAAATTCTGGTGGGGGTCAAATGGGTTATCGCGTCATGGAACCCATAGCCCGATATAACGCGACTGCGCCTGGATAGGATGCTCAATAAGAAGGTAGAGGCACTACTGGATAATTCAGGTTGTTGAACCATCATTTTTGTTATGCCAGCCCGAGTCTCAATATTGATAGCCAGTGGCGGATCCAGACTGGGTCTAGGGGAGGCCCGGGCGTTTTTCGGCATTCGAGGGCCCGCGTCGCGGCATATTTTCCTATAAATGATACTTTTATCTCAGTGGTCTAGGGGGGGAGGCCGGGCCCCCTAGGCCCCCCCCCCTATATGCGCCACTGATACCTGATGCCTTGGTCTAAGACTCGGAGGGTCAATGTCTAATGTGTCGGAGATTCATGAAGTGCTTTTCCTAGTCCTGACCGAATTTCTATTAGCCAAAACGGCCGATTTTGAGTGAAATGTTGTAAAATACATGTATATATTTGTGGCTAATTTTCGGCCAAAATATGCAATTTTCATAAGCCACATGGATGATGTGATAGCCACCACGAATGTGGCTAATGGCTAGGAAAAGCACTGATTCATGCGGTCGTAGACTTGGAGGTTTATTCCTCGGTTTAGGTCTCAGATGTCCTGGCTTAGACATTCATCAACACTAGAATTTACTAATGAAACTTTTGAAGGGAATCAAATTTCTCAATGACTCACTGTCACTGTTGATCATTATGTGAAGCATCATAATCACTGTTGTCCAATTTCATGATTCAAAAATGTAGAATAGGCATATGATGATAATTATGATTCTGGAATCTGGATGCTTCACAGTCAAAACCTATAAATTTTTTCCATGACAAGTCAATTGTGCATTTTTATTTATATTCTCACATCTGCTCTCCTTTTTTTCAGATTTGCCGACACAAGTGCAGAAGATCTGTTACCAATTTGTCAACAACCAGAACATCCGCTGAATGAAATTATGAATATTATAAGGAGTTTCACAAGTGATCTCTTGCAGCCATTGCACATCAGTCTTGTCGATGTCTAACGCCACCTCATGACCATCTCAAATTCTCTTGAAACATTCAATTTTATAACACTAAACTAGTAGTCTCATTTGTCCTTTCTGCTCTGAAGACTTTTTCAAGGTATCAGCATGTCTCAATTTTGTTTTTCTGAAACGTGTGCCGAAACTTTTTTTTAATATTTCGTAATTGTGCCGTATTTGCACTGAGCAGTGGTGTTGGAACAGGCACCACCCCCCCCCCCTGGCTCCATCTTTGCCATAAAAAAATTGTGACATAAAAATTCTGTTTATTTTGGTACTGCATTGTGTAACATTCATACCAGTCTGGATAAGCTAGATCACCTGGCAGTTTTAAATAAATACATAATTGTTTCTTTTAATCGAGAGTCCAACCCCAAGGGCACATCTATGTTATGACAACCTCGCCATGTTGGTGAAAATTATGTAGAATTGTAGGCTATGGTAAAAATGATGTTGTCACAATGTTGTGAATAAAATCAAAGATTTGACTTTAGCACTCAATGTTGTGCAATGTTTTCACAACATTGTAAAGCAATGTCAAATATATGACATGAGCATGCGACATTTTGGCAACTTCGTAAAAAAAATCTTAACATTGTGTTTTGGCACATCATTTCTACCATACATAACATCTCTACGTGAGCAATAAACGAGCGGACCACAAATTATCAAGGTCGTGGTTACCTTGTGTGACCTTTGGGAATATGTCCGTCACTTTATTGAGGTAAAAAATGAACATTGCCATTGTCTTTAGAATTTGCTGGTCTACTGCAACAGCAGTCCAGCATGAGAACAAAAAATTGAATCAGAGCTTTCAAATTCCTCAAAATATTATATATTTTCTGTAAGTCTGTTAAGGGCCATCTGACACCTGTAGCTGATTAAAATAAGGAGATGAATTATATTAGTAAAATAAATTGTGAAATATGGAAAATGGTTGCTCTAAATTCAATTTAATTTGCTTGGTGACTCCCATTGTGTGATGAATTTCTAAAATTTTGTCTGGTTAGTTTGTTACTTCATGCGCATCTTTGTCATCAAGTAAATTCTACCGAATTTTCCTGACAATTTCTGAGTGTCTGAGAACATTTGCAGCAATTGCAGGCAAAAAGCCGTGCAGGCAAAAAGTTTTTTTCCTAAAATGTTTTCCATTTCGCTAATCTTTTTTTTTTCATAATAGGAAATGGGTTTTTTTTCTCCAAGGAAAAAAAAAACTAGTTCCAGGATAAAAAAAAAATTATTTAAAAAAAGGGGGGTCACAGGGGGGCAGGGGGCCAACTGAATTTCAGAGGGGCGCCCCCCCCCTTGGCACTGCAGTGATGGCACTTCACACAGTTTATACCCTAGTTTGCCACAATCGGCATTTGACCGCAGTTCTGGTCTATAAAAAGGTCTTAGCCTATAATGTTATTGTACCAGTATAGCTCTGTAACCTGTATGACTGTTCCACTGCAAATTTGTGTGTCTAAATGATGTTAACATGTTATGCAATGTTTGCCTAGATGTTTACACTGCATGTAATGCTGCTTGTTATAAATTAACCCATTAAAAATAAATTAAAAATGAATGAATTGAAAATGTCTTTTAGTGTTTTTCTTATGCGCATTTTGGAGCTGTTTATAAACGTATTTGGAACTTTTTCGTATGGCCAAAATTATATCAGACAAATCCCTCGAAGTGGAGTGGCTACCACAAACTTAGGGTTTACCTAGATTAGTAGATCTTGTTGGAAAATTGGAGACACTCAGGCCCTATCCCAGTTGTAAATATTTGGAAATAATCATCTGGAGGGTGATGAGAATACATCTTATTCGCTGAGTGGCTGCTATGTTGGTCATACACTCTAAATTCCATGTGTCTTTTAATCATCAATATCAATTCCATGGGCTGCTCTTAACAAATCGTGACCATACATGTGGTTTTCACCTTTAAATCACCTGAATTCCATATTTTTCTTTACCTTGTGGTTTTCACCTATAAATCACACAAATTCCATGTTCCTCATTACCATGTGGTTTCCACCTGGAAGCTGCAGGGTGAAATTCACCTGTCTGGAAAACGCATGAAATCCACCTTGTTTTGAACCAGGTGATTCCCACCTGGAAAACGGGTGAAAATCACCAGAAAGAGCAGCCACATGGTTTTCACCCTGTGAACAATTGGCCATGTAACTACATGGAGACAGATTTTGAGATTCCAGTTAGTTTATGCCATTTGAAGACGGCTAACCAGACCAAACAATTTTCATACCAACTAGATTGAGTGAATGGGTCAGAGAAACTCTACACTAGGAAATGTTCACAGGGTGTAAATCACCTGAAATCCAGGTGATTTTCACCTGGCAGAGAACCAGGTGAAAGTTGGCAAAAAGAGCCCATGTGATAACCATGTGGGGCACTGAACAGGTGAATTTCACCCGTTTTTCAGGTGGAAATCACCTGGGAACTTTCTTGTGGAAACAACATGGGAACTTTCTTGTGGAAACCATATGGAGCCTTTTTCTGAGATTCAGGTTCATGCTGGCTATATTTAGCCTCTCATTTCAGCTGATTTGTCAATTCAGAACTTATCTCTTATTTATAACACTCCCTTACCATGGGAAGTGCAATGTAATCCTACCATAAAAAACACCAGACAGTCTGTATTGTAATATCTGTTTATTTTATTTAATGTTAAGATACAACAAAATTCAGGTAATCATGCAAGGCTTCAGTGAATCTCCTCCTTGTTTCTTTCTGTTGAGCACTTCTGCTTCCTCCACCCTGGAATTGGTCAATCCACGATTAGCCTGTTTGATCCGCACCATATGCTTCCTGAAATTAGAAATGTAAAGGTCAAATGATACGAAACATGATAAGCACAAATCAGTGACTAAAATCTAACAACGCAAACTGCCACCACAAGAACTTAGGCCCAGGGCCTAGAGGCCTAAATTGCTACTTGGGATAACATTACATTACTATTTTAAAAAATAGTGACAATATATCTTAACATTCACAGTTTGTCACTGCATGTGGAGCAGGGATAGTGCTAATTTTTAAAAAATTCAACAGCCCCTGGAGTCTCAGGATATCGCTGTTACTATTGCAAACAGAGATTTATTAAAGTTTCTTACCAAGAGTCACATGAAGAGGTTATGATTTTTGTTTCAGGAACTTCTTCCTCAGTCTCGTACATGTATAGTCCAACATCTCTCAATAACTTTTCTGAATCATCCTGCAAGATAATATAATATGGCAATAGTTATATCAACTTATATGCTCTTTTCATCAAAAATTATCAATGAATGAACAATTCATGCAGGGGTGCCGGAAAGAAATGCAGGTCTACAGCCGGGGCGGTCGGACTAAAAAGGGCATATCATATTCGCACCAGTTTCGTGTGACAAAATTCAAGTAGAGAGTCAATAATATATATATATATATTATATAATTACTAAAATAAGGTTGAATAATGTGCCTAAAATAGCTAAGATAGGGCACAATCACGTTTTTTACTAAGATCAAAAGGGCACACTAACTATGCCCTCCACCCCCCTTGGACTAGGGCAGGAGGGGCAATTGTTCCCCGTGTCCCTCTGTTCCGGCACCCCTGAATTCATATCCAGAGTTAAGAGTTGAGGCTGAAGAATTGACATGATATAAACGTGGTACAAAAGCAGCAAAAATTAATCATTATTTGTTAAGTTATTTTACATTTGTATACCTATTTATCCACCAGGTGAGACAACTTGAAACTCAAATGCGAGAAACTAGCAAAAATAGAAACACAAATAAACCAAAAACATTTCTTCTAAATGAAAATTTGCCATCTTTATTAAATCTAAAGAAATGTTTAACTCTTAAGAGAACTTTAACAAAACAAGAAATTAATTCTGGTGAGAGACTGAGTCTCCTGGAGACATTTCAGATATTGATTCAACAGGTACCTTTGATGTATACGGCAATTCCTAATGAGAAGCCCCATCCAATGTCATATGATTGCCCTGAAATGCAAAATATCAAACTCAGAACTCAGAACTCAGAACTCAGAACTTTATTTTTTCACCAATAAACAATAAAATACAGTCTCAGTATCTTTCAGCTGAAACCAATTGGTATATTCATTGGCGAGGGGCCTCAAAAAGACAAAAAAATGTCGCTTAATTGATGGCCCCGAAATGAAATGAAAAGAAAACTCCTCCTCCCAACTCCCACAGAAAGCTCTAACTGGCATTGTGGCCAAATTATTAAATACCCTCTATAATGGTAGACAATGGTGCGGCAGCACCATGGCACCATGAGCCGCGGCTGCTGCCCCCCGTGCCACAGGCCACCGCACCATGCTACAAATGGTAACAAGAGTAAAAAAAAGTAATTAAACAGAAAAAGATGAGAAAATGACAAAAATGCACTATCAGTTTCTTCTTCCACAGATATAACAACCTACAATAAGACACTCCTCAGAATATGAATTGAGCAAGTAGTTTTTTCCATAATTAGAAAAACCCAAGAAACTATGGGTATATATTTTTTCTCGTATTAAGTTGGGACAATTATTGTATGCTAAAGGAATACGATATCTTACACAATTTCTTGCGTGTTCATGTTTAATTAGTGGTATTTGAAAATTCTTTGTATTTCTGGTATTGTAATTATGAATTTGAGCACCTCTTCGAAATATTGAATTGAAGTAAACAGGGGTAAGGTTGTGTTCCAGTTTATAGCAGAATTTCCACTCCCGCAGCACACACAGATCCATGAGTTTCAAAAGTTTTAATTCTTTAAAAATTGGCTCAGTATGGGCATTATAACTGGCTAGAGCTACAGTTCTTACTGCCTTTTTCTGAATTTTGAGAAGCTTTTGGCTCTGTGATCCCCAGGCTAAAATACCATAGTTAAAATATGGCAACACAAGTGAATTATACAAGGTAAGGCGAACTTTCTTGGGCAGGAAATGTTTCAACTTATTCATCACGCCTATAGCTCTTGATATTTTCAAGTGCACATGCGTTATATGTTTTTTCCAACTCAAATGCTTGTCCAATACAATGCCTAAAAAATTGAATTCATCCACATAATCTATAACAGTATCATCTAAAGTAAGTCTGGGATAATCAATTCTTTTATTCGGAGTATGTAATATCATTCCCTTAGTCTTTCTGACGTTTAGGGACAACCTATTAAGTTTAAGCCAATTTGACACATCGTTCAATTCCTTGTTAATATTATGAACAATTTCATCATTGAAATTATTACGATTAGAAGCCTTTAGATGAGCAGCATTTCCAAAGCTGTTGAGAGTGGTGGTTAGAGAGGTATCATCAGCGTAGATAACTGGATGGAAAAATTTACAGGCATTTTTAAGATCATTTACATATATGATAAATAACAACGGTCCAATTATAGATCCCTGTGGTACACCTGTCTTAATTTCTAGTAATTTAGAATTTATATTATTAAGAGAGACGTATTGCTTCCGTGAATGTAGGTAACTTTCAAATAATTTTAGTGCTTTTCCTGAAATTCCATAGTGTTTAAGCTTATATAACAAAATATTGTGGTCCAAAGTATCAAACGCTTTTGAAAGATCAAGAAATATGTTTATAGGTATTCTGTTTTTGTCCATTTCATATATAGCTCTATTTAGAAATTCTATTGCTGCAAATTCAGTGGAATGCTCCTTACGAAAACCATACTGACTTTCATAAAATAACTGCAAATTTGTGAAATATTCATTAATCTGATTATGCATGATACGCTCAACAACTTTGGAAATGCTAGGCAATACCGATACAGGTCTATAATTACATAGTAAAAAGTCTTCTTCTTTTTTATGAAGAGGTGTTACTTTAGCAATCTTTAAACTATCAGGAAAGATACCTGTATTAAAGCACTGGTTAATAATTAATGTGAGTGGCTCCGAAATTTCATCTTTAATGAGTTGTAAAAGCTTATTAGATACAAAATCAAATCCTGAACTTGTTTTTGGCTTAAGATCTTTGATAATTTTGTCCACCTCCTGCACATTAACACTTTGAAAACAATGGAACTGATGAGTTATATCATCTGTTAAATAATCTTTGTAGGACTTATTCGGGGGAGGAACAATGGCAGAAGCAAGTTTGGGGCCTATATCAATAAAATATCTATTAAACTCTTCTGCAATCAGTGTGGGATCTGTAACTTTGACATTGTCTATTAAGAAATAATTTGGCAAATCCTTATTGTTGTTTCGTTTGTTCATTATATCTTTGATAGTCATCCAGGTCTTTTTTACATCATTTCGAAATTTAGAAAAACAACTGTCGTAATACTGCTTTTTTGCAATTCTTATATTTTGCCTCAAAATTCTGTTGTACGTTTGTAGATTTATTTTTAGAGTTTCATAAAGGGAATCACCCGGCTTAGTTGCTCTATATCTTTTATATAATTTATCTCGAAATCTAATTGAGTTAATGATACCTCGAGTAATCCATTTCTGCTTTTTGTCTCTATATTTATTGAAGCGAAAATTTCTTTCAGGAAGGTGTTTGTCAAGAGCATTGTGTAAAACGTTTTTCAAAATGTCATAGTTTTCATTCGGATCACCTTCAAGATTGCTACTGAATATATTCATTTTACATTTCATGTCAACCTCCTCTTTAAATGATGCTAATGCATGTGATGTAATTAACCGTTTTCGGATAAACTTGTCCAATGTGTCACCAAGTCGAAGGTAATCAAGGAAAATAAGACATGGCATATGGTCAGAAATGTTACATTTAAAAATGACGGCACTTGAGGAGGAAAAGTGTTCTGACATTTTAATGAATATATTGTCAATGAGAGTACTTGTTGTTTCGCAAATTCTTGTAGGAAACGTTACTTTGGGAATATATCCATAGGACAAAAAAGTTTTGAGGAATTCATTAAAAATTTGTTTATTATGTATTCTTAGCAAGTCAATATTAAAATCGCCTACAAACATAATTTCACATTTACTACTCTGAAGGCTGCCTAAAATCTGTTCAAAGTCATCAATAAATATTCTGTAATTTTCGAGCAAGTCCACAGGCGGTCGATAAATATTTGCAATTATAATTGATTTATTTTCTGAATTAGAAACATGTTTATTTAGACTTACTTGAATGAAAAGTCCTTCCCACACCTGATTACTTATAATTGAAAGTACCTTATACTTGAAAATGTTTCTTAAATAAACGGCAATTCCTCTGTGTGTGCTGCAGGAGCTCGGCTGGGAAATCAAGTTATAACCTGGAATTTCAAGAAGTGAAACATCAGTGTGAGAATTAATCCACGTTTCTTGGAGACACAAAGCACTTATGTGACAATCGTTATTTTTGAGATGCTCAATATAAATCAATAGCTCATTGATCTTGGCATTCAAAGATTGAATATTCAGACTCATTAAATTAAAAATGTGTTTTTTTGTTTAAATAAGGTAGTCAGGTCATCTAATTCATAATAGGGAGAATGTCTAAATAGGTTGGGAGCCTCATCATCATTATTTTCTATGTTACCCTGGAAATTTAACAGATCAAGCAGATTACCTTCATTTGCCATTATAACTCTTTCACTGAAAAAACATTAACAGAGCACCTACAGTACCAGTCAGCTGCGCCTTCTGCCTTTGGATCCGAGGAGTGTATAATTTCTTTCTGCAGTTCTGCAGTTCTGCAGTTCTGCAGAAAAAAACTGCAGAATTCTGCAGTTTCCAAAAAAAGTGCAGGATTCTGCAGTTCTGCAAAAAAAGTGCAGAATTCTGCAGTTTCCAAAGGAATTGCAGAATTCTGCAAAATAAGTGCAGAATTCTGCAGTTCTGCAAAAAAAGTGCAGAATTCTGCAGTTTTCAAAAAAAGTGCAGAATTCTGCAGTTCTGCAAAAAAATTGCAGAATTCTGCAGTTCTGCAAAAAAGCAATACATTTAAATTTCTTCCTCCACTTGCATATTCTGCAATAAATTCTGCAGTCTGGGATTGAAATTGCAGAATTCTGCAATTCTTCAATAAATTCTGCAGTTTGGGAGTGAAATTGAAGAATTCTGCAATTCTGCAATAAATTCTGCAGTTTGGGAGGAAACTGCAGAATTCTGCAATTCTGCAATAAATTCTGCAGTTTGGGAGGAAACTGCAGAATTCTGTAATTCTGCAATAAATTCTGCAGTTTTGGAGGAAACTGCAGAATTCTGCAATTCTGCAATAAATTCTGCAGTTTGGCAGGAAACTGCAGAATTCTGCAATTCTGCAATAAATTCTGCAGTTTTGCAGCTCCATGCAGTATTTTTTGTGAACCTCTAGTATTTAATCCAGCTTATCGATTGCAATGCATCTGCTAAGTTCTGACTTCTTCGACAAGGGTCTTGCCACTACCCAGGAAACGTTGGTTGGGGGGGGGGAGGAGTAGCTGTGTGGGGGTCGGATGGGAGGTCTAGGGTTTTGATGCTCGTCTGTCCCTGCAGCCTCTCTGAAAAGTTTCTGCAGCAGAATCTGTAGTTCTGTAGGAATTCTGCAGCCTGGGAGGTTTTATGTACTTCTGCAGGTAGGAAGCTGCATATTCTGCAGTTTCAAATAAACCTGTAGAATTCTGCAATTCTGCAATAAATTCTGCAGTTTGGGAGGAAACAGCAGAATTCTGCAATTCTGCAATAAATTCTGCAGTTTGGGAGTGACATTGCAGAATTCTGCAATTCTGCAATAAATTCTGCAGTTTGGCAGGAAACTGCAGAATTCTGCAATTCTGCAATAAATTCTGCAGTTTGGGAGTGAAATTGAAGAATTCTGCAATTCTGCAATAAATTCTGCAGTTCTGGAGGAAACTGCAGAATTCTGCAATTCTTCAATAAATTCTGCAGTTTGGCAGGAAACTGCAGAATTCTGCAATTCTGTAATAAATTCTGCAGAACAAATTTATTGCAGAATTCATGCAGTATTTGTGAACCTCTGGTACAAGGGACTTGTCATTACCTAGGAAACGTTGGTTGGGGGGGGGGTAGCAGTTCTGGGGTCGAGTTGGGGGGGCTGCTTCAAAATAAACCTGGTGTACGGTCAACTAGGCGACAAACCAACTAGGCGACACCAATCAGTACCAACTAGGTGACAAGAAATTTGGAAATTTCATACCAGTGCAAACTAGGTGACAAGCAGTTCCAACTAGGTGACACAAATTTACACAGCACTTCCAACTAGGTGACACAAGTTCACAAAACACATCCAACTAGGTGACAATACTTTTCCTAATTGACCACCATTGAAGGTGATCTGTCATCTGGTTGGTATCTCCAATAAAAAACGTGTAGCCTAGTTGGTAGTGGTATGACACCTAGTTGGTTGTCGCCCAGTTGGTAGTGTTGTAGCCTAGTTGTCTGTCGCCTAGTTGAACAGCAATCAATAAACCTCTATGCCTCTATGGACGTTTTGACACTCTGCTCGGCCAATTCTCAACCAAATTTCACTCTGAAAAAAGTGGTGGATACCCTGCAACCATGTTTATTTACTACAGTTGTCAGTCTTTGTCTGTCGTTGTTTCTTTTTGCCGTACGGCACTTTTTTCGGCAATCGGTCAGCTCGCAAAATGCATTTTTGCGAGCTGACCGATCGCCGAAAAACGTGTCGTACGGAAAAAAGAAACAACAACAGACAAACACTGTCAACTTCAGTCAATAGACCTGGTTGCAGGGTACCCGCAACTTTTTTCAGAGTGAAATTTGATTGAGAATTGGCCGAGCAGAGTGGTAGAACGATGACTAATCCACAACTTGAAGAAAACAAAACATGCAAGTGCTGCTCCCCACAAAAGTGGCGACCTGGGAGAATGGACACCAAAAGAAGAAGAAGAAGAAGAAGTCCATAGCAGTTCACTTTGAACGAGCATCAAAACCCCAGACCTCCCATCCGACCCCAAACCGCTACTCCTCCCCCCCCCCCAACCAATGTTTCCTGGGTAGTGGCAAGACCCTTGTCGAAGAGGTCTGAACTTAGCAGATGCATTGCAATTGATAAGCTGGATTAAATACCAGAGGTTCACAAATACTGCATGGAGCTGCAGAACTGCAGAATTTATTGCAGAATTCTGCAGTTTCCTGCCAAACTGCAGAATTTATTGCAGAATTGCAGAATTCTGCAATTTCACTCCCAAACTGCAGAATTTATTGCAGAATTGCAGAATTCTGCAATTTCCTTCCAAACTGCAGAATTTATTGCAGAATTGCAGAATTCTGCAGTTTCACTCCCAAACTGCAGAATTTATTGCAGAATTACAGAATTCTGCAATTTCCATCCAAACTGCAGAATTTATTGCAGAATTGCAGAATTCTGCAGTTTCACTCCCAAACTGCAGAATTTATTGCAGAATTACAGAATTCTGCAATTTCCTTCCAAACTGCAGAATTTATTGCAGAATTGCAGAATTGCAGGAAGAAATTTAAATGTACTGTTGGATCCCTGGGAGGAGGAGTTTTCAACGAAAATATACCACAATCAACCATATTATTCAACAAGTGGTTCAAATAGTTCTGAAATATGTATAAATGCATGAAATTATATATTAAAACAGTTGTTTTTCGATAATCATTTAAAGCCATGGTAAGACCATGCAGAAGTGCAGGGATAGTTCATGGAATACACATAGATTTGTAACCTGGCACATTGTGTTACCTTTTTCATTTTCAGTTATATAGATTATGTTTAAATTGAATGTTATTACAGATTTCATATAGGTGTGCCATGTTCTTTTCAACTGCCACAGTGCTCTTGTGATGTCAGTATCAGCATAATGATTTCACAGTTGGTATATTTCACAGTTTCATGTGTGTCACTTGGAACCCATACTGATCACACCATTACAAATCCACAATAAGCTGTTAGATTGTTGCTCAACATTGAAAAAATCTTATTCAGTTTGATGTTTTGCATAAATCCAAAAGTTACAATATCCAGCTATGTATGATGCATGGATTTTGTGTATAACTGCTATCAGTTTTAGCACTTTTACAAAAAAACAAATTCATTCACTCTCACATTCATTTGTTGGTCTGAGAGGTTATCATGTGCTGCTTTGTCTTTGCAAAAAATAATATTCTCAGGAACCATTCAAAATTTAAGACCTAAGGGGAGGGAGTTTTGCTTGGGGGCATCCTTATCACTGATTTCCAATTATGTTTATTTGATGATCGAATTCTTAGCCTCCTTGTCTGGCCTTTTCCCAAATTTTTGGGGAGCAACTACCCCCCCCCCCATTTCTCGTCCTCTAGTATGCCCCTGCAACACCGCCGCATTCACTTTCAAAAAATCTCCCCATCATCCCCATTCCAGTCATCAATTCTGAACAGTTTCTTTGGCGCAGATCTCACTTAAAAGGCTGAAAAGCCACAAGGTGCTGCCCTCAAGGAGAAATTTCACAACAGGACCACCATGAATGTCCATGATGGATCAAGCAAGTGGCTCAAACATATCCGTTTCACCTGCTCCAACTGAATCAAACAACCATACCAATGAATGCAGATTAATCAATTGTTATTCACACTTAGACAGCCCATAAGCCTGACTTGTTGGTAGCAGTTGGAATCAACACTCAAGCTTGGAGTACCAATAGTGATGTCAGTATTGCCATACTGACATCATCTGAGCATATATTCACATGGAACATGGCACACTTATACGAGATCTGTAATAATATACTTCAGTTACACATTCAACCAGTACACACTTGCAAAAACAAAACAAAGCAAGAGCAAATAGAATTAGGTCATTGAATGCAATGAAATAGTTAATATACAGGTAATAATCTCACAACTCACATAAGTCTTATATCACTACGATAGAGAAATTCAAACGGTGAAATCATAGTTTAAAGTGATTTATAAGTATTTAGTTCATCTATTTGGCTTGAGCTTTTAAATAAATGTAACCGAAAATAGATTAAAAATAAACATTGAACTCAAGAAAACTTTTTTATTGAACTATTAAACAGCAACACTGCCAACAGTGGAGCTAACAAAAAAATATAATAAATAATTTTAAATTAATTCAAAATCAACAAAATGCATTATATCAGAGCAAAATCATGCCTTCTGATTGGCTAGAAAAAGCAAACAGTGGTATAAGTCATATTTATACTCCACTAAGCCACTTTTCTATTGTCTTTTGCCGTGGTATAACCAACGTATTTGTTAGTTATACCACTGTTGGGGATTTCAATTTTAAACCTGTCATACTGAGGTTTATTCACGATTGACCATATGGCCAGACACCTTTTTGAGTTGTGTCACAGTTATAGCAATTTTATTGTATTTGACCACTGTTTGAAAACTCTCTTTTATTTTTGACCACTAGCAGTTTGGTGAACAGTCATGCCTGGTTACTTTAAAGGTATAACCAAGAGACAGCATGAATAACAGCCAAGATTTGTGTGATTGCCAAACCTCAAGGATTAGAACTTGCTTTTATTCAACATTCAGGGAGCACATTTCATACCAAGGGTGGGGGGGCTTGAGAGTTGTTTTTGTTTTAAATAAATAATTTCAGTTCAGTTTTCGTGTCCTGTCTGGACAACCAATGATTGATCTATAAAAGTTCCATCGGTACCAAGAGTGGTAAATAACATCTTACCCCTGTGTACTGCACCCTGCTGGTGCAATAAAATCAAGTAGTACCGGATGTCAAGGTCCTCAATAGCCCTCCTGGCAGGATTCACCCTGGTGCCGACATAGTCTAACGAGGTAACCACTGTCATGGGTACAGGGCATAATATGAGAAAATTTAATTTTAATCATTGCTCATTTTGCCTCACATGAACTATGAGTAATTTTTGGCAAGTCCCAGCATTCATGCAGGGTGCTCCTGAATGAAAATATATTATGATCTGTGATTATGAAAATAGAGAATCAGTTCATATGATTTTTTTTGTGACAAGCTCTGGTTTGGATTTTTTAAAAATAAAAAATGAATAAACTCTTTCTGGGCAGTCTTAAAATAAATATTTCCGGTGGGGTTTTTATAAACGGGGTTGATTTAAACTCATCAACATTAAAAACGCACACATTTTCAAAGTATCATAACTTTTGAAGCACCACATTTATCTTAATGTCACTTGGCAAATTTGCCTATTAGCTTCTCAACTAAAGATTGTGAACGTTTGAACAGCAGGTTGCGTGGATATTTCTAAGAACCAGACATGCTTTATTGACATAATGTCAAATTTGAAATTTGCAAAATTGAAAAAGGGACAGGGGAGTAGAGTACAGATGCTTTCACTTTATTATTGCTTTCAAATGGTCAAAACTGGTGTCCATCAAGATATCAGGTCTAAATTTGACCACAAACGGGATAATTTCTGATGCTTATGATGAAAAAGTGTTCAAAATGATGCGACAAACAAATGTGAAAAAAACCAGCTTGACAGAAAAATCAACAAAAAACTCACAAAACCACATAAAAAGCGTGAGTGACCACCTTGATTATTTCCACACTCCAAATATTGAGCTGTCACACACTTCACATGCAATCAATTTTCGACCAATTTGCATTGGTTGTGATTTTGGTTTTTGGACATGATGCACTAAAAGTGGCCTAATCCAGCCGTTTCGCTTGCCTTCTTTATGAAATTTTCTGGCCTACCACAAGAGATATATACAGACATAAGTGTAAAGTTTCATGAAAATATCTACTTTACAAGTTAGTTTTTAAGCTGTGTGCATTTTTAATGTTGCTGAGCTTAGAAATTAAAATTTTGCGATATGGGATGCTTGAAAAATAAATTTAATTTAATTAATGTCGCTGTTACCACAAAATAAAATATAATTTCCCATTGAGGAAAAATTCCAAGGCCCTCCCCCCTGAAAATCTGGATGTTCAGCTCAATTCCAATCAATGCACATCATCCCATTGTAAGAAAATGTGTTGTTTGTCATTGTTCTGTGACTGACACAAAACTGAGCCAGTAGCGGTCAAATACAAAAGAAGAATTGAAGCTGTGAAGTGAACTGGCAGTTGATAACACCTGAAGCTGTGAATCTGTGTCTTGACCATATGGTCAATCGTGAATAAACCTCACTACTTTTTCTGCAAACAATCCACTTAAAGATGACAACAAAGAAACAAACATCAGTTATTAATCCTTGTCAAACAATAATTTAAGGATTACACCAGTAAACTAGTCTAATTAAACCTTCAAAATAATTCGAGTGAATAAATATATACTGATTACTGAATGACACATAATTGCATTTAATTTGTGTGAAGAAAACGTCATACAAAAATATGGAGAATATATTCACTATTAAAATAAATAGCACCGATAGATGGATGGCAAGGCATTGTCTATAGACCTAGAATCTTTAATCGGAAAAGATAGAGTGGTAGCAAGATAGATACTAGATCCAATGGTAGATGGCAACGCAGATACATTAGCTGGGTTGCAAGATGTATGGGTAGCAATCAGAAAAGGATAGCTAGATAAATATGCAGATAGATAGATAGATAGATAGATAGATAGATAGCTAGATATATAGACAGATAGATAGATGGGCAGATGGACAGACAGACAGCTAGACAGATAGATAGACTGACAGAAATATTATATAGCTTGCAGGGTCAAATGAACAGATGAATGATTGTGGTTTTATCTCCTGTTTTTATGCACTTGATTGGTTAGGACTTTAGGAGAAAACGACAATGAGGTGAAATATGATTGAAACTGAGGTTTGCATCACTGCGCAGCACAGACACAGCCAATTTAAAATGCATTTGGTCTCCCACTCACAAAATAAATGCACTGACTTGGAAACCGAGCTTGTGTAAAAATTTGAATTAAATTGATTTTATAACAGTGATAATTGCCAGCTTCCTCACTAATAACTGAGAAAGTTTGTAATTGTGTTTAATTAAAGTGACTAGCCATGGATATTGATTGCATAAGTGTTGTGGCATTATAAATATTTCAATTAAACAAACTGAATGGAAAAGACCTTGTTACAAGACAAAACTAGAGTTTAGGGGGAACCGGCGCACCATGGGACACTTTTCACATATAATATGTAATATCACTCCATCTAATTTCTAAATACTAAGTAGTACTTACGACTTATGTAGTCATGCAGATTATTACCAAACATCTCAATTGTTCAGATGAATATAAGCAATAGATTGGTGCGCTTAAATAATGATAATATAATAATAATAATAATGTGGATTTGTAAAACGCCAATTTCAGTAACCTTGCTCATCAACAACCCAACTCATTGCCCATCAAGCTCTAACCTTAACTAGAACATTGAATTGATGTCATGAAAATGTTTCAAAAAACAAAAGTAAAATATTTTAAGGTTTTTCATAAAATGTTACAGAGCTTGTTGAGAAAGAATTTTTGATAGTTAAACTGCACCTACTATTCTACAGTCATACAGCAAAATGAGATTCAACTTTAATTGTAATTGTAATTGTAAATACTCTCAGTCATGCAGGCACGAAATTCGTGGTGAGCCTTCCACAATGATACAGCTCAGGGCGGCCATAGAACGGCACCCATGGGCAGAGACTACAGGAACATTGCCCAAGGTTCCCATGCCGTAGCACTCTCCAGTGTTGGTGACCGCCGTATGATGGTGATTGATGAGAAGACTGTGAGTCTGGCACATACCCTATTAATTCAGGGATGCCCAGGGTCTTTCAGTTGCCCCAGCACAGAACACTGGATACAACCCACCTCCATTTAACGTCCCATGGGCTCGGACCAAATTGAGTTCCAGGAGTGGGAGTTGAACCCACGACCTCAAAGCCAGACTGGTAGCACAAACAAGCACCTTAAACCATTAGGGGTAAATCAGAATATTTCAATATTAATCAGAAAGTAAAAATATATTTCAAAATTTCTTGGGTACTAAATGTTGAATATGACACATACTCAAGACTATTGACTGTGCAGAAATGTAGAGCAGTGGGAAAAAAACAAAACGTTAGGTCACCAAATTCTCTGTGTCGCCCTAATCAGCCAAGCAAAGCGTAAAACAGTTATTACAATTTACGGCATTTGATGACATCACCATGAAAAAACCCAATACATGTCCCGATGTGTCCCATGTCTCAATGTGTTCTGATTCCCCCTACATAATGAAACAGTGAACTTAAAAGCAGATAAAAAGTCTGAATTTGGCAAACTCAGACAAGCCACATTTCAGCAGTTATTTTAGTACTTGTTGCTGAACGTTTGTGGATTGACAAGTAGTCTCCGATTCAGAGTTTATGGAACTGGACTCCAGTGGTTTAATCAACTTCTTCTTATATCAAAGAATTATTCAATTTAACAGTTGGCATAGAAACATTAAGTTGTTGCGGAACTGCAGCTGACGGTTGGGACTCAATGTAATCCGCAGTATGTTACATTGATTAATAATTACAAGTAAATTTACCAGCTGTAAATGAGGTTTTTCTGGGATTGATACACAGAAGAGAGGTTGTGTGCAAAGGAGAAACAAATTGGTGGAATACATTTATTGGACATACATACACAATCACAGCATTCAGGCTGTGTGCCAAAACACAACTGATCATTTGAACCACAGGTTCTCTTCACATACCATCCTCCTATAATACTTTCTGAAACACAACTGATCATTTGAACCACAGGTTCTCTTCACATACCATCCTCCTATAATACTTTCTGAAACACAACTGATCATTTGAACCACAGGTTCTCTTCACATACCAATCGCATAGGATATTTTCTGAAACACAACTGATCATTTGAACCACAGGTTCTCTTCACATACCATCCTCCTATAATACTTTCTGAAACACAACTGATCATTTGAACCACAGGTTCTCTTCACATACCAATCGCATAGGATATTTTCTGAAACACAACTGATCATTTGAACCACAGGTTCTCTTCACATACCAATCGCATAGGATATTTTCTGAAACACAACTGATCATTTGAACCACAGGTTCTCTTCACATACCAATCGCATAGAATCTTTTCTGGAATCATGTTATTGACATACCGTGCATACCTACTAATTATTATCAACTTGATAAATGATGTATATCCTACCAAGTACGATGGCTCTCTTCAACAGCTTACTACCATACCTGATGACATCCCCGTCGGAGTAACTACAATATATCTGAACAATAATAGCCTTTCCGCAATTAGCGCAAATGATTTCAGGTCAATGCCAACATTGAAGCAATTGTATTTGGCTCATAATTTGATTGCATTTGTCTCAGAAGATTCTTGTCAAGGTTCAGCAATAGATTATCTTGACCTGAATGGAAATCCATTAACCACGTTCCCTAATATAAAACAACTCCAAAGTTCTCTTCGTACTTTGAAATTAGACAGATGTTCACTAACAAACCTGACCGTCACAATAGTTATCTATGACAAATTGGTATCTCTGTCAATGAGCTATAATCCCATCAAAGTCCTACCTAACATTTCACTGATGAACACAACTCTTACACATTTGTATCTCATATCTTGTAAAATATCCCAAATACCATTGGATTACTTTGACGGTTTCGTGAAGTTACACTATCTGGATTTGCGTTACAATGACATTGTGGAGATAGCTGATCACACTTTCAAAGACCTCAAAAACTTGAGATATTTATATTTCCATTGGAATGAAAAACTTTCAGTTGTGCAAACTCATGCTCTGGATGGTCTGATGAGAATATTCTCCTTACACTTTTACGTTTGCCGTCAACTTGATACTTTCCCAGTCGTCAAGAACTACAATGAACTCGTATCCTTTACCGTGTCACACAGTCGAAAAATAGTTGAAGTTCCCGAAAACGTTTCTGACTTTGCCAGCCTTAATTATCTGAACATACAAGCCAATGGTCTCACTGAGGTTCCAAATGATCTTTTTCAACAAATGAAAAACTTGAGAGAATTGGGACTCTCCTACAATTACCTAACATGCATCGAACACCAAACTCTGTCAGTTGCAAAGGCTTTGGAACGTGTATATCTTCACCATAACAAACTGGAACATTTTTCTGTCTCCACGTGCAATGCAAGTCACCCACAAGAAGAAGTGACACTTCATCTACCAGATCTGTGGTATCTGAACCTGCACTACAACAGACTGAAAAAGATACCAGATGTTTCCCTGATGCCTGAGTTGACTCAATTGTTCTTGGAACAAAATCGGCTGACAGAAATACCCACGGGACATTTCAGAAACAACAACCTGACGATCCTCTACCTTTACAGCAACAAGCTTGAAGTGATGCCCGATTTGACAGGAACATCTGAATCCTTGGTTACCCTTCATATGTACAACAACAAGATTTCCTCCATTCCTGATGGCTACTTCAGCAACTGTCCCAAACTTGAAAATTTGTATCTCCACAATAACTATCTGACATCATTCTCTCCGATAAGTGAACTGGGGAATTCACTTAAGGTTTTGTACCTTTCCACCAACAGGATTACATCTATCAACAGCGCTGATTTTAAAAATCTGACAAGCCTACAGAGACTCTACTTACACAATAACCAAATCAATCAATTCGATGTACGAGTGTTTCAAAATCTTGAATCACTTGTGACTCTGAATCTTGATGGTAATGCCCTGACATCACTCGACAGTCCGTACAAATGGTGTTCTGACACCCATTGTCATGATCTGCACATCACTCTGAAGACAAATCCAATCGTTTGCGACTCCAACTTGTGCTGGGCCAAGAGATACCCTTCCATGATCACCATAACAGTTGACGAATGTCTCGGAAAACCCTGGACTAACGTAACACAAGACTTTCTGGCTTGTGGAGGTGAGATTATCTTATGCATTGAATATTTAAGTGAAAAAAAGCTAAAATGTGTGCAGAAAAAGTCCCAAAATATTATACTACTCGGCTTTTCTATAATCAAGGTAGCCAAGGAAGGTATTAAGATTTTCATAATGCATATGCAGAATTGAAAACTATCTTGGCTTTCAAATTTACGAATTATCGAGTTTACAACAATCTGAAAGTTTAAATTGTGATTTTTTTACATTGTAAGAGCCATGCTTTACAGATTTATGCCTATTTAAAAATTGATTAACATATCTATTTATCTCCAGATATCTATGAAATGAAGGCAGCAACCCGTACTGACAGTTCCATTGGATTTGAACCATACCCTCCATCGAGAAGCAAAGAGATCCTGTTCACAAATCTGCCGTCCTACAAATATTGTGCATTTTGGTGCATGGAGAAGGATTGCTCCAGCTTTAAACACACTCCATTCAGCAGACACAATGAGCTAGGAGAGTGCATCATCTACTTCCAATGAATTGCTATGATAAAAAGACATTCTTGAGACGGATTGCTCCAGCTTCAAACACACTCCTCACAATAGACACTCTGAGCTTGGAGAGTGTATCATCTACTTTCAATGATAAGTAAATTATATATATATATATATGTATATATAATATATATCATAAAAGACAAAGACTATCTTTAGAAGGAACGCTCCAGCTTCAGACACACAGTTTTAACAGACACTCTGATCTTGGACAGTGCATTATCTACTTTCTGTGACATGTAAGTTATATATAATATGTAATTATATTTAAAGTCAATTTTGAAAAGGAATGCTACAGCTTCAAACACACTACTTCTAAATGGCACTGCATGAGCTTGAACTTATTGATAATGAATAAGCAATAAATTAATCTGCTTCTTGATTTATGCAAAATAAACAAATTATCTTATTACGCATTTCCAAGTGGCTCCGTGAGGACAGCAGCAATCTTAACCCAATAATCAATATAATAAAATAAACAAGTTCTTTGATATTTTGAACAATTCAATTGTCTGGATCAGACAACCACTTGATTGGACACATATTATACAATCATTGTCTGATATTAAGAAAAATGTTTTGCTGAATTGTCTTTGTCTTTGAAAATGTTTATTTTTATATTTTTGAATTTTTTTTTCCGAACATTCTTTATATTTGAATTTTTTTTTTCTTCAAATTTCTTTTTTTTTCCAACGTTGTTTTTTTATTCAGCATCTTTTTTTTGGACATTTTTTTTTTGATGGCAGTATTGGCTCTGTCACTGAATTGATATGCAGGGTTCTCACTGACTCACTTAATCACTGAAATTGCAAAAAATAGGCCAGTAAAAATGGGGTTTGAACCTGGACCTCCTTATAACAGTACAAACTTGGTACCAAATGAATCCTTGAAATCTCTAGTTTCACCAAAAAAAAAAATTCCCCAGAATTCCCAGGCGGAGGATTTTTTTTATTCAAGTTTCCATGGCAACATTCTTGAAAAAATAAGAACCCACAAATGAACAGCATTTTATTGAATAACTTCCCTCCTGCTTTAACGAACATTTCGATTTTGGCACAAAGTACCTCCATGACCAACTGTTTCAGACGCGTGCAAAAATTGTTTTTTACATCGTGCTTGTGTGTTGCTATGGCAACAGAAATATAAAAAAAATTATCAATTTTTTAAAAGATGGTATTAAAATGTTTGATGTGGAGAGAAAAAATAAATATACAAGCAAACATGTGGTTATGCTATTAATAGAGCATCTCTTTGTGGACAATCTTAAACAAAAACATTGGTAATTTCTCATATATTTAAAAGTTCTAAGATGGGACCAATAAAAGTTTTTCCAAATATATTTGTATTTGAATTTGAATACTTTCAAAATTTGGGTATTTGTATTTGAAATGTTTGGAGGTATTCAGATACTTTTGGGCTCAATGGTATCTTTATTTATATTTAAATGTGTATCTGAATTTGAACCCAAACCTGTCTTAAGTGTGTATTTTAAACTATTTTCTAATATAAAAAAATGATAATAACATTAAGAAAAGTCAAGTTTTTAACATACACAGTTAATATAAGATGAGAAATAACTAAATTAAGGTATAAATAACTTCTTCTTTTTTAAAGTAGACTTTGGAAAAAGAAGATATTGGTAGACATAGATTTTGGCAAAATGAAAGAGATTTTTGTTTTCAAAAACAGTAGATTTTGGTAAGAAAAGTAGATTATGGAAAATTAGATTTTGGAAAAAGATGATTTTGATGGGTGTTCTGGAGCATCCAAACTTTTGGCCGGCAGTGTATATATATTTTTTTTATTCATTACTAAATGACAGTATATACATAAGTGCAAAATACAGTAGGCGTGAAACCCCAAGAGGTCACTACTTACAAAGAAATACACACTCATTTCATCAATTGTTATAGAGAAACAGATGTTATGTTGGTAAAAAAAAAAAGAGTACAACCATTTTGGTTTAAATTAGTAGAACTTAAACAAATCACCAAAATATTGTTGGACGCGCCTATTATTTAAAAATTTATTATTCTTCTTAAAATGCAAGATATCACAATTTCTAATGTCATCAGCAAGTTATGTCATCAGCAGGTTATTTCGAATATCATCCATTTTAGATACATCTCCGGCATTTGAACGTCTAAATGCACAAATATCGCATGAAATATGAGTTATACGTATGGTTACTGTTTCTTAAGTGCATGTGGCACAGCATTGGAGCAGATCTTTTTTAATTTGCACCTATACTGTCTGGTGGACAACACAAAAATTACAGGAAAAGCGAATGGAGCCATCGCAAATTGATATATCAGTATGGCCACAGTTGTGACATTGTGACTAGCATCAACAGTTCTTTGAATCACGTGGAGCCCAAATGAGAGGAGCATGACAAGATTGAAGAATATAAATCGGGCTTTAATGAGTTGATCTGTTTTGGTTTGATTCCTCTGAGAAGCCCTGCGTATATCCCTCACTTGTTTGGAAAATGTAACATTGACCACAGTCATTGCAGCACACATCAGACCATGAACAACCAAAATTGCTGAACTTTCAATCCAATTTAACTTCATCATGCACAGAGGGCTGGGCTTTTTGCTGTTGCCAATTTTTTGTGTCAAGCCAGTGATAATGGCAATCACTGATGCAATCAAGATTAGGTAATGTTTGTTGCATTTTTTATTTGATTTAAAGGATCTTGTGGTCCTATATAGTTCAAAATAATGGAGCACTGAGAGAAAAGGATAATACAAAATTAGCACAAACAAGCTCTTTGCAATTATTGCACACTTCACCTGCTCATAATCAAGTACCAACATTTCTGAGCTTGTACTTTGTTCCAGTTGAAAATGGAATATCATCAGACTAACTGATATGAGTAACCCTGATAAACAAATGTGAAAAATCAGATTGAAGTAAGAGATTTTCATCAAATCATATGAATGTTCCATGGCTAAGAAGTTCATCAGACTGATAACCAACAGTAAAGGGAGAGTTATCCATGTTGTTCTGGGATAATCAAATGGACAAAGATCTTTCAGCTCATCTGTTTTTATAATCATACAGTGTTCAATCTTGACTTCTCTTTCTATACAGCAAAAGTGCAAGTTGTTAGTGGAGAACTGAGATAACTTGACGTTAAGAAAATCCTTTGAAACACCTTTAAGCCTTGGACTACTCAAACGTAACTCTTCAAGATTGTCTATTCCATGATAAAGTTCTGAATTGACATGTGTTAATCTAGTATTTGTAAGGTCAATGTATGTTAACATGGAGAGTTTGCAAAAAGGACAGCCTTCCAAATGATATAATTGTGTATCTTTCAGTGATAATTTTGTTAACTTGATTAAATCTGAGAAAGAATCTGAACTGATACTTGTTATGGCTGTTTTATCCATGTTCAAGTACTTTAATTCTCTGAAATCTACAAGGTGTAAAGAAAAACTCCTCAAGGGGTTATTACTAATATCCAGCTTGACTAATTTTGGTATTTTGAGGTTTTTGATCTGTGCCATGTCTGATATATTGGAGTATGAAATATCAACAAACCAAGTACTTTGTAATTCAACTAATGTCATTAAATGATTTGATGTCAGTCTTATTATAGCTATAGATGATCCCTCATGTTTTAAACTTACTGGGTTGATGCAATAAATGGCCCTTCCCAAACATGTGCACTGGTGTGGACACTTTCTATCGCAAACTGCTTCATCATCACCAGACAGAGGACAATGCAACACCCCATCACATATCTCTGCTGGGTGCACACAAATTTTTTCTTTGGTGCAGCGAAGCATTCTATTGCATGTCCAAGACGTACAATTCGATTCATCATCTCCCAATGGACACTCAGGTTTTCCATTGCAAACCAGCCTAAAGGGGATGCACCACTCTTGATCTTGACATGGATACTTGTCTTTGCAAAACAAATTATAGCATTCCCAGTTAAGCTCACAATTTTGAAACTGCCATGCTTCTTCACATGGTAACTTGTGGCCATAAAAGTCTGTGTCGTACACACAATCATGTGCCTTTGGATGACATATTGATGAACCAAATGGACAAATATATTTTGTGTAATCAATGTTTGTAAAATTGAAATATTGACCAGTACAGATGCTTTCTGTACAAGTTTCATTGCACTGCTGGTAGACCATTGCATTTAGGGCATTAGAGTCAGTTTTGATACATGACTGCTCTTGTGTTTTTATCATCAAAGGACTCAAAAATCTGTTATACTGTGACCAGTCTGGGCATTCTTTTTCATCTTCACCAAGTTCACAGTCTTCAATGAGATCACACAGTCTAGAAATTGGGATGCATGATCCGTCCATGCACTGAAAGTGGAGATTCTTATCTAGGGAATGTAAGCATGAGTTTGTGCAGTTCACTTCATCGCTACTGTCAATACAATGTGACTTCAAATCACAGAAGTAGACCTCTGGAATACATTCGCCATTATCACATGGTTTGAAGCCTTCTTCACAAGATTGTTTTATTGGTATAGGTTCCTTCATGCACACTACTCCTGTCTGAGCTTGTTGGCCCACATCCATGTCAATTGGCAAGTTGAGTCTTCTGCTGATAACTAATGCTTTACTTATCTCTGAAATGCCTTTAGTAGATGTGTATATATCTATTAATTCCTGCTCTTTTAAGTGAATTATGTAATTAGAGCCATGGTAAGACATGAAAAGCTTCAGGAAAGGTTTAATTAGATCATCACTGCCTCCCCTTAATCTACTCAAACCACCAACTTTTTTGCATGCTGAATCGACATCCCTTTTTTGGGTCCTTGGAATTCATTCCAAGACCATTGTCGTTACCTTCATTTCCTGTTAACAGGTAAAGTTAGTGTTTTCACTAAAACATTTCAAAGACAAAATGACAACCCCAACTGACGTGCCCACTGCCCAGGTCATCAAAATGGTTCTTATGCATCCCTGGCTGCAATATTGTGCTTCCCAGTGCTTAAATTGATGTTTACTTAACAGATTCTTTGTTATACAGTCAGCACTTCACACAAAAACTGGTTCTGAATGTTGGACTGTGCTGCCCTCTTGTGCATAGTCACTGCATACCACAGCTGCCTGCAGGTTCATTTCATTAAAAAATACAAAACAAAATAGCTTTCTTGTAATGTCCCATTGCGACTTATTTAGTATTTTTGTACAGAAATTTCATGTCAAAGTCAGTGCTTATAGTTTAGTGGGGTTTCTTGTTCAATAAATAAACAATAATATTTTATATAAATGCAAAGTTAACATAATCTTTCCCTTTTTTATACAAATCTCAATATATTAATGAGGTACAAATTGTCGATATAGACCAAGGACCCTATGCATGCATTGCATGCTATTTTTGTAATTTGCTTTTTGCCATGAGGTGCTCAACTCTAAGACACTTTTTGTAGCCCCAAACCCATCCGGTATCACAGTAGTATTCCTTATTTATATCATTACAGTCATCGGTATCATGGAGCATTTTAGATGGTGTGTACTGACAAAGAAAAGTAACATGTGAAAATTGTCTGTTGCAGTCAATGTGTGTCCATGATCTTGTGGAGGGTATAACTGCCAAACATAAATCAAAGTCATCGTCTGGGTTTTTATTACGCATAGCAGACAGCAGATACTGATACTCTTCTTCGTTGGTCCTACTTGAATTTTTCATGCGGTACCTGTGCGATGAATTAAATGCCACTTCTGCCATTCTATTTGGAACGTGCAGCCTGCTGAATCCACTATGACTTAGTTGCTGTTCTGACTGAAAATAAAGTACTTAAAATACACGTAAGATTGAATACAGTAGCAGATTAAATATGTGATAATATGCGATAGGTGAGGCCAATGATTCATGCAGTCAATTTTATGTTACTAAATATTGCTATTCATTTTCTTGAATTCTTTTTGTTTTTCTAACCATTTTTGTAAGCCTCAGTTCCCTTTAACAATGTATATTTTAATCACACAATATTCTAATTGCCATGGTTGGAAAGGTCTCAAAGTGACCGTAATTTCATACCAACATCAATGGTCTCAAATAATACCTCAGCTTCTGCTTGCTCCTTCGTTAGGGACCGTTCAGAATTTATGACTGGGGGGGGTGGGAGTTTTGGCCGAGGGGGTACTAACTTTTCACACGTGTTTCAAGGGGGGGGTTTTAATTTTTGACAACACTTCCAAGGGGGGGTAAGAAATTTTAACAAAGAAAAAATGTTGAAAAACATGCATTTATAAACTCCTTTTATTTGGACTTTTTTACGCGCAAAATCAGCGAAATGACGCGAATCTGTTCGCGTGGCTGTGTATAACAGTATATATGTGTGTATTGCTTTGTATGTCGAAGGGGGGGGGGTACTAAAAATACGCATGAAACCTAGGGGTGGGGTACTAAAAATCCGCATGAAACTCAAGGGGGGGGTATCAATTTTTGACGGGATCTTTCAGCAAAACTCCCATCCCCCCCCCCCAGTCATAAATTCTGAACGGTCCCTTATCAATTCTAGGAACATGAGATTTTTGCTTGATTTCATTGCCAAGTATTATAATTCTGATTCTCTATGCAGTTGAATAAACATAACTGATTTTGAATTTTTAACCATGGCAATGTCTGCTCCACGGTCTATGAGTTTCTTGTGCAAAAATCACTGAAAATATTGATCAGAGCAGGCTGTTACATTTCATGTTATATCTCCAGAATTGCTTATAGGACAACACATAGTACACTTTTTTATTGTTGTGTTCCACTTGGTGCCACTAACATTGTCGTTGAGTCAGTTTTTATGAGAATCTGTAACGAAATAGCACAGTCCTGCATTTGTATTTTAAGTAAACAAATTAGGCATCAAAACTTCACCACTCAACAGCTGAACTTTTAGGCCCGATTTCACCAACTTGGGACAAGTCTAAACTTTTGGGACTGACCAAACAGACTGGTCTCGAATCCACGGGCAGAACCAGCAATAAAAAGATACTGAACTATCACATCTTGATCAGCCATGTCCTGCCTTGTTTACATATTCTTAAGGGTATCACAATGTCGTATGGCAAGAGAAAGCAGTCATGCAGAAAGTTGGATTTTTGCAAAACCAGCTGCTTATAAAAAATTGTGCATCATTGCATCGCTACATATAAACCTAATGTTTCATCATAGTCACAAAAATTTCTGCAAATAGTACAGTAACTTTGCAAATTAACTTACCTTTCACTTCATCTTCTATTATGAGCAATGCTTCCCAAGTACCTAATGAGGCATGACACAGGAAGTGGAAATATACTTATGTCGAATAATTTATTCTATAACATTCCTTTTTGCAAATGGGACATTTTTCCTTACATGCAATACAAAATAACAAAGAAATGAACCCAACTAAATAGATATGATAAGATTCAGCCTGAAGTTAACTCTGCATCAAAAAGTACTTTCACTTTCGGTGATTTGCATACATTCACTCCCCCCCCCCCCTCAATCATATGACCTTGACCACCAACAACCTCACCTGAGTGCAACATGGCAGCTGGAGAGGACGACAGTTATCACACAGTCAATTTCCTAGCAGAAAAAGTCCTGCAAGGGCATAATTTACACCTCCAAGGTAATGCAGGTACTGGAAAAACCTTCCTTTTAAGGAGGCTTTGCCAGATTTTACATGAGAAGGGACTACAACTTTTGGTGAGTGAAAAAAAATTGGCTATTTATTTTGTTTTGTTTACATTTGTCAAGCTCTAATATACATGTATCATAATGGCATGCTAATGTGTAATGAGTAGGATCACACTGCGTTTTTTTACACAGACAAGTTAGCTGGCTTGGCACTTCAATGCTTAGGTGTCGACCATTGCATATTGGGGGGGGGGGGGGCTTACAGTATTCTTTGCCAGATAATTATATCCCAACCAGTAATCATTGATTTGAAGTCTGTCAAAAAATGTATTTCACGAAAGCCAGGTACCATAACATTAGTTGTTTGTGCAGACATTTAGTATGGCATATTAATACAGGTAATTATAACAAATAAAGCATCTATCATAGGCAAATCCAGGGGGGGGGGTACAGGGGACGCGTGCCCCTCCTTCCATCGTATAATTCCCTCATATTGGTATTTAGGACAAAAAATCTGTTCTTGAGACTGCAATGTTATTAGATTGCCACGCCCCCGTTTCAAAAAATATCCTGGAATCCCCCCCCCTCGCTGTATATCATTTCTGTTTGCCTGAAAATCCCAGACATTATCATGATTATGATGATAAAAAAAGCTGAGAGGAACCAACAAGTGCAAGATAGTTGTTGGTCTGTGATGATTAACCAGGCAGTCATTATAACCTAGTGGTTATTGAGGAAACTGGTGTTTTGTAAATATGACAATGACTGTATACTTTTTATGGCTGTTGAATGATAATTATGTTCATCTTTCAAATAATTTCCAGGTTTGTGCAACTACTGGAATTGCAGCTCGCAATCTCACATCCACTGCACGGACTGTGCATTCCACTTTTGGGTTGATTAACAACTGGAGGGATAAATTCCAATGGGTAAGAAATACAAGAAGCAGGACAATGCATTCATATAGGCAAAATCATTTTACGGATATTTGGAATATTATTTCTCTTGGTGACATTTATAATTTTTTCCCCACATTGCAGGCTGCTGTTTTCAACCAGCAGAATTACGAAGAGAAACGTGTCAGGCTCTTAAAAACAGATGTGCTCATCATCGATGAGGCCTCCATGATGAGTGCCACCATGTTTGAAACAATAGAATTCATCTTAAGGTATGAACTGTTTTTACTAGACACTTATTCCACTGGAATTCCTGAAGACAAAAAAATACTTAAACTACAAAAATGATTCTGTGTCTTTAATGGAAATGTTTAAATTCATGAACAAGTTTGAGCTTACGATTACATCAAATCTCCAAGAGAGGGAAGCATGTCCTAACCTATATGTATGTTACTGTAGTACATAATAATGATTTGTTGTCAATTTTCTCCACTGTTGCGTACATTTAACACATTAAATTTCCAGATCAGTGCACGGAAACGGCATGTGTTTTGGCGGACTAAAAGTAATACTTTGTGGTGACCATACGCAGCTGCCGCCAGTGCCAACCCACAATGATCAATAGCGGGGAAGGAATCCGTCAGAATTGTGCACTTGGTGACAAGTTTTTGCAATTTGGCATGGTGTTTGATATAGTTAAGGGGATTTCAAAAACCACCGCACACAAAGTGGGAGTCCCCCCTGGTGGCCGGTATGCACAAAATCCAACATGGCCGCCGCAAAAAACAAAAAATGCCATATCTTGGTCACTATTTGTTCTAAATTCAAGTGCAATACCTTATTTTCAATGTTCATGATAGTGCCAAATCTGTTTCTGGGGTTGCTTTGGTTGTAAATTGTGATTTAATGTGTCTGTGGTACAGCTCCAGGTGATTTTTTGACAGATTTTCATGTTTTTTGCCCTTCAAGGCTTAAACATATTTTTTGTGAGGTATTTGAATTTCAATCAAGTTTGGAGATCATTTCCTCAGAGCTGAAAGCGTAGTCCAGACTATAACCTGTCTTGTTTAAATGGTGTCTTATCATTTTAAGAACTCAACAATGAGGCAAACTGCTACGACTCTGCTGATGGGCGTAAAACACAAACTCACTCACTCACTCACTCACTTCTACGACTCTCATTTAGAAGATCATTGCATACTATGCAACAATGTTAATTGAAATGTAATTCCCAAAAAAGACATAGACTCTCCTGAAATAAATAAGCCGTTATTGAACTTATTGACATGGCAACTATTACACCTCACTGAAGTGAACATTCATCTCAGGCCCATGTCTGAACTGTCAGAAGTAGCATGACGTCTCCAGTTGCTTAGAGCTGAAGGTAAATGGTAACTAGTGATCAAGGGCTTAGCACAAAATCATAATTGCTGCACAGCAACTTACATTTCTTTTTGTTATGATGGAAGTCAATAACAAGATAATGTGCCAAAAAAGTAGATTCATTGAGGTTTTCTGACTTCAGACCACCTCCAGTGCATTAACGATAACACTGGGAGGTGCAAGACAGCCAACATACTATCGTAAAACCGGCATGCAGTGCCAGAGAACTTGCTTGTACCACATCTGACAGTTCAATCCAGTGTGGGACCCACTATTCTGACCTGACAGCATGTCCAGCCCAGCCACTAGTACCAGATTGTATCAGCGCTTAAAATGACTTAATCTAAAGTGATTAAGTCATTTTACTGACATTGTGTCAATGCTGAACATGCGTTAGACAACTAATTCTAATTAACTGAACTCATGTTACAACATGACAAAAGTTTTTACCAATAACCTGGCTAGAAGATAAGCTATAGGAGTTAACCACTTTAGGATAACCCGTGTTAAGCGTAAATATGCCATGAAGTCCAAACATTATCTGAGCACTCAGACTTACTGAGGTCTCAGACTTAAATATCTAAAGATTCTGTCTTGGCTAAACCCAATCACCAGTTCAAACTCGCCAAAATCAGCGAAGAAGATGATTGACAGTACCAGTAAAGTGCTGAAGAAGGCTTAGACAATAGCCTTGCTGAGTAATATTATGTAAGTGCAATATAAGGAGTGTCAGCCTCTTCATGCTAAGAGGGTGATATGAATGTAAGACACTAATTCTGGGTGCTCAGAACAGAACAAACTTGACCTCTTTTTTGATGCAAATCTGGATGTTGTGTTGCTCTTTGCCCATAAACAGCACAAAGCCTTCCTTGTGCCTTGTGGCCATCTTTCGTGAACTTCAGCCATGATTTAAAAGTTCTTTTGAACTGAGGAACTTCTAGCAAGACTGACTTTCTGAACTTATCCTCCCTTGCTAATGTCTGGGACTTGAGACATTGGTTTTTGTAGGCTTCCAACTGAATGACAATGCATCTGCTCAGGCTGTGCTATTTGGTGTTCTGCAGATTAAGGCCCAGAGCTACATTTACCTTGCACTGATTGAGATGGAGTCATGCATGCCTGAAGAAATCATTAATCAGCAACTTATCCAAACTCCTTCCTTTTCTGTTGCCCATAGAGATCATTTGGCTCTCCATCCTCTTTCTAAAACTTGACACAATGCTTATCACTCTAGACAATGGCAATGAGAGTCTCAGAGAGAACTTCCTTTCACTGAGCTAGACAATAATCACATATTTTATGAAGGCCTGTTAGACGGAGGGGTAGATGTTTAGAATTTGGGATGTTTCACACAGAAGGAGAGGCATCCAAATGCATAGTTTGTGTCTCCAAACATAAATCATGGAAAGAGACCACTGCAAGATTCTAGAAGAGACCAGCTGATTGATTGTTGACCACTGGCTATTGATGAGAAGGTTATATCACACCAAAGGCCAGTGAGAGATTGGTTGGCGAGTGAGTGCAAATTGCTCTTCTCCCTTGACTTAGGCAAAATCAGACATGGACAAGATGTTCATTTGCTGTAGGGATATGGAGCTAAGCAAGTGTCAATTGGTGTGCATACCTTGTCCTCTTTGTGTAGTTTCTTCAAGAAACCACACAAAGGAAAAAGTATAAAAAAGAAAATTTTATATGAAACAATCATGTACTTGAAGCCAGAGCGAACCACCAGCTCACCAAGGTCTGTGGTCTTGAGATGCAAATCTCAATATTATTAGGGAAGCCCATTTTCAAACCTCTTGACTTTTGTATCCCTATTGATGTACTGAAACATCACTTTATTACTTCCTCTGTGCGCAACATGAGCTGCTTAATTCTATGACTAGAACCCGCCTAGCTTTATAAACTGATGGAATTCTTCACTACGAGCTGAGATTGCCTCTGCACTGCAGTGGATAAAGATTTCTGACTGATTATGTGAAAACAAGCCAGAACATGTGACAGCCACCGCCGAGCACTGCTTGGTTAAGAGCAAGGACTCTAGTGAAATACTTACTATGTAGGAATGTTTCCACAAGGGTTTGCAGTGCATACTGCCACCATATCAACCTACATACTCATAACATTAGATACAACAGACAGTTTTTGCTGAAGTTTGATCGTGTCATCTTCATATCAGTGAGTCAGAGAAGAGATGGTTCTTCAACTTCCAGTCTTCCAGTTAGGTTTGTGTGCCTTATAGTCATACATAGGATTCACCTGGAACACTGATATTGATTTGAATTAACAATTCTCAATTATCATTGATGTGATTGATCAGAAGTTCTAATGAGTAATAGTATCACATTTGATATCATTGTTTCGCCCTTTTAAAGATCACACTGGAGACATTTCAAGATCTCTATTACTAAACATTAAGCAGATTAAAGAGAGCTGAGAGTTATGAATGACTTAGTGCATATCAGTCACATGGCAACATATTTATTGAACAAGGGCACATGAGCAATTATTAAGCCTCTGATGTACATAATAGGTTACTAAATATACATTAAAATATCCATACATATAGCATTTGTGCCCCTTGCCCGCCTCGTAACAGACAGAACAGTATCCATTCTTACATGAATAACACAATTATAGCTCAGATTCATCCTAATAACTTTCCATGGCAATAATTAGTCATGACATTGTACATTTAATTCACATTCATTGAAGTCAGGCACAAGTGAAAATCCCGAAAGGGACAAATTACCAAGTGACGTCTTTTTTCACATCTTGCTTGTGCAATGAATATTGATTTTGGCATTGAAATTCACATTTGAGCTTCAAAATAACAGCAAGAACACATTTTCCATAATCAAAATAGTGGAAAATGATGTATTACACATCAATGTAGCACAAATAGTGACCGAGATATGCTAGTTTTTGTGTTTTGCGGCGGCCATATTGGATTTTGTGCATACCGGCCACCAGGGGGCAGTCTCACTTTGTGTGCGGTGGTTTTTGAAAACCCTTTGGTCATATAAACACCCATGCCAAATTGCAAAAACTTGTCACCAAGTGCACAATTCTTGGAGATTTAGACGAATTCCCTCCCCGCTAGGTAATAAAAGATTTTCAGACATCATGTTATTTGACTAAAACCCAAAAAAGCTTTCAATGTTTTAGGGAGTACAAGTAACTCCAAAAGCAACAATCATGCCTAGCAGTTACAGCAATTTCAATTACCATGTCTTTTAACCTTCAGCAAAGTTTGAAAAAGGTATTGTAATCACTTAGGTAAAAATGTTGTCCGGGCGGGCGTTCAGGCGGTGGGAGGATACATCGTTTTCTGGCAGCACTTGGCCTCTATTGAATGTACATGGATGAAATTTGGTACACATATAGCCTGTATGGTCTAATTGTGCCTTTTGATGGTCTGATGGATAGATATTCAATACTTTTTGAACAAATTTGAAAAAATATAAAGATGTTTTTTTTTGGTTTTCGGGCTAACACTCTATCACATTGCATGTAAATGGATAAGGTTGGTACACACATGGCCTATTTGGGTCTGGTTGTGCCTATTGAAGGGTCTGATGGAAATATATACTTTTTGAAATATTGAAAAAAGTTACTAATAATCTATTTTTGGTTTCTGGCCCAAGGCTTGGTCGTTATTGCATGTACATGGATAAAGTTTGGTACACATATATGGCTTATATGGTCTAGTTGTGCCTTTTCTTGGTCCAACTGACAGATATTCTGTACTTCTTGTAATATTGAGAAAAGAATGATATTAAAAGTTTTTTTTTCATATCGGAGCCAAATCTTGCCCACGAACTTGCATATACAACAATGAAATTTTCTACACATATCACCTATAAAATAAACCAGTGCTTTTTGACGTGTATTTCACACTTTTTGAATGCTTGGAAAAACTTGAGAAAAATACATTAATGAAACTGTACCATAATATACATAAATTGGTGTAATAACTATCGCTGACATAATTTATGCATTTCCGTGAAATTGATTATGAGAGGAGGCTGTTGATTGGCCTAGTCAACCTCTCCACTCTCCAGTTTCGTCTGCTCAAAGACTTCTGCTCAAGACTACAGGCACATTTATCTTTGAAAGGATTTTTTTTCAGAATATAAAGATTCTATTTATCTAATCTATCTGACTAATGCCATCATCCTTCCTAATTCCTACTTTGCTTCTTTTCCTCCTTCCCTCTTTTTACTTTTCTTCCTTCCTTCTTTTCACAATGCACACACTTAATGGCAGCCAATGTTTCCGTAAATAAGTTTAATGTGCACGGGACACCCAAGTGCTGACACCAATAACAATGCTGCGGTGGAAGACTGAATGTTTTACAAATAATTTCAGGTGATCATCTGTTTGAATCGAAGATCTACCAAATCATGGAACCACATATTGTACATCTGCGTAAGAGCATTAGGTGTGACGAGGCCCTTTTTAACATCGTGAGAGAAACTGCATTGGGCAAAGGTATGTGCAAAACAGTGTCAGAAATCTGTCTGTATACTATACATCAAGTAGTCAGTATTGAGGACGTTTTTGATTCATGTGTTAAACATTAATGTCAACAAAACATAGGCTGCATGGCAGCCCTAAGTCCAGCACTATTCTGCTACCAGCGAAATTCACTAATATAATATTTGGGCTTCACTGATATCCAAATATTACTTGTTTTATTGCATATACATTTTTTCAAATCCTCTATCAATGCAACACTTCTATTTTTCCCCCCAGAAATCAGAATTTGTAGCATTAAAATAATTCAACAACATTTGTTAATGCAAATAACAGTTGGAAACACTTCTGCTCTCGAATTAGGGGCTGCTGTTCTTCTCAATTCTGTACTTTCTTACACTGGCACGGATTTCATTTTTAACTCGTCTGATTTTTTTATAAAACATGTACAAAGAGCTATTGTCAACACTCGATTATCATTGGCGTCATCATTGTCGTCGTTGTCCCACTTAAGATGTGTAAATGTCCGTATGTGATCATAATATTTCACTTAGGGTTATGAATTAGGTCCAGGTATTTGTCTGTGAGTGTGGATCAGGAACATGTAGAGAATTCCTATTTGGCTGCCAAAATGGCAGCCATTCTAAAACAGCCGATTGTGAACTTAATATTTTGGTTAGAGTTATGAAATTTTAGACAGGTATTGGCCTTAGGGTATGGATCAGGAACAATTTGAGAAATCCTAGATGGCTGCCAAAATGGCCTCCACAAAATGGTCACATGTCGAGAAATAAAAAACGGCTGCCATTTTGTGGCGGCCATTATGTCAGCCATCTTTCTTCATTATTTAATTGCCCACAGTGATCTAAATATTTCGATTAGAGTTATAGAATTTGATGAAGTATTTGCCTTTGGCTATGCATTGGGGACATGTTGAGAAATCCAAAATGATGGCCAAATTGGCCACTACAAAATGGCCACCATTGTTGAATTGTCCACTTACAGTTATACAATTAGGTACAGGTATTGGCCTCTGGGTCATAAGCAATCACACATCGATTTATTTCACGTTAAAAGATGAGCGTCAAAACTGCTTCGGGTTCTGGTTCGATGATGGTTTACGCTTATCTACATATCTAGCCATCTATTACATATTATGGAAAGCTTTTTGTCAGTCTGAATCTTTCCTGGTGGTAAAATCACTTAGGTCAGATAAATCTGTTGATACTGATCATGATAGACGAGGGTTATGTCAAGGTTACGTGAATAGCTGGTAGTCTTTATTATGTTTGAAGAGACTCATGATAGTAATTCATATATATTATGAGTGGTAGTACATTCCCAAGTACCATGGCACTTTACTTGAATTTTCTCTCCCATCCAACTGGAAGACGCATGACCTATTTTAACAGGGCATTTGTCATTACAGATCACTGCAGTCCAGAAACGATCAAGCTACTTTCTCAAACGTGTGCTGCTGAAGAAGGAAGTGCTTTGCATCTTTTTGCAACAAAAGAGGAAGTCAACCATTTCAACAACTCTCGAATTGTGTCCATGCCCGGGGAGGAACATGTTTACAAGGGCCAGGTATGACATTTAGAAAATGTTTATAGCCTACTAAAGTTGTGTTTCTTTCGTCATACACATCTCAATCATATGGCCCTGCCTTGACATAAATTGTGCTAAGTGACAACTCTGCAATTGCTATAAAGCATATAAGCCTAGAAAACACAGCCTGCAAAGCAGCAAACCTTCAGCGAAGAAGCAACTCTGGCAAATTCTTGACCCGGAAAACAAAGAAATCAATTTTGATCTTTTTTCTCAATATTTCAAAAATTATAGAATATCCATCTGAACATGAAAAGGCAACACTAGGCTATTATCGGCTACATGTGTACCAATTTCATCTACTTGCATGCAATAGTAGCAGATTTGTGGCCCGGCAAAGAAAACAAAAAACATTTTTCTATTTTTTGGTCACTATTTTATAGAGTATAGCATCTTTATCAGTCATACCATCAAAAGGCACAACTATAATTGCGCATAAGACACACTTATGATACCTAGAATGGACCTCTAGAAGGGGTGCGTCTTATACATGGAATACACCAAATTATCAAAGTTTGCCGGTAGAAATAAAAAAATTCTGAATTGTCATCGCTCTCCATCATCTGCCATTTTTAAACACTGGCCGTCAAGTTCTTGTCTTGCGAGATCTCTGGGGAGAGAAGACATGCCCAAGAAAGCCATTCGAGTCAATTTCTAGCAATTTTCGCTGACATACATGGTAAATTTCCATAAATAAACACTTGATACATTGGAAATACATTGGAAACGATGCATTCATTCATTCTCCATTTTGATGTTTCGGCGCCAGTCATATGTAATGCGACTTATACACTGGTTTCAATGGGTTGGGGTTTTTGGGTCTAAGAAAGGGCTGCGTGTTATATATTGGGGCGACTTATATGAGTTTATGCGGAACACACAATGGGGGCTTAGTCACGGCCCGGAATCCCCTGCCGTGTGACTGACGGATGGGCAACATTTTACCCAAGTGATTACAATACCTTCTTTACACTTTGTTCGCTACAATCACACAGAAACTACAACATTCGGAAAAAATCGATTTCTATTTAAATACTAAATTTCCAAACTTGTAGCAAAATAACGTCAATGATTTGCACACTTGATAAAGCAAAGAAAAGAAATATAACAAATTTGTCATCTTTTTGCAGAATGATGTTGTGGTGAGGCTGAAAGTGGGTGTGCCTGTCATGGTGACTCGAAACCTCCCAGGGTAAGCAAAGTTCAGCAAATAACTGGATTGTTAATTGCAGTTGATTGGTATGATTTGCCATGTTCAAGAAATATTCCACAGTGCTTTGTAAAATTATGGCACATGCGAACTTGATAACATAACATTCCTAATTTATGCATGCCTGAACATTTGAAAATATGCATGACAACATTATTCAGGTATTGAACTTTCTGATCATTACAATGTATATTATTTTGTTTAAAAGGATTGCAAATTTTGTTACAAAATATTCAACTGCAGGCACAACTGTATAATTCGAAGATCCACATCCGCAAACCTGTTGCAGTTGACTCTCTTAAAATTATAGCGAAAAAGTTGAAGATTAAATTTTGTGTCGCATATCTCAAGGTATAGTAATAATTACATGAACATTATTTGTGCATTCTTGGTAAACTGAACTGATCTACACAGTTGTCATTGATTTCAGACTTGACCTGGTAAATGGTGAAATGGGCCAAGTGCAGGCATTGCATGAAAAGGAGGTCACAGTGTTCTTCCCTGAACGGAACAAATCAGTCAATATTGGAATGTTTGGCGAATTCAGGTAACTACTTCTGCGGCATTGACACTTTTATAGCATATCGCATAAATTAATTTTACGTAGTAAAATACATCTTTGATAGAAATAGATACATTTTGGAATATCTAGACTACCTTATCAATCAGTGATTGTGGGAGCATACCTTCAGTTCTTTATTAAATATATATCTACATGAATAAAGCCATTTATTGTATTTGAATATTGCATATCATTAACTATAATTCATTCATGCACACTTTCTGAAATATGTAATCAAACAATAAATACTCTGTTGAGAAATTCAACCCTAATAAAACTTATTTATATTGAGACATGCTGCCCCTTCATGGGTCAGAAATTTATAATTTCTCTTTCATTGAAAAACACAAAAAATTGCTTTGTCATTCTGTTATGCAAAAACACCAGTCATTGCATATCTTTGCACCTTATTTTTCTGTCTGCCAGCTCTGATTGCGGCCCCCACAGCAGCAACACAATTATGCCTTTATCTGCTGCGTTTAGTGTAACAATACATAAATGTCAGGGGCTCACTCTTCCTTCAGTTGTGATAGACTGCAAGAAAATATTTGCCCCAGGTCAGTTGTCAGTGGCCATCAGCAGGGTTAGAAGTCTGACAAATCTGACTTTGCTCAATTTTTCCTCCTCAAAACTGCCAAATCAACCTGAGAAAGTTCAGAATTTTTTGAAAAAACAACCAACCTCTTTCTCTACAACCTGCTGCAGTAACAATATTGCAGCCATTCCCCAAGAAGTGGACGCTGAGCCATCATCTCCTAGCACAGATGAAGATGAGGATGAAACAGATACAGAAGATGCTGACATCTTCAAGAAGGCTGTTGAAGACTTGATTTCTGTCGAGATAGAACCTGACCAAGTTTGCCACGTCCATAATGTATTTGCAAATGTTCAGTGTTCCAAGGAAGTGACAGTCACCCAAAAGTCAATAAACAAGCAGCTACGTGTCATAAATGAAGGTAAAGCTGTGGAGTTTATTCAGACATGCAACAGTGTAATAACCAAGGCCTTTGAGACCAACTGCATGGAAAATTGCGATACTAAGCACATGAGTGCCTTCCAGAAGATGTGTACTCTGTCACTCTCCGAAGACTGGTATGAGGATGCACTGAAAACTTTATTTTCAACTGATGTGCCAACCAAAATTCACTTCGTAATTGGCAGCAGAATATTTTCTTTCCTGCGATCATCTTTTTTACAAGAACAGAATAACAGGACATCTACAGAATCTTCAAATCCATCAATATCTGAAACAAGTAAAAAGAAGGTGTACTATTTGGCTGGAAGATGTCTCTTCAAAATCCGACAACATTTCAAGGCTGTATTACAGCGAAATGCTATTCCTTTTACTGCAATGAACACAAGAAGATGGCGTTACGCTGAGACAGCTCTACAAGACCTCAGTTACTTGGAAACGACTTTGACATCCGCAAAAGAAGCCCTTGGAGAAACAACAACGTTCACTGAGGGCAGGGAGTACTTTCCCTCTGCTCTAACCCATATAACACCTGAATTTTTCAATTTTGTTTTGGATGTAGAAAGAAGGCGCCTAACATTTCATTGTCTTGATGGATTGCGGCAACATATGTCTAATGTGTTGATCATCTGCAGATCATCAATTATTGACAACCAAGATGTAAGAAAATCCTTCCATTCTCTGATGAGGAACAGTCTCCATTGTGATCACATCTTTGAAATGTTCGTCACCAAGTATCTTAACATTCTGAGCAACCAGTTTCGAAAAGAGGTGAAAGACCAGCTGAACTATCAAAAGAAATTGGCACATAGAGCAGCGCACAAAGGTTCAGTTTCAAAATCTCTATCATATGACAGTATCTTAAAAGCCACAGATCCATCCAAATGCCATCAGGAAATCAGGGAGGAACTTCTGAAAGATGACTCAAGTGTCCTCCAAAAGATGACCATTCCACAACTTATTAACATTGGTCAGGTCTACAAACTAAATTTGAAAAAACATCATGGAAAGAAGAAAATCATTGATTCATTGAAGACAACAATAATCAACTCCACCAGCATATCAGATGCCTCATTTCAGGAAGTGAAAAGACCAAGCTCAACAACAGTGAAATCAAAGAAATCAAAAAAGGCAAAAACTGCTCATGACATTGAATATCCCTGCCCAAAATGTGGTCAGCCTTACAATGATCATGTCAACAGTATCTTTTGTGAAACTTGCTGTGGATGGTTCCATCAGGCTTGTGCAGAAATTTCAGATGACCAATGGGCAACAGTCAGCCAATCAAGTGAACAATGGGTCTGCCCTGCCTGTTTGTCAGTACGTTGAATTTATCAGTATGGCACATTGGTATCCTTGCATCAAGAGTATGGGATGCACTTAACAAAATGGATTGTCCACAATCACTTCAGATTGAAACATTTTCACTGTCCTTCAATTCAATATCTTTCTTTTTCATACAAGAATCATGCTCTGTTGTTTGGTGGTTGTCTCAATTACTAACAAACTTTTGTCGACTTCCACTATATGCAAAAATGCTATGTGTTCAGGATAAGGGACTGACTGCAACTCATGACATAATATCTGCAGCAGGAAAATCACACAGATGACTAAATAGACAATAATCCAGTTTGTCACCACGTTACACTCTTGCACATGGTATATCCCAGTAATGAGTAGCACCCCAGTGTATAGTTTTGCACAACAGGAAAAAAACATTGTTCCTGAGTTAACTTGTGCTGGTTTGCACACTTTAAAGTTGAATCCCACAGGATACAGCTGCTCCACCTATTGTACTCCACCTAACTATAAATGGTTCAACAAAAATACCCAGCTGGTGGCTCCCCCGCTTGATCAAAATGTCCATATGCATTGGAAAAGCCACAGATTTTTGAAAACAGGGGTAGGCTCACTCGAAGGCTGCTGGCTCAGCCAGGAATAATGGCACTAAACTGTAAATACACACATTTTGGGTTGATATACAGGCATATAATCCAATCCAACTTTCATAAAAATGGGAGAAGGAATCTTTGAGATATTTTAAGGGGGACTTATATTTGTTGAACTGTTTTTCATAATTTTCTCATATTGTACACCACGCAACCCTAAAAGAACATTGGTTACCTCCTTCAAAGAAATGTTTTTCGATAAAGTGTATTTTCAGCTATATTCCTTTAATTTTTCATAAATATCTCTTGAATATTGTTCGAGTGACGCTGCTTTACATTATAAATCCCACACTTTTTTAGTATTTACTGTATGTTTTAATGTAATGACATAACATTTTGAAAAGATCATAGTTCGAAAATTATGTTGAATAGCCTGCCTGTTTTTTTTTTACGTTGGAAAGCTTTCTTTTTTAAGAACTTTTTGGCAAAGTTTCATGAATATCGCATGGATTTTAGATTTCTTGCCAAGTGTGGGATTCAACTTTAACATGAATAATTTACACCTGTGCACCGAATGAGAAGCACTTGAAATTTCTTCATCTCTGAAGATATTACACTCTTTAACCTGAGAAAGAGAAATACGAAAAATGCTCTCATGTACACCTTTTATGCTACTAACAGTCCACCAAAATGAAATAAAGTGTTCTTCTTAAGCAATACATTGTATCCACTGACATATATAACAAGGATGAAATAGCAATAAAAACACAGGATTCCTTTTGCCAAAGCTTGTTACATATATCTCTTTCCAAATACACTAATGTAAATGTCATTCATGAATAAGATAACATTTATTTACATAAAGACAGTGTTATAGCACAAACCCCTGAAAATAACATAATATAAACGCTGCAGCTTCAATACAAAAGCACAACTTCACATATCACTCTGCACTTTCTGTACTGCGTTAATATTTACATCATTATTTATTTTCAGAAAGAATCCGGGGCCACAAATGAGAACAATTAGATTGAGAATAATTACCGCCAATACCATTTCTTGAGGTAAATATAATGTAGATAGCTTTTGAATGTCTTACATGTCCATCCTATACACAAGTTCATTATCCTCATCACTACTTTTTTGTCAGCACAGAGTAGGTGGCATTTGTTGCGCTGAAATTGAAGGGTAGTGCCATAGCACCTTTGCCAGCATTGGTCTTATTGGACACTGTATTGGTTCCTAAAGTGATGGTATTGACATTTTTACAATACTGGAAGACAGTGGGATTCATTCCAGTGCCTGCCACTAATCCACGTTGACAACCAAATGTATTTTCCAGGAGGTCTGTGTTAAACATTGCCGGAATCAATTCGGCATCCGGGAAAGCATCCAGTATGTTTTTGATCATGGTGCAGAACCCAAGAATAGTACTGTTCCAGTCGCCCCTGCATTCTTTAGAAAGCAGCTGTCTGTTGTTCTCGGCATTGCCTTCCCATGATTTCATCCACTCATAGAAATTTTGAAGAACTTGTATTCGCTCGTCTTCCATACTGCGAATTGGCCGCAGGTCCCTGAAGATATTCACAATCTTACTAGTTTGGCTTAGGAGGTCTATGATTCCCTTGAAAGATGAAGAAGATGCTTGATTTTGGTTGCAGTATTCTTCGACCAATTGGAGCATTCTTTCATTTAGAACTTCATCGGCCAAATGATTTCTCATTTTGGCTGATGTATCCAAAAAGAAATGCTCATCAGTCAACTTCTCGTAAAAGCGCACTGTGTTGTTTTGCACATCCCATTTGTACACACTGATAAAATGATTCCATTTGATCTCATTCCCATCTTTCATCAGGAGTCTTGTTCCATTTTCAGAGCTAGACAGGAGTCCATTCCTTATTTTCTTAATACCATGCTGAAAGTGGGGGTTAATGCAAAATCAAATAAGAGATTTCAAGGACTTCTTATGTCTATTGACAATTACAAAACATTGTATTTTTCTAGCATTATATCAGACGACAGGATACAAAGTTTAATGAGCAGTTCATGCATACAGAAATAATTATCTATAGCTAAGATCCAAAAACATTATTTGAGATTTTTGTTTTTCATTGCCATCAGCACTTTTTTTTCATTCTCTTTAAATGTAATTGCATTGTATTATATTGTAATGTGCAATTTTTAATTCTGGTCTTAAAGTCTTTTGGACCTAATTTTCCATGCTTAAAACATCTTACATATGCAAGGCCATTTCATGTTGTTTTTTTAAGTCAGCTCATGACATTAGATAACCACGATAATTAATATATCAGAGAAATTGTGCAGGTTTATCGTTGTAACTTACAGACGGATCTTTCATGAAGGTGAATGGTGTGGCTCTGGTAACTGGGTTCCTGATGGTAAAGTTAGCAGCTTCAGGTGATTCTCGAAAATTCATATTGATTGCTGAGCTGCTGTTGGCGCTCCCATCACAAATTACACCAAAGCACTAGAAATGGAGGAAAAAAATATGTAATACCATTGGTTATCGACTTGCAGTAGACAATCCCGACAATTGGCTAACCTATTTCAAAATAATCAAGCACTCAAAAAGCAGATTTTTATGGCTTAAATGACCAGTTTTAATCAGATATATTGTTTTGGACGTATAAAGCGATCTATCGGCAAAGATAAATGAATAGATCATGTGGGCTCTGCGTTCCATGTATTTGCAATTGTAATGCTAATTATGACAGGAAGAGAATACTGTGCCACATGACCCAATCCAAAGTTCATTGAAATTCATATTTCATAAATGATTCATTATTTTTTTCTCAATTAATGTATATCAAACTTCATTTTTTTTGTAAAAATGGCCCTGCCAGATAAGAATTTTTCTTATTTTGGCCGTCTAAGTTTCACTAAAAAAAACAAGTGGGCCTAATCATACGCACAACATGTATAAAAATGTATTTGAATAATATTTGTACGTACCTGAAAACCCCATTCAAAGAGTTTGTCCACACACCTCCACAAAGTTGTGCTGATTTGACCAGCAACTGCTCCAGCCACTGCATAATGCGCCACATGGAAATGGAAACCAGTAGTTCCAAGAAATATGAACTGCAGAATTTCAGTAGCCATGGCTTGAGAATCTGAAATTGATAAATAATGAATATATGATTACAATATCCGTGTTTCAATTGGCTGGCAATGGAACAAACATTGGTGCTTGCACAAAGAAATACTACAACGAGGTTCTTACTAGGCTTCAGTGCTTCAATGGCCTCCAGCTCCGGATCACCCTCCACAAACCCAACTAGTCGAAAACCATCACGACCAGTCTGTATTTGCAGGTCATCCTTGAAAGAAAGGGTTACATTATTTTATTTGATAGCTGGTTGAAACATAGTCGCTCTCACCAATTTATCTTCCCAGTGACATGTTTAACAGCTGTATTATCTTTAGTACCATGTGTTTTACATATGATGTTCAGTATTCGCACACATTGTTTTTATACAGGTAGTTAGGAAATCACGCAATTAAGATTGATGTACTATTACTGACAGTGATATTTAGCAATTTATCAGTAAATTTGTACCTGAATGGACATTTCGTCAACTAATAGGACACCAACATATCCATGCTCAGGCAAATTCAGACTTTTTGCTGTCGTCAACATCCATTCAATATGCTCATCACACAAACCTGCAATATACATTTCAGGTTTTCATTAAATTTGTGTTCAAAAAGGAGCTTCTGTAATAATCTATGTTGACTGGAACTTTCTTTACAATATCGAACACAACAAGACATCCTGTCATTTATTCAAATGAATTTGAACAAGGCCAGGCCTCTGGCTGATCAGCTGAAACATTGTGCCACTAAAAAACAAGTTTCTGTGAACAATTATTATACATGGATACCTATACTTGGCACCAAGAACAAATTATTCTTTTGTTTTTTTATACTTATAATTTTTTTGCGCAATAATTTACCTGGATTTTGCTTCAGACGGTTTTTGTACATTGAGAGTAATCGGCCGCTGGGCAGGATCAGCCATCCCATATCTTTCAAGTGCTGGTAGCTTTTGCTGCTTCGGAGCCAGAGTCTTAAACTATTTGCAATCACTCTGAAAGTAGAAATTATTTCAATTTTAGAAACACGTTTTCATCACATTTTGTCAGTTCTATATTTGTTTCAGGTTTCCTTACGATGGCCCACAACAACTAAATGGCTTTTTGAAATATTATAATCAAATTTACCTTTTAGGCCACCTTCGTCCAGTTGGTTGACGACTCAGTGCCATCCTCTGGCTTTCCAACAATTCTACAAATGAATCGTTTTCCCCTAGTTTTGGGTGAATCCTGGCCAGGATGTCTTTTACATCTTCTTCATCACACTTTTCCAGTGCGATTGTGTTTTCAGAATCTGTTACTGTTTCTGTGCATTCTGCAGGGGTCGCGGCCTTTCTGTACCTTTCATTGAATTTACTTTTTGAGCAAGATTTACATGTTGGCACTGCAGAAATGGGGCTCAGTAGCACATGGCATCTCTGGCTTCTTTTATACTCTGAATCTGAACTAAGGAATCCTTCGCAAAATTTCATTTTGTCAAAGCTTTCTATGATGGCCCAGATGTTATTCTGATTACGATGATAATTTCGAGGCAGTTGAAGTTTATCTAAAGGCACTTCGTATTGACCAATCTTTACAGAAAGTGACATGTCTTCTCTGAAGATAATTATTTTTACTGGTTCCTTGCCTGCCATGCTTTCCTCGTTGATCAGGACATTGACCCATGCATTTTCGGCTTCATTCCACGAGATTCGTCCTCTCTGACCAATGACCCCCGGAAGCTCATTGAACGTAACTTCTGCTGCACATTTTGGTTTAACTTGGAGGTTTTCATAAAAGTAATTACGTTTCGTCTTTCCATCTTCTTGCACAGTTTTCTGGACATGATGCACTCCAGGGAACATAAATTTCACTAATTTGCCAATTGTAGCTGGGTTCATTTTATTGCCGCCATGATCATTTGTGTACATTTGATGTAAATCGCTGCATTTGACAAAACTGCCATCTTCATACTTGAAGTTTTCATTTAACCTGAAATATTATAGAAAATGTTGCTATACCATATTACAATATAATTAAATTATTATTGCATTCATCATATTAAAGACTCATGGACATTACACCAATATAGTTTCTGATTTTAAGTAACTAATAACTTTTTTCTTATTCCAGATGGTTTTTCTAAGATAGCACACATAAAGACTAACGGGGCCGGGGTTCGGAAAATCAATTTTCGGAACATATGGTAGCCCTTTAACGAAGGTTATTGAGGAACTAAGCAAGCAAGATGCTGTGATGTTGTGAAAGATGTCCTGCAATGTTCATGTGAACAAGGTTAAATATGGCGGGTCACAAGACTCACAACCACCAATATTGTACATAATATTATGGTAAAATCCAAGCTGGAAATTGTGTTTTAATGATCAAGTTTTCTATTTCTAAATATTGTAAGAGACATTATATTAAGTCAGTACATGTTGATTTTGTGCATTTGTTTTGGTTAGTTTGTCATGGAAAAGACATTCATTGTCAAATATTCACTGCTTGCATTATTCTTTTAACATTCATATGTCTCTCCAAAATGTTAAATTACTTTAAGAAGATACTTTTGTATTCATAGGCCAATGTATTATTTGTAAGCATGGTTGATGGGAATATAGGCATACACTCATATTTCTGTTACAAGCATGTTGTTAGATAACGACTGGAGAGGCTATTGTTTAGGAGTTGCATCAGAATGATAGATATTTTAAGATTTGTTCCGAAATATTCGTAGTGAATCAGATGTGTGCTTGCTGTGTCAGGCATTGTTTTATGGGCTTCATATAAAAAAGGATACATCCACAAGTTTAAAAAAAAGTTTACTGCTAAATGATGATAAAACATCATAATAATCACAATGTTATCATAATCATAATCATAATGACGATGCCAGTTGCTACTGCTTTGGAACCAACTTTCAGGGAATTTGTTGAAATTATTGTTAGACGTGACATTGTGTCACTCTATATCATGTATGCTTTTAATATGTTTATACAAATTATCTATTGTTGTGTTTCCATTAATAGCCATTGTCATATATTATATATGACATTTCACATGTCACATGTATGTCTTAGATTTTTATAGTTCACTGGTTCACAGATCATATCATCAATGGCATTGGGTGTTTTGTAATTACTATAAACTTATATGAAGTAATGTTAATATAATTTCAATTACCTGTTAATTATTATGCATTCCTTTTTGCATATCATCTTCTGGTCCACGCAAAAATGTATGAATAGGCCTACCAAGTATAGTTTTGTTAATGTGATGAATTGGTATGTATGTCTTAGACTTTGGAATTGGAGATTTTATGGTCCACTATTCCATAGAACTAATTTTAATATGAATTAGAAATTGCCTACTAATTATTATGCACTTCTTAAGATTACATAGATTCACTGTGATAGATTGTGTATAATTATTTTATGGTCCATGCAGTAATGTATGTGGTATTAAATGTGTAGAATATTTATTCATGTCTTGAAATTGAGTATTTGGAGAATTGTTCATATTTATTCATCTGTGTGACAACAAACAAAACATTACGATATGTATTAATTTCACAGTGGTGCAGTTTAAATGCAATAATCATCTAAGAGTGTATCAATTGACATTGACACACATATCACTTGTGGTCTTGTGACTCAGTAGAATTTACTGGTCCATGAGAACCAGTTCAGTTTTGTATGTTTATAAGATGACTTTTAAGTTTTAACTTGGTATTGCTATATATATGGGATGATGTTGAATGTTTATTGGCCTTGAACAAGTCACTATTTATATGTGTTGTCTAACTTATTAGATTGAAATGAAGTGGATGTTTCATTGTCATGCATTTGTTTGTTGCTGATGTACTTCTGAAGTGATAAATTTAACTGTCTCCATTGACATGCAGTATTTGACAATTATTGATGATTGTTTTTTTAATGTGAGTACAAATTCATTGAATTTTTAACTGCTTTGTCTGTGTGATTGTACATTTTTGCTTAAGATTGTTTTGTTATTGTGACGGACCTTGACAGGCATCTGAATTGTATATAGGAGGAAAAAGCCACGACGTTTGTCAATTTAGTGTCAATTTATGTTTTGTGAGAAACAAAGAAAAACAATGAAATAAAGAACTTCCGCTTTTGTAATCAACAAGTGGCCTATTTGTTTTTGTAAGCCAGGAAGAGTTAGGCAACAGGGTGGTTTATAGAAGCAAAGTTTTTGGGGATAACTTTAACAATTGAAGTGGCAAAATTGGATAGTCTCCAAGGGTGACATTGCCACACCCAGAATGGAAAATGGACTAGACCTGAAAAAGTTCTATAAAGTTCCAAAAAGGTTTACCTATAATACACATCATAACAGGATGAACCTCTGGAATTGCTGCAGGCCTAGGAGCAACTTTGTGACACATTTTTGCAAGATCAGGAAGCATATCACTCCTTTGAGAATTTGCCCATGTGCAATAGGAGACATGGTTTTCCATTGATATAAGATGCTTGAGATATCGAATTCCATCAGAATAATCAGCTATTAAGTGAATGATATCTGCATTTTGGTGAAATGAGGAGAGCTTAAGATATCAGATATCCTTTGATTTTTCCTGAGATGGGATTTAGCTAAACATACATGCTAATGATAACACAACAGCGAAAAATGCATATTGTGTGCACTCTGGTCATTCAAGTGTAATTATAGTGTTTTAATTTTAGAAATTCTTTCAGAAAATGATGACAGTGAAGTGAGCATCCGGCAGGGGGCATACTAGTACAATGAACCATTTTTTACTCAGATAAAAATGTGTTGTGATGAAGAAGGTATCCTGCAGAGGGCATACTAGTGCAGTATACAAAAACATATTACAGTTTTTCTTCTTACAGGCTAAGCTCTAAAGTATCAACAGCTAATTCCTAAATATCTATAAACTGTGAGGATTACAGAGCCTATACGTATTACAACACCTCAACAATCAGATATTGAACTAGGGGGTGACCATTTAATAATCAGGGGGCTTGGAGTTTTCCCCCTCAAGAAATCATTTATTTCATGTCAAGGACAGCAATTATTATTTATTTAAAGTGTGAAAAGTCCGCAAATATTCATACAGTACCTTAATCAAGCAAGGCCTTCATGAAGGCCAACAAGAATTTATTTCAAGGCTTCCTAAAAAATTATTTATTTCAGCAAAACTGAGCAGGAAATAATGTATTTAAGACAAAAAACTCAAAGACCCCATATTAAATGGTCTCCCCGCTAATGTCATTTAATTTAAAGTGAATCTAATTTGAAAAATATAATGGGAGTGCAACTAAAATTAATGTATTAATCTATATGCCTATAATTTTTTAACCAACTTGTTTTGAAATAATGTTAGAAGACTGCATTCAACTCACCATAATGTCCCAGCACCATGCAAGGCCATTGCTTGACTCAGCTGCTCAGCCTGACTCAGCTGCTCAGCCTGACTCAGCTGCTCAGCCTGACTCAACTGCTCAGCCTGACTCAGCTGCTCAGCCTGACTCAGCTCAGATGTTCTGCAGTGATCTGTTGATACGACACCTTGACAGTTTAGGCTAGGCTAATGAGCTTTAGTCTTGCAGAAAGTAATATGGTACTTCATTAGTATGCATACAATATGTTAATCAGCCATGTGACTCTATCCAGGGGCCATAACCATTGAGCTATAAATAGATTTGGAGTTCAATGACGATGTAACTCAAAGAGAAACTCGTAGTAAACAAAGTAGAACAGGATTTAAAAGTTATTGACTTTTATAGTAATTATTGACAAATTATGTGTGATTTTTTCAATGGGTAATCTAGAGTCAGAAGTCACTAAATTATGTCATCGCTTGGGCCAATCAGGAGGGCTTTTATCCATTTGGTGCGTACCTCACTGCTTACTGACTTTCCAAGCATATGGGCCATTGCTCTACATTATAAACAGAAGATTGAAGACTGATTTGGAGCACTTACAAGGTATTTAAAAGCATTGAACGTGTTTGGTGTGTTAGAGTATCATCTGAACATGGTCTGAGGTGACTGTGGAAGTTGTAGGATATTTCTGAATCAGTTATTTCAGCCTATTTCTGATGTCGTGACCATTGAAGCATGACTCAAATATCTCACCCTTGTATGTATATAGCAAAGATTGGGATCATGCAAAGTGAAGACATCTCTCCTTCACGTTGGTTAGGCCCGTGGGAAAAGTGCACTTAAGCAGGAATGGGACAGCTCAGAGGCTCTTCACTCCGATGTCACCAAGTAGTCCTTGAACTTGTCAGGAAACTTCTTCGAGCGAGGTGGACGGGGGTACGACGGCTGCAGGAGGGGGCGTGTGCACTGTGGGTTATTTGGCAGCTTAGTCGGGAAATAGCGGGGATAAACATGATTGTTCCGAGAAGCCTGCAGCTTCAAATCAGGCCTAGCAGTTTTCACGGGAAGCACAGCTTTTAAGCAACGATCCGCTAACAATTGGGCACTTGCAGCACTCACATCATTAATTGGTGAACCACAACCATCAACAAGTTTTAGAAGCTCTAGGCCCGAACATGCCTTCCTGCCTAATATAGGAGGCCCATCTGCGGTGGTTACAAAGAAATCATACAAAGCTGATTTGCCATTCGTTGCCTTGCACATCAATTTGACTTTGCCAATGTGTGTAATCAAGTGCTTTCCATGGCCTGTCATCCCGCAGGGACACTCTTATTAATGAATTGTAACATTTCACTCTGATTCAGAGGTTCGCCTACACTAAAGGCGGGAATTCACCAAAAGAAGAAGAAGAAGAAGGCCTCTTAGTTGTGTGTTTGACTTCCTCACTGGTATCCGTTTGTAGCCAGTCAACGTTCTGAAGACATTCAGAGGAATGCAGTTTGTGTCAGCTCCGGAGTCAAGCTTCATCTGTAGTGAGTCACTCTCTAATTTCATCTGAGCATACCAAGCACTGCGGTCATCATTTTCAAGTGAATCTATGAAAAAAGTGTTATCGTCATGCTCATATGCCATATAGTCACACAGTTCATACTCATGCTCTTCGTCCTGCTCATCAATGGAATGGACTTGCTGTGAAGCTCCACGACCGCGACCGTAACGACCGCTCGTCTGGCTGCGAGGTTGGAGAACTGGAGCTGGGGCGGTGCACAGATTTGCAAAATGATTTTTTTCGGTGACATCGGCCACATGTTCTGCCGAAAGCGGGACAATCCCCTGCTTGGTGCTGTGTGCCACATCTTGAACACATCTCTGTAGCATCATAATTGTAACTATGGGGTTGCGATCCCGACCATCTGGAACGTGGAGGTTCGCGCCAACTCTGGGAACGAGGTCTGCTCTGAATGGCGTCGACATGCTTCTCTGGTTTGATCATCTCTAACTCTCTCCTGGAGCATTCGAGTGTGCTCATACGCTGTATAACTGTAGGTAGGGTGGCGTTGCCGTCATCACCCATGACCTTAACCTTGGTATTTGTGTCAGTAATCGAAAAGAACAACTTGTCTCGGATCATATTGTCACAATTTTCAAACTGGCAATTGGCTGCCATTGTGCGCAAGTCATTTAAGAAGGCGTCTAACCCTTGACCTTCGGGGCGAGTGTACTCCCAAAATTGCCCTCTGAGCGGCGACATAGGATTTCATGCATTGCAATAATCAGTAAATTTGTCACACACAGTCTTGTACTTTGTACTGTCCTCATTTTCACCAAATTTAAAATTGTGATGAACATCAAAACCTGATTCGCCGAGTGCCGAAATTTGCATTGCAATTTTCGTCTGGTCATTTTCTTCCGTGTGCTTTGCTGCCCAAGGTACGATTCAAATCTTTTCAGCCACTTCTTCCATGCTGCACTTACGTTGGGACAATCAAAGTTGATTTCCGCAGGTGGTCTGAATACTAAGGTCTCCATTTTCACTGAAATCTGGTCGTTTCTAGTGGTTTCTCATCTGTTTTGTGAGTATTTTTGCAGCCTTCTGGCACCATGTAACAGACACGGATAATGGCTTGGGCGGAAGTAGTTTTATTAGGCTTCAACACAGAAGAGTTCCACAAACGTAATTAACACCAGAGGTCGACTGGAGTCAGTTGATTACCATTAGGCTAATACATGACAGTCACTACAGTGCTGCCATGCTGTTGCACCATGAGAGACCTTGAGGTGTGTGATTTATTAGCAACAGAACCAGATAATGTTTTTACCAATTTTTAAATGATCAGATTTTTCCTTGACAATCCTTCTTTACACCTGGACTAGTAATCGCTAACATTTACAAAACATTGAACAATGTTATAAAAATGCAAAAAAATCGAAATTAATAGAATTTTTTTTTTTAATGCTAGAGTGCTTGCTTGAAGGTTTGGCAAAATGTGCTACAATCTTTTTAACAAAAAACTGAAAAAAAGGCAAAGTCATACATTGCACTAGAAATGGAATACCAATAACCCATAAACAAGAATATAAGAAAGAAACAAAAAATATCTACAAACCATATCATATATCTATGATATTTTGTTAGCCTTGGGCAAAGGCAAAATATTTGCAAGTCTAGATAATCAGCTTTACTTACTGAAGTTTGAAATAGCCTGTCAAGTTTTGAATATCGTGATAACTCGATTTCACAATTTTTTGCCTTTTGAAGAAATTATTTTTAGTTGTTCCTGTAGTGTTGAATTCAATGAACATTTTCTCTTCCCGGTTGGTGAAAAGTGACAATCGGACCTGAAAGAAATAAAAATAAGATGCCATTTACGCTTACAGGGTCTATGAATAGGGAACGGGACACAGTGAATCAGCAAAGTTTATTTTAGCAAAATGTCAAAAGATTTACAATTATATTTGCAGTATGAATAGGTTTAGAGTTTAGACAAAGGTACAAATTACCGTACAATGATCCACTACATATGCACAATATCAAAATAATGACACTTTTTTAGTTTTGCCAGACCCGGTTTTCAAAATGTCGAGAATAAAATTGAGCACCCTGACCGGGGATGCAGTGATTCAGCGCTCAGGGTGAGTGAATCAGTGCAGTGCCTATTATCTATTGAACAATTTTATATTGGATGTCAATACAATTTTTCATCAAAAGAAAATCTAAGGAACAGTATACATGTGTGCATAAAGATTTCATAGTACCAAGGGATTACATTTTTTTTACATGTATGTCACAAACTGTCACAGGTGCAGTCATCAGTTTACACTATTCTCCAGCGGTTTCATGTCAGGAAAAGTGATTTACTGTGCCCACAATGACCCCTGCTGACTCAGTGTGCCATGCATGGCAATTTTTCACATAATTCATCATATTGGGTAGGGTGCATCGTCTGCCCCCTAAAAATGAAAAAAATAAAATATTCATTTGCACTTTTGCCATATTGTACCTTTGCCCATAGAAACACATTCTGCAAAATTTCAATTAGATCCGATGTGGCTTAAGGGTGGCACTTTTGTGTCAAAGTTGAGTCCAAAATTGTCAAAAAATTATGCTTTGAAAAGTCGCGGTTAGAAATATCTAACTTATGGTTGTCTGTATGATTTCAATTCATATACCATTATTCTCAGAAGAAAATTGTCTTTAATCTGAATGGTAGAAAGCTATATTTCTGAAAATTTCTCATGCTTAAGTTTTTTGGAAAGCTGAAAGTTTCTGACTATTATGACAGAATGTTTGGAAAAATCAACTTAAAAGCTCAACTTCTGCCTAACTGTGACGTAATTGTTAGAATAAAACATAAGGAACACTCTGCTGAAGAAAGTAGGAAATTGAAATTTTTTTCCAGATAGTTATTCATTAAATTCATATGTGCAAATTTTCATAAATTACATGTAAATATGAGAAATATAACAGTTCATTGAGACACTGTTCTGCATCTCTTTTTCTTCTGACTACATCATAATGCAGTCAAGGTTTTATCAGGTGATGTAGTAGACCATGTTTCCACTTTGTAGACTTCTATGACTTCCCAAAGTCATATTGACATCCTTTTTTTGATTTATCACATTTACCCAATAAAAATGAAAATATCTCCACTCAATTTTGACTTCTACTGAATGGAAACCATTGATGTTGGTATTCAAATTAAAGCTCTCTTTCTGGGGAATCTAACTGTGCCATTCAAAATCATTTCATTTAAAATTGACAATATTATTTATTACCACGAATCGCTAAAATATGACCAAATACTGAAATTTCAAGGCTGTTGTGCCACCCTTTGCCATTAGAATTTTTTCCTAAAATTTTGCAGGGCTTCTTTTATGATACAATGGAACAATCATGCAAAAGTGCATGATGTTTTGAAGATATAGGGGCAGATGATGCACCCTAATATTGGGCCAAGTTTGCAGTAAGGAAATCTGATATGCTAAAGGAGTGGATTGTAGCACCATGAAAATGGCACTTCGTGACTCATGATAGCTGCTGAAGTGTCATCTTCTCTACATTCAACATGGGAAACATAGAGGCTGTTTGATTAGTCATGATCAAGAGAAGGCCATTTGATTTGGTCATGTCGAGTCTTCGCATTGGTTGACATTCCTGAGGACATGTCTGGCAGTTCATCAACCAGTCAGGCGGTTCAGGTCAAAAATTGTATTTTGATACTTATTGAAATTAGTACACCAACAAAATTTTACAACAACTAGATTTTTCTGTGGCATATTTACTAAATATTTGATGGTAGTGTTTCTTTGCACTATATACGGTTAGGTCAATAATGTCTGAGAAGTAATCGTGATCGCACAATGGAAGAAAAATGTACTTGTTGACCTTAAAAGCCCAACCCGTGAAATGATTTGCACCTAAAAGTGAACTTGAACTTCACAATTGAAGTTAAGCGTCAACAGTTCAGCCGTCCAAAGATCTTGACATTTTATATATCTCTATTGTATGATCCATTTGCTTATCATAGTTATTATGGATGGCAAGTAAATATTGGCTTTCTTGGAAACAAGTGAGAAGCTATTTCTTTTGTGAAAACCTATTCGGATATTTTAAGACTGCATGATAAATTTAAATTAAACCTTTTTCAAGAAGTCAAAGGCTTATATATTTTTAATATTGGCAGTCAGTTGGAAATAAATTGACAGTTATGCATTGGTGATGCAAATGGGGCCCGCAAATGCCAAAACGATGTCTGCCCGGACCGCCCCCCCACCTACTAGACTACCCTCTCTTGATCTGCAACTGCATTGTTAACCCACATACCTCAAATATATAGCAGCCTTTATGACCCAATATGTTTTCCTTTGGTCAGACGAGAATTCATGCTTCCATGTGATGTTTAGCATTTAGCCAATGGCATAACATCATCCGTTTCACTTTCTTATAGGCGGCTCTGTATCTATCCTTGATTAAATATTGTCACAAAGATTAAATGCTGTTACTCACTATGGGACAGTTATTCCAGTTTGTGTCAATGAGACTTGACCTGTAATCTCCCATGACACTTGGATCATCTGTTGCCTCCAGATAGGAACCCATGTCTCCTCCAGTCTGAAATTTCACCAGAGGATCTCCCCCTGTGCCAGCCCTGATTCTGAACAGCCACTTCCATGGTGAGATCTAAAATTAAATAGAGAATCCAGTTACTATGCCAAAAAAAAAATTGAAATAAAACACAGGGAATTGCCTTTTCATGTAGTCTTTATGCTGAAAGTATTGATTCTCAAATAGTCTTGAAAAAGTACAATTCACTCTTTTTTCAAGTCAACTATTTGGAGACCATTTTAGAGACCGTACTTTTGGTGTCCAGACTATTGGTAAAAGCAATTGTACTTTTCAAATAGTTGAAGTGAACTATCTGAAAAAATCACCAGAAGATCTCCCCTGTACCAGCCCTGATTCTGAATAGCCACTCCCATGGTGAGATCTAAATTAATATAGTGAAACCAGTTATTATGCATGCCTTATAAACATTGAGAGAAAATTACGGGCAATATAATTATTATTTCTTTCAAGAACGCAATTTCCTTTAATATACATCCTTCCAAATCAAATAACGCAGTGTCAAGAAATCCACCCCTCACTTGCTCCAGAAAACACCTGGAACAAATTAATTCCTTTGGCTGAAACTAAGCAATACGCTGTTACCGTTTGATCATTGTGTTTGTTTGATCATGTTGAATCATGCTAGCACTAGGGGTGCCACATGTCTTGTGTGTATTGAATTCACAGAGGGAGCTGGTGCTGAGCACTGAGCTGTGAAGGTGGGAAATCTCAATTGTAGAGAGAATTGTATAGAGCCATTCACTGCATGAAATTCATTGAGATAACATCTTGTGATAGCTAGCATACCTTGTCCAGGGTGAGTGTTATTTTAATGACTCTGTGCATTCATAAAAATATAGATAGAGTAGCGCGGGGCATGCAGCCCCCCTTAACTTCGAGGTGCGATTTGACCTACTTTTTGTGGTTAATTATTTAGTTGTCAGGAAGGGATCACTTGACTCTACTTATAACTAGTGAAACAAATGTCTACCAATTTCAATAAAGGAGTTACGGCCCTTATTGTAAAAAATATAAAATGGCCTTCTTACCCCACCCATCGGGCAAGAAGCCCCCGTTTTATAATCCTATGGCAATTTTTTTGCGAGCGCATTCAGCTTGAAAGTTATTTCTTGGGGTTCTTCTATCATTTTTAAGGCATTCTATTCACTTTTTCTGAATTTCAGAATTTTTTCTGTTCATACATTAATTTTTTAAATATCTTTTGCCCTATTTTAATTCTGCCAAATTTTTTCGATTTCAATTAGCTTGCTATCAAGGTAAAGTACACATTATCAAATGGTTCCTGAACCAGCTTCGAGGCCTCAATGTTTGTTTGTTTGTGTTTTACGCCTCTGCAGCACCTTAGTGGGCTATATTGAGGCAGGTGATCGCCGTATGATGATGAGATGAGAAGACTGTGAGTCTGGCACATACCCTATCAATTCAGGGATGCCCAGGGTCTTTCAGTTGCCCCAGCATAGAATACTGGATAAAACCCGCCTCCATTTAATGTCCCATGGGCTCAGACTAAGGGAGTTCCTGGGGTGAGATTTGAACCCACGCCCTCAAAGCCAGTTGACAAGCGCACTTACCAATTAGGCCACGGGGGAACTTCTCGAGGCCTCAATGAAGGGGGGCCTTATGCCCCATACCATGTGGGGCCTCTCGCCCTAAACTCACATGTTTTAATTTGACCTCTATATTTTGAGCTAAAATGCAATATTATTATCCAAATCATATTTATGTAATGGTCATAAAGTGAAGCAATGCAGATATCCATTATTCTTTAAAAAATTTGCAAGGTTATTTCTGACAACCACTTTCAAAGAATTAATCAAAGTTACAAAAACCACGCACCTTTTTTTGTTTCTTTAATTACTTCTATATGGTTTGGTGCTGTTTGCCCTGAAAATTTGTGATGTCACCTAAAAAGCCTCTAGCTTCAATCCTATCAATAAGAAAAAGCACCAAAAATGTAAGTTTAGATATAACCCTGGGGGGCCTCTCACCTAACCCAGGCTTCTTGCCCTGACCCACTCTAGATAGATATCGTAATTTACTTTGTGTTTTCAATTGTAATGATTTAATTCACTGATGTGACTTGTGTTTATTTATAAATCATTTGAGTGGAGCATTTGTTCATGTAAATAATTTGTGAACTAAGTATACTTTATTCAGAATTAGCTGTTGTGAACTTGAGACATTTATTCACAACTTTAGTATTGATTTTCACTAAAAGTGGATTAGCAGATCACTATACAGATAGAGTTATATCATCTTGGATCACTCTTTATCCGAACCACTCTGGATCACTACGGATCACAATGTTGAGCCATTTTAAGAGGGTTGTACTGTACAATGGCAATTTCACTAAGGTAAATTCAATTTAAAACTTCTGATATTGTCCATCAAAATACCCATGAATTTGAAAAATCACCTTCATAACGACAGCGCACCCTGGTGCAGATGACAGCAAACCTTCCTGTTTCAAACATTGGCACTCATTGGTAGCATCGCAATAGCTGATAGCTTCTTGGTCTTCTCCCAAGCATTTCAGCACGCAAGTGGCAAGATTGTTGGCTTCAAATTGTTTGTATACTGCACGGGACATTTTCTTTCCTTTGATCATGTCTAAGGCCTCATTCCCAATGGCAGCTGTAGGCCTTGGTTGCATGGATGACAGTGAAAATAGAAGTAGGATATTTGTAAGAAATGTCATTTTCTTTGGAGTCTACTGAAAGAAAAATATGATGATGACATTCAATATTCAGAATGAATAATATACTATTAATGGCCTTCTTCTTTTCTGTTAGTCTAGTTTCAGTAAAAACACATACCAATCCACTAAAAAACTTTAGAATATCAACAAAAATCAGATTTTTTTCAGCATTTTGGTTTTTAACAAAATTTCATGAGACTGATCCTTCAGTTAGGTGCAGTAATTTTAATAGCAATATTTTTGACATAAAACTTTATGCCGAATTTCATAATTTTTTTACCCAAATTGATGGAATGCTGGCGTACTGAAGAAAAGGGTTGTTGTCCACACATTTGCTAAATTTGCTGTAATGCATTTTTGACAGCGCATTTAGACTCCCAAAAGGCATATTTAGGGTATTTAAAATATTGCGTAATAAATTTTCTTGACCACAGGTATAGTTTGAGTTCTGCTCCGGAAACGAAGAAAATGTGATCTTTTCTCATTTTCAAAAATTATGACGGAGTATTGCAGCAAAACACTTTGATATAGAATTAGAGTGGACTGTGGAACTGTGAAAATAGCACTTCATGACTCATGATAGCCGATGAAGTGTCATCTTCTCTACTTTCAACATGGGAAACATAGAGGCTGTTTGATTAGTCATGATCAAAAAAAGCCATTTGACTTGCCATAACTGATTTTAGATTGAAAATCAGATGCATAATCTTTTCGTTTGGCTGTCACCAACAAGTGGGATAAGTCTCCTTAAATAAAATAACATCGAAAGTATTGGGTATGATCATGACAGATCATCAGCATGATGACACACCAAGTGCCATTTTCACAGTGCAACAGTCCACTCTAATTCTATATCACAGTGTTTCGTTGTAATATCAAGTTAATTGGACCACCGAATGATCCAATTAAAAAATTATGTGTATACACACATTGTATTTTTGGCTTACTGATCCAAAAAAAAAATTGACGCCCGTGTGGCAGACGCCCGGCTGCCCGCTACAGACAAATTTCTCCAAAGTAACTAATGTACAACACAATGTTGCTGTAGGTAAAAAGTAAATTACAAAAAAACAAAAGGAACAGTAATCCAACTATGACAGTCATTGAATAGGTACAGTACTCTGCAGTATTCCGATTACATGAGTCGATTACCTTGTATTCAGATTACTGACAATAATGACTGATATTGCGAAGAAAAGCCAGATGTTTTGTAGATGAATTTTTGGGAGGATACTCTTGGCTTCCTGTATTTGTGCACCAGACAAACTATCCCAAAATCTTCAAAAGGTTCCAATTTGGTAGTGTTCAGTGTGGCGTTTGAGCATTTGGTAACCGTTATCTTTGGAGCTTGCACTTATATTTTCTTTCAACTTATTTTCTCTTTTTAAGGATGCTTGAATGCTGAATTAAAAAAATAAATTATGGTCCGAATATTCTACATCGAATAAAGCAAGCACACTATTGAAATTCATACTTGAATCAAACTTCAAATATCAAATTTTCAAGTCACTAAAAGGTCATAAATAGATTTATTGAAGCAGTAATTGTATATAATTGTATTTGTTAAAGACACATTAAATTGTAACAATATTCTTCAATGGGCTAAATAGGCATACTCTTACAGAGTCCTGAAGATGTAATGTCTGAACTGTCAAGAAACCCGGAAGATCAAAAATGTCATTATGTTGAAGCATTGAGGTCAAAATTTTTATCGATTTCATAGCTCACACAATTTAGCGAGCAATGAACGATATATGTTTATAATCCTTCAACACATCATCCAGGAAAGAATTAGAATCAGGACACCTTATAGTCCCTGTCTTGTTACGTGGAATCCAAGTTCCTTTCCATGCTGTTTAAGTGTGACGCTTTCGAGGACTCAGTGTCACAGCTGGCGCCCTTATTCTCTAGCATTGCAATATTAGGTAAAAGAGCTACACGCTTTGATATTATCATTTTAAACGGGGTCGGATTCACAAGCATCTAAGTAATGAGTCCTCAAATGACATTACACTTCAACAGCATGGAAAAGAACTTAGATTCCGCATAAATACTCGCAGCTAACAGCTTGGAAATACCAGCTCACAGTTTGCCAAACACACTTTAGTGCAGTTCAAAAATAGAATCAAGATTGTATATCGATGCCTTGCATGTAGATGCTGAATTCAAATTTGCTTTGCTCAGACCAAAAAAAAAATTAGCAAAATTGGCATTTATCTGTTGATCCATCAGCACTCTACAAAGTACCTCTTGATTCAGAACCAAAATTTTTTTTTACTTCGCAGGCTCTAAATAATAAATAATAAATGCATTTCCTAGAAATAAACACTATCCAGTCAAGGAAAACTAAAAGCCTCCCACAGTGGCGTCTCTATGGGGGGGGGGGCATTGGGGGCACGTGCCAGGTCGTACCCCCCACCCATATTGGACCTGTGCTCCCCAGGTGCCGCCCAATATGAACTCTCTTACTACGGCTAAAATCCAAACATAAAAGTGCTATCTCTCTTGGGTCCATGTCTCAAGCATAACTCTGTCCCTGTTCTCATTACACTCACACTCATCAAACATTGCTTGTGCCACATCAATGACATTCACTTTGTTTTGCCATAGTACCTGACTTAAACAATGCCTGCCTTCTTTAAAAAAAACCTTCATTTGACACATTTCCCTTCTACTTTTGATCAATGTGCAGAACTGGGTCATATGCTTTCTATCAGGCTATCAAGATGGCAGCATGGGTCAGGCACACGGGCTAGTGCTGCCACCACAATATGCCTCACAAATACAAATTGCATTGGTTTTCCAACCTAATCTGACATTTTGCATCAACAATAGACATCCACCTTCATATTTTCATTTTATGGACACTGTTTGATATTAATGTCCATTTATGCTTATCAATTTGGACCGCCATGTCCTCCTTCACTGCAATATTCAGCGACACATATCCTAGCCTCAAATACCTTCTTGCAACGGGTTTTCTAGTATACAGTTATTATAGGGGATGCTCCCCCAGAGAATCACGTGACCCCAGGTGCCCCCTCCCCCGCTCAAAACCGCCGAGTTATGCCACAGGCCTCCCACCCTGCCTGAGCTGCCTCCTGCGCCTGTGGGCAGACTATCGGATGATTCGGATCCCTCTCTATCAAATGCATTGGCGCAATAAGCGGTGGAATCCTGCATTCTTGGATAAATATAAATAAAAAAATACAATTACATACCTTTGAGCTTCTCCTCTTGCAAAGTGAAGTATAATCAAGAATTCAGAATTCCAGGAGCTGGTCTGAGACGCAAATAGCCATTATAATATCCGATACAATTTTATAATAAAAACAACACCGATTACTGCGATAGACTCACTGGAATCTTGATTGGATTAAAGTAAAATACAAATGTATCCATTCGGTCTTCTCTTCTTGCTGAAAGTCTGAGTAAAAGAGCAAAGATGATGAGGCTGTTTGTCTGCACAAAAGTTTCAAGTAGAATTGTAAATGTAGGCCAATGTGAATCAGACAGATCTGATTAGTGTTTTTCATCTTTTTCAAGATTGATCTGCGTTCTTGGCCTTATGCCATTGAGTAAGATTGTTGTAAATGGGAATTGCATACACTGATATTGACAAAAAATGTAGTTGGATGTTATTCTGTTCCATGGATGAAATGACAATGCCAGGCTTTTTCGATTTTGTCTGAAATTTTTAAAAAACCTTTGGATTTAAAAAAATATATAATATCGATATGCTGAAATTAGCTATTATCATCAATAACTATTTCATATTTACAGAAAAAAAAACGAGCACAATTGATTACAGATGTGCACTGCAATACAGAAACATGACATTCTGCCAACACTAGTTCAGTCTCACAGTGAATTTGTTGTTGTAACTTGTAACAAACAGAACAAAAAAGAAATTCATGCAGCACTTATCATTGTCATAGAACTATGGCGCCGCATTATTTTTTATTTTAAGTTCAGATAAATAAATACATGCAGAAGGTAAATTTATCTTTTTAAAGGATAGGGTTAGATTGATAGATAGATAGATAGATAGATAGATAGATAGATAGATAGATAGATAGATAGATAGATAGATAGATAGATGTAGATAGATAGATAGATAGATAGACAGATAGATACACTTTAACACTTTAACACTTTATTTAAATTTACAGTGCTGCAATACATTTTGTACTCTGTCACACTTTACATGAAATTAATGAAAATATGGAAATTCAAGAGTGTCTTTAAAATGTTCATAACAACAAATCAGTGAAAAATTTAATACGATTTCACAAAGTAAAAAGTCTTCAGTTTTGACTTAAACAAATCAAAATTATTCAGCAGTCTGATCTCATCTGGTAAGCTGTTGAAGACAGATGGCGCTGCACGGGTAATTGCCCTTGGTCCCAGGGTCTTTGTCTGACTCGCAGGTAACTTGAAGTACAATTTGTCACTTGATCTCAGTGACCTATTGGCCACATGAACTTGGACAAGGTCACTCAAATAATCAGGCATAGATAGATAGATAGGTAGATAGATGGATAGATAGATAGATAGATTAGATAGATAGATAGATAAGATATAGATAAGATAGATAAGATAGATTAGATAGATTAGATACATTAGATAGATTAGAAAGATAAGATAAGATAAGATAAGATAGATAGATAGATAGATAGTTAGATAGATTACACAGACAGTCAGATAACTGAATGTCTCTTGCTGCAATTTCAGAAATGTACTGCTCACAGATAGAAGCCATATATATGTCATAATTAATCGGTTGGCATATACAAGCCGTTAGCGACACGTCCACATTATACAGTTTCCTGATATTGAAAAATTAAAATTGTTCTGCGTAGAAGAACAAAGGTTTATGATTTATGAATCAACTATAAAATAATTTAAATGTTAATCTTAGATCAAATATTGCAAAGCCCTCTTATTGCGAAAACTTCAGCTTCTTTGAAATCTGAAATTAGAAAGCATTAATCTTGATTGTTTCATCAATTGATACTTTAACAGTCTCTGTTGATATTATTTTACATCAGAGGGGATCCAGAAATTCCGGTGGGTGGGTGGGGGGGGGGGAGATCTATCAGGCTTGCATTGTGGAACGTATTGCCCATGACATAATTATAAAAGGGTAAGACAGGGCAAGATTGGATGATGGCACGATAAGGTCATAATTATTGACAATTGCGGGTATTGGATATTTGATGTGCAGAAGCACCACCTTGTTCATGTGAAATCACAATTTTATAATTACAGCAGATGAGCAAATTTATTGTAATGTGTTAATTTCTTATGAGAAACGCTGTGTTGAATATTCGCTCTCATCATCTTTATTGGTCGTAGGTACATGTGCATGGGAAATTTTAGACAGGACATATACCTTCTTGCCTTGTTACCGATGTAACTACCACCAAAAAATTTGAAAAAACGTTGACACCAGTCGCTATCATGACCAATTTCGGTAACAAAAAGGACCATTATCTCCCATTTATTTCCTTAGAGGAGTAGGGGAGACCGGGGCTGGTTGTCACAGGGGCAGGTTGTCACAGTGTGTAAAACTTAAACATGCTACTATTTCTATATAAAACTGGCAGGAGCCCTGCCATTCTGTTTGAATGGCAAAAGGGGAGTGACTTAAACCTATCTGGTGAATATATACCTATATCAATCGAAATCTTGATGTGATATTGGACATTTTTTAAAATTCAGAATTCGGGGCAGGTTGTCACACTTTCGGGGCAGGTTGTCACACTTTTGGTTATGAGCTCGAATGCAGGAAGTGGAACTCTGTAGGGCAAATCTTGACCAAGAAATGTTATTTTTGACATATGAGGAATCCTTTACTTGCCAAGTGAAGACCTTAACAAACATGCTACTGTGTACTAGAGTGCTGCAAATGAAGGCTTACCAATCAGTAGGAAAGCATTCTGATACGGAGTAGGATTTTTACGATTTTTTTGGAAAATTTTACATATAAATTTGAAATCGATTTATTTAAACACAATGCAATATCTGCATACATCTTCAGTCATCAATAGCATGTATAAAGCACAAATTTATATTTGTGTTAGTTTTTTTGGTTTAAAAGCCTGGTCCTAATAGGTAACAACCAGCTCCAAAAAGTGTGACAACCTGCCCCGCCTTTTTGTGACAACCTGCCCCGACTGATGGAAATTCCAAAAACGGGTGACCAAGGCCGTTGTTATCAAAATTTTCACTATTTGTTCTAATGATGATTTAAAGAAATGTTTATATGGTAAGTGTATTAACTGTATCTTTTTCAACAACTATTTGATAAAGACTAGCATTGCATGCAAGTTAAAGGTAAAAAATTACTTTTTGTGACAGGAAATTTTTAACAGACCTTGTGCCTACCAGACTCCCTCCCAGGGGTCAAGATTTTTCAAAAAGACTCCAGTGGGTTATAAAAGCAAAAAACAATGATTGGTTGAGCTGTTTGACTCCATAGTTTAGTGCAATAAAAAGTGTGACAACCTGCCCCTGTGACAACCAGCCCCGGTCTCCCCTACAAACACATTGAACTGGTGCTGGATAAGATAAAAGGCGCTTGTCTAAGAAAATTACAAAGTCTGGTGACTCAGGTCACTGGATGGACAATAGTAGGCCTACACACTATACACACATTTGAATATACAAGCTGATAATTAATTATTGTGGTTTGTAAATGTCACTTACACATTTCTTGCATTAGAGTCGTACTGTCACTATACAGTAAGGCAGGATACGCTCTATTTTGTAAAGCTGCGCAGATTGAAGTCTCGACCAAGATGTTAAGGTACCCTCGGTTCCACACACATCCAGCCGGTATTAGAATGAGAAATCTTTTCACACTGTGCCTGTTTATTATAAAATAATTTGTTAATTTAGTTGGGCAAGGTGCATGTCCAATTAAGCGAGCAGTCACTGGCATATTTAAGGGGGGGGGGAGAAAAATTACATGGAAACGATAGGAAAAGCCGAAAATCACCCAGCTGAGGGAAATACGACAGAGACATGGTGACACAGCTGTGGCAATCACATTTCAAGTGTCGACTCTGTTGACCTGAGGCGCAAGACAGGTGATTAGAACAAACAGTCAATGCCAAATAATGCTAAATAAGAATCTGATAATCAAGCCTGTCATGGCAATAGTAATGTTAATCTACTTCTTTCTAACCAATTTCCATGGCAGTTACTGGCCTGCAGCCTGTATTTCAAAGTTCACCTGCATTACGTCAACCAATCAGAGCATTATTTGTATTTGTAACAGGGCCTCTTGAAACACTATCAAAACACCAGAATATGTGGCTGAGCCAGGGACTTTTTGCCCAGGAAATGATAATTGGAACATTTGAGCATCTATTTATCAGCATGGAATTATTCATGACTATAGATATATAGCGTGGAATATCTCCTAAACATAATGTTAAACAGGACAACTTGGAGCACACTAATTTACAAGAGAAGGTAAGACAAATTCTCCTGTAGCCATGTCAACACAGAATTTTTTGCCAACTCACATTGAAACTTTGGAGGCAGTTTATCAAATATCACAGATGTTTAAAGGTTATACTTTGCATAGGTTTGATCCACGGTGACTACATACTCAGTTCTTAGTGGTTTTTTTATAGCTTACAGCAATTTGATTTTATATGAATTGACTTTTTCTGAAACATGTGCTTTCTCCAAACCAATGTTTTGATCAAAAAGGAAGTCATGTGCAGTCACTGTAACAGACACGGAGAATGGCTTGGGCGGAAGTAGTTTTATTAGGCTTCAACACAGAAGAGTTCCACAAACGTAATTAACACCAGAGGTTGACAGAAGTCAGTTGATTACCATTAGGCTATTACATGACATCTCCCTTTAACAAAGCTAAGTTAACGGAACAAGACATTAGTTAACTTACTGAAAATTTTACTTCACAATTTACTACTTTACTTCTCCCTTTAACAAAGCTTAGGTCTATAATTATAAATTTCTATACATAGAAGTTCTAGGAAACTTCAACAAAGTTATTGTAATTGGTGAACAGGAAAATCTACCTCTATGCGAAATTATGATAGTATAAGAGTCACATTAGGCAATGTTAATATGAAATAAAACACATTTGAAATTCACACAAGTTATACAAGGAAAATTAAACATTTGAACATTTTGAAAGCGAGTATTGATAAGAGTCTTTGAAAATTGTGTTTGATAGAAATGGAAATAAAATGTCAGTGATTGAAATCGAGATAAAATGTTGAATTGTCACTTGAGAGATTAAATGCTGATTGTTAGCAATTTGACACTTGAGGGATTATATTCTGATTGTTAGAATGTAGAGGATTTGGTGACATGAAGTGGAATCAAAGGGGGAAAAGTGCACATAAGCAGGAATGGGACAGCTCAGAGGCTCTTCACTTCGATGTCACCAAGTAGTCCTTGAACTTGTCAGGAAACTTCTTCGAGCGAGGTGGACGGGGGTACGACGGCTGCAGGAGGGGGCGTGTGCACTGTGGGTTATTTGGCAGCTTAGTCGGGAAATAGCGGGGATAAACATGATTGTTCCGAGTAGCCTGCGGCTTCAAATCAGGCCTAGCCGTTTTCACGGGAAGCACAGCTTTTAAGCGACGATCCGCTAACAATTGGGCACTTGCAGCACTCACATCATTAATTGGTGAACCACAACCATCAACAAGTTTTAGAAGCTCTAGGCCCGAACATGCCTTCCTGCCTAATATAGGAGGCCCATCTGCGGTGGTTACAAAGAAATCATACAAAGCTGATTTGCCATTCGTTGCCTTGCACATCAATTTGACTTTGCCAATGTGTGTAATCAAGTGCTTTCCATGGCCTCTTAGTTGTGTGTTTGACTTCCTCACTGGTATCCGTTTGTAGCCAGTCAACATTCTGAAGACATTCAGAGGAATGCAGTTTGTGTCAGCTCCGTAGTCAAGCTTCATCTGTAGTGAGTCACTCTCTAATTTCATCTGAGCATACCAAGCACTGCGGTCATCATTTTCAAGTAAATCTATGAAAAAAGTGTTATCGTCATGCTCATACGCCATATAGTCACACAGTTCATACTCATGCTCTTCGTCCTGCTCATCAATGGAATGGACTTGCTGTGAAGCTCCACGACCGCGACCGTAACGACCGCTCGTCTGGCTGCGAGGTTGGAGAACTGGAGCTGGGGCGGTGCACAGATTTGCAAAATGATTTTTTTCGGTGACATCTGCCACATGTTCTGCCGAAAGCGGGACAATCCCCTGCTTGGTGCTGTGTGCCACTTCTTGAACACATCTCTGTAGCATCATAATTGTAACTATGGGGTTGCGATCCCGACCATCTGGAACGTGGAGGTTCGCGCCAACTCTGGGAACGAGGTCTGCTCTGAATGGCGTCGACATGCTTCTCTGGTTTGATCATCTCTAACTCTCTCCTGGAGCATTCGAGTGTGCTCATACGCTGTATAACTGTAGGTAGGGTGGCGTTGCTGTCATCACCCATGACCTTAACCTTGGTATTTGTGTCAGTAATCGAAAAGAACAACTTGTCTCGGATCATATTGTCACAATTTTCAAACTGGCAATTGGCTGCCATTGTGCGCAAGTCATTTAAGAAGGCGTCTAACCCTTGACCTTCGGGGCGAGTGTACTCCCAAAATTGCCCTCTGAGCGGCAACACAGGATTTCATGCATTGCAATAATCAGTAAATTTGTCACACACAGTCTTGTACTTTGTACTGTCCTCATTTTCACCAAATTTAAAATTGTGATGAACATCAAAACCTGATTCGCCGAGTGCCGAAATTTGCATTGCAATTTTCGTCTGGTCATTTTCTTCCGTGTGCTTTGCTGCCACGAGGTACGATTCAAATCTTTTCAGCCACTTCTTCCATGCTGCACTTACGTTGGGACAATCAAAGTTGATTTCCGCAGGTGGTCTGAATACTAAGGTCTCCATTTTCACTGAAATCTGGTCGTTTCTAGTGGTTTCTCATCTGTTTTGTGAGTATTTTTGCAGCCTTCTGGCACCATGTAACAGACACGGAGAATGGCTTGGGCGGAAGTAGTTTTATTAGGCTTCAACACAGAAGAGTTCCACAAACGTAATTAACACCAGAGGTTGACAGGAGTCAGTTGATTACCATTAGGCTAATACATGACAGTCACTACAGTGCTGCCATGCTGTTGCACCATGAGAGACCTTGAGGTGTGTGATTTATTAGCAACAGAACCAGATAATGTTTTTACCAATTTTTAAATGATCAGATTTTTCCTTGACAATCCTTCTTTACACCTGGACTAGTAATCGCTAACATTTACAAAACATTGAACAATGTTATAAAAATGCAAAAAAATCGAAATTAATAGAATTTTTTTTTTTAATGCTAGAGTGCTTGCTTGAAGGTTTGGCAAAATGTGCTACAATCTTTTTAACAAAAACTGAAAAAAAGGCAAAGTCATACATTGCACTAGAAATGGAATACCAATAACCCATAAACAAGAATATAAGAAAGAAACAAAAAATATCTACAAACCATATCATATATCTATGATATTTTGTTAGCCTTGGGCAAAGGCAAAATATTTGCAAGTCTAGATAATCAGCTTTACTTACTGAAGTTTGAAATAGCCTGTCAAGTTTTGAATATCGTGATAACTCGATTTCACAATTTTTTGCCTTTTGAAGAAATTATTTTTAGTTGTTCCTGTAGTGTTGAATTCAATGAACATTTTCTCTTCCCGGTTGGTGAAAAGTGACAATCGGACCTGAAAGAAATAAAAATAAGATGCCATTTACGCTTACAGGGTCTATGAATAGGGGAACGGGGACACAGTGAATCAGCAAAGTTTATTTTAGCAAAATGTCAAAAGATTTACAATTATATTTGCAGTATGAATAGGTTTAGAGTTTAGACAAAGGTACAAATTACCGTACAATGATCCACTACATATGCACAATATCAAAATAATGACACTTTTTTAGTTTTGCCAGACCCGGTTTTCAAAATGTCGAGAATAAAATTGAGCACCCTGACCGGGGATGCAGTGATTCAGCGCTCAGGGTGAGTGAATCAGTGCAGTGCCTATTATCTATTGAACAATTTTATATTGGATGTCAATACAATTTTTCATCAAAAGAAAATCTAAGGAACAGTATACATGTGTGCATAAAGATTTCATAGTACCAAGGGATTACATTTTTTTTACATGTATGTCACAAACTGTCACAGGTGCAGTCATCAGTTTACACTATTCTCCAGAAGTTTCATGTTAGGAAAAGTGATTTACTGTGCCCACAAATGACCCCTGCTGACTCAGTGTGCCATGCATGGCAATTTTTCACATAATTCATCATATTATTGGGCCAAGTTTGCAGTAAGGAAATTTGATATGCTAAAGGAGTGGACTGTTGGACCATGATAATGGCATTTCGTGACTCATACTAGCTGCTGAAGTGTCATCTTCTCTACATTCAACATGGGAAACATAGAGGCTGTTTGATTAGTCATGATCAAGAGAAGGCCATTTGATTTGGTCATGTCGAGTCTTCGCATTGGTTGACATTCCTGAGGACATGTCTGGCAGTTCATCAACCAGTCAGGCGGTTCAGGTCAAAAATTGTATTTTGATACTTATTGAAATTAGTACACCAACAAAATTTTACAACAACTAGATTTTTCTGTGGCACATTTACTAAATATTTGATGGTAGTGTTTCTTTGCACTATATACGGTTAGGTAAATAATATCTGAGAAGTAATCGTGAGCGCGCAAAGTAAGAAAAATGTACTTGTTGGCCTTAGAAGCCCAACCCGTGAAATGATTTGCACCTAAAAGTGAACTTGAACTTCACAATTGAAGTTAAGCATCAACAGTTCAGCCATTCAAAGATCTTGACATTTTCTACACTCTAAAAAATTTCAGACAAAATTGGTTTTTTATATTCAAAATGGTTTTTTGAAAAACCAAATTTCAATGCAAAAAACCAACAAGGATTTTTTAAAAATCTAAAAAACCAATTTTGTCCCGACATTTTTTAGAGTCTCTGTTGTATGATCCATTTGCTTATCATAGTTATTGTGGATGGAAAGTAAATATTGGCTTTCTTTTAAACAGGTGAGAAGCTATTTCTATTGTGATAACCTATTCTGATAATATTTTAAGAGTGCATGATGAATTTGAATCAAACCATTTTCAAGACGTCAAAGGCTTATAGATTTTTTACTATTGGCAGTCAATCGGAAATAATTTGACAGTTACGCATTGGTTTCCTACACTTCTCCCTCCTCCCCGAATAGCTAACATCGAGTCTAGCAAAGAAAATTTGCAGTCATTGAAGTGGTGGATCCATGGGGTCTAGGGTACCCGGGCCCCCTCTAGATTGCTGAGATGGAAATTACATTTGAAGAAAATATGTATGGAGCAACACCTGTTTGTGAATGCTGAAATGATGCAAATGTGGCACGCAAATGCAAAAATGATCGATAACAGCCCCCCCGCCCCTAGACTACCCTCTCTTGATCTGCCACTGCATTGTTTACCCACATACCTCAAATATCATCCTTTATGACCCAATATGTTTTCCTTTCGTCAGATGAAAATGCATGCCACTACAAGCAATTTCGTTGAGGATGTTTAGCATTTACCCAATGGCATAACATCTCCCGTTTCACTTTCTTATAGGCGGCACTGTATCTTACCTTGACTAAATACTGCCACAAAGTTTAAATGCTGCTACTCACTATGGGACAGTTATTCCAGTTTGTGTCAATGAGACTTGACCTGTAATCTCCCATGACACTTGGATCATCAGTAGCTTCCAGATTGGAACCCAGGTCTCCTCCAGTCAGAAATTTCACCAGAGGATCTCCCCCTGTGCCAGCCCTGAGTCTGAACAGCCACTTCCATGGTGATATCTAAAATTTTGATTCAAGATTCAAGATTCAAGATTCAAATGTTTGTTTATTCTCGGAAATTTTTACAGAAAAACATTAGCCTTGGCAGAGAAGCCTTCAAAAAAGAAATTAATAACACAGTAATAACAAATAAAAACAGAAATTAAAAATGAATGGATCCTACTTATATACAAGTTAAATAGAGAATCCAGTTACTATGTCAAAAAAAAAAAAAAAAAAATTAAATAAAACACAGGGAATTGCCTTTTCATGTAGTCTTGATGCTGAAAGTATTGATTCTCAAATAGTCTTGGAAAAGTACTATTAACTCTTTTTTCAAGTCAACTATTTGGAGACTATTTGAGAGTCCGTACTTTTGGTGTCCAAACTATTGGTAAAAGCAATTGTACTTTTCAAATAGTTGAAGTGAGCTATCTGAAAAAATCACCAGAAGATCTCCCCTGTACCAGCCCTGATTCTGAATTTGCCACTTCCATGGTGAGATCTTAATTAATATAAACATTGAGAGAAAATTACGGGCAATACTATTATAACTTCGTTCAAGAACGCAATGTGCTTTGATATACATCCTTCCAAATCAATAATGCAGTGTCAAGAAATCCACCCCCCACTTGCTCCAGAAACCACCTGGAACAAATTAATTCCTTTGGCTGAAACTAAGCAATATACTGTTACCCTTTGATAATTGTGTTTGTTCGATCATGTAGAATCATGCTAGTAGGCCTCCAAATACACTAGGGGTGCCACATGTCTTGTGTGTATTGAATTCACAGAGGGAGCTGGTGCTGAGCACTGAGCTGTGAAGGTGGGAAATCTCAATTTTACAGAGAATTGTATATAGAGCCATTCACTCCATGAAATTCATTGAGATAACATCTTGTGATAGCTAGCATACCTTGTCCAGGGTGAGTGTTATTTTAATTACCTTGTACATTCATAAAAATATAGATTCAGTTTCCATGGCAACCACAGAATGACTTAGAAATGTCCAAATTGTCTGAAATTTTGGGAATCCATTCCAAATATGCCGAATTTTACCCTGTGAAAATTTCATAGTTCTAGATTGAAAATAAGTGTCCATATAAAAAAAGCCTCGAACTTTCTGAACGCCCCTCGTAGATATCATAATTTACTTTTGTTTTCAATTGTAATGATTTAATTCACTGGTGTGACTTGTGTTCTTTTATAAATCATTTGAGTGGAGCATTTGTTCATGTAAATAATTTGTGAACTAAGTATACTTTATTCAGAATTAGCTGTTGTGAACTTGAGACATTTATTCACAACTTTAGTATTTTATTTATTTAATTGATTTATTGTTATACATGGGTCTTATTGTGCTAAGAGAAACTATTTTGCATTTCTTGTAGAATGCACCTCTACACATCTACTCGTCTATTCATCTGATCACCTTTACAAGTCGTGCATGATTGGGAATTTGTACTTGGAATTTTATTGGACCATTAAAGAACTTTATTTGGAACTCATGCAAAGCATCCTTCTTTCTTGAGCAGCCTAACAATGCTATCTTTTTTTTTAAATTGAAGAGCCCCTCCCAACACAGATATCTAATGGTTGCCCTCTACCCGACAGCAAGACCATGAAAGAGGAATCTGTACAGATTTTACGAAACTTTAAAAACTATTCCATAGATTATTTCCAGTTATATCTAAAATGTCCTGATCAGAAAATCAAGTTTAACGCCTTTCCAAATGGAATTAATGTGTTTTGACTCACCAGGAGGTATATATACATGTATTGTTTCTTTACACTTTCTCATGAAAGATTGGTATTGTTCTCTCACTCAAAAATAGGCATACAGTACAACCATCATAAAATGGCTCGTCAGTTTGGATCGACACTCATCTATCAATCTGTAGTGATCCATGGCGATCTTGGTTGATATGTAGTGATCGATATGGAGTGATCTGTTGTGATCTGTAACTATTAATCATAATAAATATTAATAAATTTACTTTTCTCTGCCAAATAACTTATGGATATATTTCCTTAATCAATATTTTCAATTGTCAGATGGATTTTATCTGTTCCTTGACTTATAATCCTAAATAATTGACATGATTGATTTTCACTAAAAGTGGAGTAGCAGATCACTATACAGATAGAGTTATATCATCTTGGATCACTACAAATCACTCTTTATCCGGACCACTCTGGATCACTACGGATCACAATGTTGAGCCATTTTAAGATGGTTGTAGCCTACTGTACAATGGCAATTTCACTAAGGTAAATTCGATTTAACACTTCTGATATTGTCCATCAAAATACTCATGAATTTGAAAAATCACCTTCATAACGACAGCGCACCCTGGTGCAGATGACAGCAAACCTTCCTGTTTCAAACATTGGCACTCATAGTTTGCATCGCAATAGCTGACAGCTTCTTGGTCTTCTCCCAAACATTTCAGCACGCAAGTGGCAAGATTGTTGGCTTCAAATTGTTTGTATACTGTACTGGACATTTTCTTTCCTTTGATCATGTCTAAGGCCTCATTCCCAATGGCAGCTGTAGGCCTTGGTTGCATGGATGACAGAGAAAATAGAAGTAGGATATTTGTAAGAAATGTCATTTTCTTTGGAGTCTACTGAAAGAAAAATATGATGATGACATTCAATATTCAGAATGAATAATATACTCTTAATGGCCATCTTTTTTTATGTTAGTCTAGTTTCGAAAAAAACACATACCAATCCACTAAAAAACTTAAGAATATCAAACAAAAATCAGATTTTTTTCAGTATTTTGGTTTTTAACAAAATTTCATAAGACTGATCCTTCAGTTAGGTACAGTAATTTTAATAGCAATATTTTTGACATAAAAATTTATTCTGAATTTTATAATTTTTGACCCAAATTGATGGAATGCTGGCGTACTGAAGAAAAGGGTTGTTGTCCACACATTTGCTAAATTTGCTGTAATGCGTTTTTGACAGAGCATTTAGACTCCCAAAAGGGCACATTTAGGGTATTTAAAACATTGCGTAGTAAATTTTCTTGACCACAGGTATAGTTCGAGTTCTGCTCCGGAAACGAAGAATATGTGATCTTTTCACATTTTCAAAAATTATGACAGAGTATTGCAGCGAAACATTTGATATAGAATTAGTGTGGACTGTGGAACTGTGAAAATGGCACTTCGTGACTCTTGATAGCCGATGAAGTGTCATCTTCTCTACTTTCAACATGGGAAACATAGAGGCTGTTTGATTAGTCATGAGCAAGAGAAAGCCATTTGACTTCTCATAACAGATTTTAGAGTGGAAATCAGATGCATGATCCTTTCGTTTGGCTGTCACCAACAAGTGGGATAAGTCTCCTTAAATCAAATTAACATTGAAAGTATTGGGTATGATCATGACAGATCATCAGCATGATGACACACCAAGTGCCATTTTCACAGTGCAACAGTCCACTCTAATTCTATATCAAAGTGTTTCGCTGTAATATCAAGTTAATTAGACCACCGAAAGGCACAACTGGGACATAAGATCCAATAAAAAAATTATGTGTACACAAGCGTTGTATTTTTGGCTTACTGATCCGAAAAAAAAATTGATGCCCGTGTGGCAGACGCCCGGCTGCCCGCTACAGACAAATTTCTCCAAAGTAACTACTGTACTACACAATGTTGCTGTAGGTAAAAAGTAAATTACAAAAAAATAAAAGGAACAGTAATCCAACTATGACAGTCAATGAATAGGTACAGTACCCTGCAGTATTCCGATTACATAAGTTGATTTCCTTGTATTCAGATTACTGACAATATGTACTGACTGTTATTGCGATGAAATGCCAGATGTTTTATAGATGGATGGTGGGAGGATGCTTGACTTCCTGTATTTTAAAAGCACCGGAAAAACTATCCCAAAATCTTCAAAAGGTTCCAATTTGGTAGTGTTCAGTGTGGTGTTGGAGCATTTGGTAACCGTTATCTTTGGAGCTTGCCCTTATATTTTCTTTCAACTTATTTTCTCTTTTTAAGGATGCTTGAATGCTGAATTAAAAAAATATATTATGGTCCGAATGTTTCACATCGAATAAAGCAAGCACACAATTGAAATTCATACTTGAATCAAACTTCAAATATCAAATTTTCAAGTCACTAAAAGGTCATAAATAGATTTATCGAAGCAGTAATTGTATATAATTGTATTTGTTAAAGACACATTAAATTGTAACAATATTCTTACAATGGGCTAAATAGGCATATTCTTACAGAGTCCTGAAGATGTAATGTCTGAACTGTCAAGAAACCCGGAAGATCAAAAATGTCATTATGTTGAAGCATTGAGGTCAAAATTTTTATCGATTTCATAGCTCACACAATTTCGCGAGCAATGAACGATATATGTTTATAATCCTTCAACACATCATCCAGGAAAGAATTAGAATCAGGACACCTTATAGTCCCTGTCTTGTTACGTGGAATCCAAGTTCCTTTCCATGCTGTTTAAGTGTGACGCTTTCGAGGACTCAGTGTCACAGCTGGCGCCCTTATTCTCTAGCATTGCAATATTAGGTAAAAGAGCTACACGCTTTGATATTATCATTTTAAACGGGGTCGGATTCACAAGCATCTAAGTAATGAGTCCTCAAATGACATTACACTTCAACAGCATGGAAAAGAACTTAGATTCTGCATAAATACTCGCAGCTAACAGCTTGGAAATACCAGCTCACAGTTTGCCAAACACACTTTAGTGCAGTTCAAAAATAGAATCAAGATTGTATATCGATGCCTTGCATGTTGATGCTGAATTCAAATTTGCTTTGCTCAGACCAAAAAAAAAAAATTAGCAAAATTGGCATTTATCTGTTGATCCATCAGCACTCTACAAAGTACCTCTTGATTCAGAACCAATTTTTTTTTACTTCGCAGGCTCTAAATAATAAATAATAAATACATTTCCTAGAAATAAACACTATCCAGTCAAGGAAAACTCAAAGCCTCCCACAGTGGCGTCTCTATGGGGGGGGCATTGGGGGCAAGTGCCAGGTCATACCCCCCACCCATATTGGACCTGTGCTCCCCAGGTGCCGCCCAATATGAACTCTCTTACTACGACTAAAATCCAAACATAAAAGTGCTATCTCTCTTGGGTCCATGTCTCAAGCATAACTCTGTCCCTGTTCTCATTACACTCACACTCATCTCAAACATTGCTTGTGCCACATCAATGACATTCACTTAGTTTTGCCATAGTACCTGACTTAAACAAGGCCTGCCTTCTTTAAAAAAAACCTTCATTTGACACATTTCCCTTCTACTTTTGATCAATGTGCAGAACTGGGTCATATGCTTTCTATCAGGCTATCAAGGTGGCAGCATGGGTCAGGCACACGGGCTAGTGCTGCCACCACAATATGCCTCACAAATACAAATTGCATTGGTTTTCCAACCTAATCTGACATTTTGCATCAACAAGAGACATCCACCTTCATATTTTCATTTTATGGACACTGTTTGATATTAATGTCCATTTATGCTTATCAATTTAGACCGCCATGTCCTCCTTCACTGCAATATTCAGCGACACATATCCTAGCCTCAAATACCTGCTTGCAACAGGTTTTCTAGTATACAGTTATTATAGGGGATGCTCCCCCAGAGAATCACGTGACCCCAGGTGCCCCCTCCCCCGCTCAAAACCGCCGAGTTACGCCACAGGCCTCCCACCCTGCCTGAGCTGCCTCCTGCGCCTGTGGGCAGACTATCGGATGATTCGGATCCCTCTCTATCAAATACATTGGCGCAATAAGCGGTGGAATCCTGCATTCTTGGATAAATATAAATAAAAAAGTACAATTACATACCTTTGAGCTTCTCCTCTTGCAAAGTGAAGTATAATCAAGAATTCAGAATTCCAGGAGCTGGTCTGAGACGCAAATAGCCATTATAATATCCGATACAATTTCATAATAAAAACAACACCGATTACTGCGATAGACTCACTGGAATCTTGATTGGATTAAAGTAAAATACAAATGTATCCATTCGGTCTTCTCTTCTTGCTGAAAGTCTGAGTAAAAGAGCAAAGATGATGAGGCTGTTTGTCTGCACAAAAGTTTCAAGTAGAATTATAAATGTAGGCCAATGTGAATCAGACAGATCTGATTAGTGTTTTTCATCTTTTTCAAGATTGATCTGCGTTCTTGGCCTTATGCCATTGAGTAAGATTGTTGTAAATGGGAATTGCATACACTTATATTGACAAAAAATGTAGTTGGATGCTATTCCGTTCCATGGATGAACCGACCACGCCAGGCTTATTCGATTATGTCTGAAATTTCTAAAAAACCTTTTGATTATTTTGAGTATAATATCGATATGCTGAAATTAGCTATTATCGTCAATAATTATTTCATATTCGCAGAAAAAAAAAATAACACAATTGATTACAGATGTACACTGCAATACAGAAACATGACATTCTGCCAACAATAGTTCTGTCTCATAGTAAATTTGTCATTGTAACAGACAAAACAAAAAAGAAAGGCCTTTGAGATATCTAAATAGATATTAATTGGAAGTTTGTTGTTATGCAAATCTTGAGTAATTCTATCAACAAGTTAAGAGCTGCCAATTCTGTTGAATGATTTTACGAAAGCCATATTGGCTATTGAAAAGTAAATTTTGCTCAGTGAAGTATTTGTATATTTGGTTATGCATGATTCTCTCAAAGACCTTCAATAAACTTGGTAAAACCAAGACAGGTCTGTAGTTACTGAACTCATCTACAGGACCCTTTTCATAAATACGTAGGAGTAACCTTCGCTATTTCTAATAGATCTGGAAAGATCCCTGAATCTAAACTTTGATTTATTATCCTTTAGTAAGTGGAACATAAAGTTAATCTTTTATGTGTTTTAATAGTTTGTTTGAAAGTCTATCACATTCCGTGCTGATTTTGGGTTTTAGAGAATCAATTACATTTAGAACTGCTGTATTTTCAACCTAATAAAATTTAAAACTACATTGTTATTCTGAGTCTAAATAGTCTTTAAAAGTCTTAAGTGTACTTACGTTTATCTTTTCTGCTAAGTCTGGACCAATATTAATGAAGTGTATTTTTTTGAATTCATTCGCAATTTCTAAGTTACCAGTCTGAGTAATATTAATTCCATCTACTGAGAATACTTTTGGTAAGTCTTCCTTTTTGTTTGTTTTATTTATAATCTGGTTAGTTGCCAGGTTTTTTTATGTCACTTTTGAAATTCCTATCCAAAGACAATTTTGGTAGAAAGACGTCTAGTTACTCTTAAAATGTATATTTACATATAATTCTGCAAAAAATACAATATTGAAACAATAGACGTCTGGTAACAGGGCAAAACATGCAATGGCAAGACGTCTGCATTCTCTACTGCAGACAATGTGCAACAAGTGCTGCAGACGGTCTGTTAAGGTCAAATTATCAGTGCATGCAGACGTCTACAAAGACCTCAAAATGCAAAATACAGACGTCTGGATATTCTTGAAATCTACCAGTCACAGACGTCTGGTTGCTTTAAAAACACCAGTTACTGACGCATGGATACCATTGAAATGTACCAGTTACAGACGTCTGGTTGCTTTAAAAATACAACAGTTACAGACGTCTGGTTACTCTTAAAACATACATATACATGTAATTCTGCAAAATATACAACATTGAAACAATAGACGTCTGGTAACAGGCAAAACGTGCAATGGCAAGAGCCGCAAGACGTCTGCATTCTCTACTGCAGTTGGTCTGCAACAAGTGCTGCAGACGGTCTGTTATGGTCAAATTATCAGTGCATGCAGACGTCTTCTAAGACCTCAAAATACAAAATACAGACATCTGCATGTCTGTTAAACCTATTTTTGAGGGCGTTTTTTAGTTCGATTTTTCCCTAAAATTCCTGTTTTTTTTCCCTGAACTGTGGACAATTCAATTTCGATTCGGAAAAAAATACAAAATACAGACATCTGCATGTCTGTTAAACCTATTTTTGAGGACGTTTTTTAGCTCGATTTTTCCCTAAAATTCCTGTTTTTTCCCCCTGAACTGTAGACAATTCAATTCGATTCGGAAGAGTTCCATCAAGTGTACAAGCACCTCTATTTAAGGTTCAATGTTCTTCTTTCTATGGAGCCATGCTGCAGGCTCTCTAAATGTTGCAGAAGGTACGAGTAGTGTGGCGAAAGTCGCTGAGACTAGTATGGAAACTTCCTTACATGACACATTGTTCGATATTGTCGTGTTTAAGTAATGGACTATGTGACAAGCACCTGTTCCTTTCCCCGTTTGCTGTGTTTGCTGCATCAGCACTGACTCACAAATCTGATGTCATTAGATTTGTCATGAACACCTACCTCACTGACGGCTAAGGGATTACTCCTTTAATAGACAAAATGTACAATATTGCTGTGAACAATTGGAGACTATTGTGGATAATCTGAAGTCTAAAAACGTTTCAGCTACCAAGAGGGACAAACTTAAACTATGTGATGAAAACTAAAAAGGACAAAGACAGGTGAAGGCAAGAATAATTATTGAATTAATGGACACTATGGACAATTTGAATGAACGCACTCTAAACTTTGATGAAATGCAAATAATTGTCAATAATTATGTACAAATTGAATAAAGACTGTTCTAACTTATAATTATGTATTTTATAATCTCACAAAATTGTGTATGTAACATATAAAACATAAGAAATAAAGATGATATAGATAGATTCTCATCCCCATTCATTGTCTTCATTTGGGGTGGTCCCGCTAACGGCTTTCATCTCATGGGCACGTCACAATATTATGTGATCATAATGAATGTAAAAAAATGTACCTGTATCATTTATATGTTGCCAATGAAAAATAATTCAATATTCTATTCTGTTCTATTCTATTCTGAGTGTACTGAGTTAACTTAAGTGATCATTATTATAATTGATTAGTTCAAAATCATTAAAGAAGATGTCAATATAGACATATTCACTGTGGCCTTTTAAATGATCTACTCTTAAATCAATACAGCTGATAGTTATAATATGGACTGAGGAGTGTCCCCAAATCATTACAATTAGTGTCAACTAATTTCCTTTTTTAAAAAAGGTCATTGAAAATGACGTTGTCACCCGATCAATGATTACCAGGCAGGGACGTATCTGAAATGCTGAAATGGCCTGAAGGGGGGCCATACTTTGCGGCGAATATGTGACACTCCATGGAGTCCATGGTGTTCATCAATATTAATATCCCCCCCCCCCCAAAATACGCCACTGTTTAAATCAGGAACATTTCATCACAAAGTGCACAAGGAGATATTTTTCACTTGTTGTTTGGGGCTCCTACCTGTAGATCTATAGATATTTTTAGATATTTTTAGTTATTTAATTTTGTCAATTAAAGTATTTCGACTTCTTCTGTACTGGGCAAATGCTTAATATGAAATGTATAATAGGGCTAAGACAAAACTCAGTGCAGTTTGTAGTCTCATGTATTTCTCCGGCTGTAAATGCACTGTAAATAAAACCAAATTCCTGCAAACGTGATTAAAAATGAAAATTTTGTGCAATACTCAAGCAGCAGCTTGGCCTATACAATAATAATTAATCAGTAATACCTAATACCTCATAATGTTTACAATACCATATGGAAAAGCACTGCATATATCCCATGTGGTATAGTGTTGTATTGTTTTATCATCATTATTGATGATGTAATAGCATTGTTTCAATTTGTTTGCCATTGTAACTTCATAACCATGGTATATCAGTTGAACTGCTTTAATAATAATGAGTGTGATTGAAGCTAGAGCAATCATTCTGAGGATGGCATTTTAACATTATGCTCACTGAAAGTGGATGATGCACTCTCCAAGCTCAGAGTGTCTGTTGAAAGGAGTATGTTTGAAGTTGGAGCAATAATTCTTATGATTGTCGTTGTCTTTTATCATATAATTTACATATCATTGAAAATAGATGATGCATTCTCCAAGCTCAGAGTGTCTGCTGAATGGAGTGTGTTTGAAGCTGGAGCAATCCTTCTCCGTGCACCAAAATGCACAGTATTTGTAGGACGGCAGATTTGTGAAGAGGATCTCTTTGCTTCTTGATGGAGGGTATGGCTCAAATCCGACAGAGCTACTTGTCCTAGATGTAGCTTTCATTTCAAAGACATCTGAAAACAACAGGGTAGTCAATATTTATAATCACTTCTGTCACAAACTATTTCTGAGGGCTGTTTTCCTACTCAGCATTTGAACTTGCGAATGTTTCCCGTCTGTTAACAGATTTTTATTTTCAGAACATGTCATCATTAAGATGACCTTTAGTCACAAAGTTATACTTTTTTTTACATGAAATAATGTGAAAATGATAATAAAAACATATGACAATGTCAGTCATGCAACCCTCCTGGATTCTTAGGTTCACAGACAATTTTGTTTGAGAAAGTTTTCTTGGTTACATAATAGTATTATTTCACTGAGATTATCCATACTGTATGAAGCTTCGGGTGTTCACTAAAGTATCATCTGCTAACAAATACCTTCAAAGATGGCTCAGTAGAGCAGATATATTTGACATCATTATCTCATTTGTAGATATTTTACTACCTTTTACAATAGAGCCTCAGCACATCATATTTTTGAGACAGTTCATCCAATATTACAGTGTATTGGTCAACAGAGCCTGTCAATGAAGGTAGGGGAGACCGGGGCTGGTTGTCACAGGGGCAGGTTGTCACAGTGTGTAAAAACTTAAACATGCTACTATTTCTATATAAAGCATGCAGGAGCACTGCCATTCTGTATGAATGGCTAAAGGGGAGTGACTTAAACCTATCTGGTGAATATATACCTATATCAATCGAAATCTTGATGTGATATTGGACATTTTTTAAAATTCAGAATTCGGGGTAGGTTGTCACACTTTCGGGGCAGGTTGTCACACTCTCGGGGCAGGTTGTCACACTTTTGGTTATGAGCTCGAATGCAGGAAGTGGAACTCTGTAGGGCAAATCTTGACCAAGAAAAGTTATTTTGGACATATGAGGAATCCTTTACTTGCCAAGTGAAGACCTTAACAAACATGCTACTGTGTACAAGAGTGCTGCAAATGAAGGCTTACCAATCAGTAGGAAAGCATTCTGATACGGAGTAGGATTTTTACGATTATTTTGGAAAATTTTACATATAAATTTGAAATCGATTTATTTAAACACAATGCAATATCTGCATACATCTTCAGTCATCAATAGCATGTATAAAGCACAAATTTATATTTGTGTTAATTTTTTTGGTTTAAAAGCCTGGTCCTAATAGGTAACAACCAGCTCCAAAAAGTGTGACAACCTGCCCCGCCTTTTTGTGACAACCTGCCCCGACTGATGAAAATTCCAAAAACGGGTGACCAAGGCCGTTGTTATCAAAATTTTCACTATTTGTTCTAATGATGATTTAAAGAAATGTTGATATGGTAAGTGTATTAACTGTATCTTTTTCAACAACTATTTGATAAAGACTAGCATTGCATGCAAGTTAAAGGTAAAAAATTACTTTTTGTGACAGGAAATTTTTAACAGTCCTTGTGCCTACCAGACTCCCTTCCAGGGGTCAAGATTTTTCAAAAAGACTCCAGTGGGTTATAAAAGCAAAAAACAATGATTGGTTGAGCTGTGTGACTCCATAGTTTAGTACAATAAAAAGTGTGACAACCTGCCCCTGTGACAACCAGCCCCGGTCTCCCCTACATCAGTCTGCTGCGATGATGAACCAAGAAGGAAGTATCATACTGGCAGGGGACTTCAACGCTAAACTGAAAATGGAGCACCACGAATGTCACCAAGAAACATCAAGAAATGGCAAGATACTTGAGGAATTCCTCCAGGAGGCCAAAATGTTTCAAATCAACGAGGAGGGAAACCCGATAACTGAAAGCACAGCGGCTAAAAACCATATAGCCAACTACTTTGAAGACCTGTACCAGGCAAGAGAAGCAGGCGAAAAAGGCAAAGAAGAGACAAAAACCATCATCGAAGAAAACCAGGCGACAAAAAGAAGACTAGAGGGCGCACCGCACCTGAACCATGTTACGAAAAAAGAACTCGATAAAGTGACTACAAAACTGAAGAACAGAAAAAGCTGCGGCCCAGACAACATCCCAAATGAAGCACTCAAGTACGCGGACCATGAAAACAGAGATGTGATTAGAGAGCACTTCAACAAAGTACTGCTGAGCCATGACATCCCAGAAGCATGGAAGACTGGGAGAATAATCACCCTATACAAGGGAAAAGGGGAAAAAGGAAAGTGCTCAAATGAAAGAGGAATAACCATCAGCAGCAACGTGGGCAAGCTCTTTGAAAGGATCATAAACGAAAGGGCGAAGAATATACTAGACATCAGTGACCTGCAAGGAGGAGGAAAAAAGGGCTCCAGCACAGCTGACCACACACTTGCCCTGAGAGAAGCAATCAGGAAGGGAAAAAATGTGTATGTGGTATTCCTTGATGTAACGAAGGCATATGACAAAGCGTGGGCCGAAGGAATAATGTATGTCTTGGAAAAACGAGGATTAAGAAACAGGCTGTGGAACAAGATAAAAGAACTGAACGAAGATCTCAGGGCAACAATAGAAACCAAACATGGGAACACCCGCGAGATAAAAATGAAGGACAATATAAGACAAGGAGGAGTCCTATCTGTCATCATGTATGCGACTCTCATGGACGAAATAGCAAAAGAAGTTAAAAGAAGAAACCTCGGAGTAAATATGGGAGCAGAACAGAAACTGGGTTGCCTACTGTGGATGGACGATGTGGCATTCATATCCGAAAGAAGAGAAGAAATCCAAGAAATGCTCAACATCGCAGAAGAAATGGGCAACAGATACAGGATTAAATTTGGAGAGGAGAAAAGCAAAATCCTGAGGATAGGCAAGAAAACGACAGAAGCAGAGTTCCACCTGGGAGATATGAAACTGGGGTATCGTGAAAAATACAAATACCTGGGGTCAGTCTTCTCAACACTGTAAATTTTGAATTTTGAGTTAGCTTAAATGATTGAGTGAGATGGTTGCACAATTTCTTTGAGCTATCATAGCTTGTTGTTGTAAGTCATAACAACAAAAAGATTATCATAACTCACAACATCAAGCTATGTCAGCTCAAACAAATTGTGCAACCATCTCACTCAATCATTTGAGCTGACTCAGAATTTCAAATTTTACAGTGAAGTAGAAACAACATGGACGAACACATCAAAGAAACGAAGAAGAAAGTGGAAGCGGCATATAACACTGCAATGGCCATAGCTGGGAGCGTGGACCTAAAGAACATTGAAATGGAAGTAATGTGGAAACTCCTGAACGGATGCATCATCCCCGTCATAACGTACGGATGGGAGTCGGCCACACCAAGGAAAAAAGACTCAACCCAATTGAAACAGATAATGGACAATTTGATTAAGAGAATCATCATGGTACCAAGAGGGACACCTTGGGAGCCCCTTTACCTGGAAACAGGGCTCCTAGAAATTAACATGATGATAACCAAGAATAAGCTGAACTACATGGACAGAATAGAGAGCCTCGAAAGAGAGATAATGAGAATGATACTTGAAGATGCGGACCCAGCAAGTTGGTGGAAAAATCATAACAAGATCAGAGAAGAAACTGTGGGAACGGACCCACAATGGACCACCTTCCCACAGGGAAAAAGAAGAGGGAAATAAAAGAGAAAATCCATAAAAAACTGATGGAAGCTATAATGGAAGGAAACTCAAAAACGAAGACCAAGTTCTACCTTGACAACAAAAAGAACCTTAAACCAGGCTGTAGGGCCTTGTACATGGACCGCTGCAACCGCTGCAACCGAATGGAAGTATCCCTGATCTTCAGAGCAAGATCTAGGATGCTAAAAGTGAAGGGCAACTACAAGAATATGTACCATGACATGGTATGCAGACTGTGTAAAAAAGAAGAGGAGAATCAGGAACACATCCTTGAAAAATGCACTGAGGAAAAACGTCGAGAACTCGGAACGGTAACCATACAGCACATCTTCGAGGAGGACCCGAGAAAACTGAAGGAGACAGCGAGGAGAATAATTACCAATAATATAGTTATATTAATAATAATGTCAATATTAGTAGAGTAACGTCACACGCACGTTAATCAAATTTTCAGGGAAGATGGATAGTCACTCAAAACGAAAAATTCCACTAAAAATTATTACTTTGGACAATCCTGAATTGTAGCATTTAGGGGTTTTATTTATCAGCCAATCAGATCGCTGTTTTCAAAATTCAAATGTCAATAAATGGGAATTCCCTTACAATACCCTAGCAACTGGACCTGTAGAACAAGTTTTATGATTTTGACTACTGTGAATAATTATTTAGACCTTATTCATGAAGGTAACCAAGGAGTTCTATGGCTCCAAGTCCGGGAAACCCCCCTTAGCAAGCTATTGTGCCCAATTCTCAGATGAATCTCACAACAGACAACAATTGAAAATGTCTGAATCGTGAAACAAACCCAGGATTATCTCTTTTAGAATGCGGAGAACAATTTTAAAAAAGACACTAAGACAAAGAAGGGCAGTCGCTTAGTCCATCTATGCAGAAATTAGGGGGGGGGCAGGGGGGTAAAAATTACCAACCATACCACAGCGCCATCTACAAAATGGAAAAATGCTAAATTTTGTCCAACCTGCAAAAACAAGGGCACTTAAACTACATTTTTAAGGGTAATTAATTTTTTTGTAGTTCAAGGATAACATCTTATTACATAAATTATGGGGTAAACATCACCGAACATGCACTAGCGCCACCTATAACATGCAAAACCAATACATTTTTAGCGGCTGGAATACAGATATTCAACTACATAATGGCATTTTTTCGGGGGGGGGGGGGGTGGCACGCTGATGCGGGGGGGGGGGATTCACAAATGGGGACATCAGGCGGGCATTTTGGGTAAATTTTGGGGGGGGGGTACATGGACATCAAACTGCAACAAGTACCAGGTGTTACACGCTAAGGTGGAGCTTCGTAAAAGGCTACTTTTGGAAAACTGGCCACAATTCAAAATCTTTCCCTCTTAGGGTATCAATTTTTTTTAATAGACATATGAACCCAACTACTGTGCATCTTTTGCCGCCATTCCTAGGCTTCTAACCAGTTTCTCAAGGATGTTATAATATTTCTTAGAAAAAATGAAAAAAGGAGATTTTATCTATATCTTGAGTTACAAAATCGATTGATTTATCTGTTCTTCCTGTGAATGATTGCTCTGTTTGTCCTCTTTACTAATATAATGAAACATTTTATCTCGGAATCTCCATGTAGATATTGGCCACTAGGGGGCTCTTCGACATACCATATTTAAAAATCAGCAACTCAGTAACTGTTAGAGCTAAAATTTCCAAATCTGATAGAGGCAACAACACACATTTGGATTCTTTTCTGACAAATTTTCATCAAAATCCCCGTTGCGGTTTTTAAATTATTGAAGAAATTGCGAAATGCACGTTTTTCCCTCTTTTCCTCATAGCGTCGCAGTCGATTATAGTACCGGCGTGGAAAAAGTGCAGCTATGCTCCGTTTGTAATGAATTTTTATGTTCAGGTAGTTTTTAAATTTCAAATACAGTTTAAAATTTTTTTACCCCTCATTTTTGACATTTTTTGGGTTGCAGAATGCATAAGTAGGGGAATCATTCAAGTTTCAACAACCATATTTTTTTTCACCCGGTCGTTTTGTTTTGGCAGCAGATTCATGCAATATCAAAGGGTTTTCTTCAAAACTTTTTCCAATAAATATTTTTTGAAAAAACTTTTTTACGTCATTGGCATGTATTGCTCTTTGAGAAATTTGCCAAATTTATGGCACAAAAAGATGGAGAAACAAAGTGTCATAGGAGTGGTTAAAACCAGATGCTGATATCTCTTCTACTTTATGAGATATTTGCGTTTTCGCGCAAAATTTTTGCAAAAAGTGTTGGACTCTATTTTTTTTTTTTTTTTTTTTTTTTTTGAAACAAAAAGATAATTCCATGTATTGCTGTGTTATGTTACCCCTCCCCCCCCAATTACTCTCACTGTTTACTCTTTGTAACCCGCAATCATCTCACCATCTTTTTTCAATCAAAGTAATTCCATGTAAACTTTTTATTTGCCTCCTTTCTTTGCATCCGTGACATTTAGCTTGCATTGTACTTATAATTAATCTCTTTTGGCAGCCGTAACAATGTCACCTTCAAGGTATGTTAGTTTTGATGGGAGGGGGGCTTGCTCAGTGGTTGCATGCTGGGGATGCCAATCGCTGGGTCCCGGGTTCGAAACCAGCTCTTGCAGGGTCAACCGGACTATTGCTGGGCGGGTCTGTCAATCGTCCGTCGCCTCATTGCTGTGTCCTACTCCAGTTCTAATTAGGCTACCAAGTGCACAAATACCGGAGGTAAAGTGCCAATAATCCATCCATTTCTTAATTGTGAATTATTGAGGTTTGATGGTCAAATTTTCATTCCATTTTAGGCCTTTGAATAACTTTTGTGTGAATTTCATGCCCTGAGTGAAAGATGTGTCACAGTGCCTGACCGGGCTCAACCAAATTTTTTTTTTTTTTTTGTCGAGACTTGGAACTAGATAGCACTTTTTTTAAACAAAAAGGCCTCATGACAGGATACACCCCCAACCCTACGGGGTAAAAGTAACATAAGAAAATGTTATTTGGGGGTAACTGAGGGGAAAGATGGGGTAATTGGGGGAAAGTAGGAGGTTATGTGGGGCAAGTGGGGGGAAGCGGGAGGCAAGAGGGGGTAAGTGGGGGTAAGCAGGGGCTAGCGAGAGGCAAGTGGGGGTAAGTGGGGGCAAGTGGGGGCAAGTGGGGGCAAGTGGGGGCAAGTGGGGGCAAGTGGGGAGTAAGCGGGGGCTAGCGGGAGGCAAGTGGGGGTTAGCGGGGCTAGTGGGAGGCAAGTGGGACAAGACTGGGATAAGCGGGGGCAAGCGGGGGCTAGCGGGTGGCAAGTGGGGGGAAGCAGGGGGCAAGGAGGGGGTAAAGTGGGGGGTAGCTGATATTACGGGAATAAGAAAAGGGAGCGGGGGGTGAATCCTGTCATGAGGCCTCCCATTGATGAGCCGTCAGTTCAATCCGTAAAGCTTTTCCGGGTGCTAAAATTTGACCTCAGTGCTATAATCTAGCTCAAATTTTTACTTCAGATAATCGATTTGTGCTTATTTTTTATAAATGGGTCTTTTATGCAGATTCCAACGGCGTTTAGATCATAAAGATTGGTTGAACAGAAGCTGAGATATGCTCCGTTTACCATCACCAAGTCTGATTCTCTCTATCTATATTATTGATTCGGTCGACTTTATAATAATAATAATAATAGTAATTTATATAGCGCCTCTTCCAGTAAACTGCTCAGAAGCACTTGTGTGGGTAAAGATTATTTGCAGAATGTTTTAAATAGGTGAGTTTTTAGTTTTTTCTTGAAACACTCAAGAGTCTTTGATATGCGAAAACTGTCTGGTAACTTGTTCCAGAGTTTAGGTGCTGCAAAGGAGAAAGCTCGATCTTCAAATTTATTTTGACTGTTAGACGCTAGCTCTGTCAACAAGATTTTACTATTGCTTCTCAGATTCCAGTCTTGACTTGGTTTAAGCTGAACCAATTGTTGAATGTACAAGGGTGCTTGGCTATTTAATGCCTTCCAGGTGGTTGTCATCAGCTTAAACTGTATTCTTGCGGGAGTAGGCAGCCAATGAAGTTGCTTTCTGTGTGATCCCACACTGTCTTGTTGTTTCAATCTCTCTATGAGACGAACCGCTGAGTTTTGAGCCACCTGAAGTTTGTTCACCAGATATTGAGAAATGCCATACAAAAGGCCATTCCATAGTCCAGATGAGGTGTGACCAGAGCATTTACCGCAGTTTTAACTGTATCTTTGTTCATGGATTTGCGAAGTTTCGAAATGTTTCGCAGATTAAAATAGGCATTTCTGCACATTTTATTAACTTGTTTCTCCATGGTCATATTTTTGTCAAAAGTTATGCCTAAGTTCCTGACGTTCTCTGCGGTTTTGATTGAAACATTTTCAACATTGATTGATGAAACTCGGAGCTTATTTAGTTGGTGTGGTGTGGCAATCATGAGAAGTTCTGTCTTGTCGCCATTGTTACACAACTTATTTTCATGAAGAAATTTTCGGATATCAGTAATGCATTTTTCCATTTTCTCAACAGCATTTTCGTGATCTATGAAGGTCGGTTTGAAAGATAGAATGAGCTGCTCGTCATCAGCATACTTTTGATCCTCAATTTGATTTCGAGAAGCGACTTCACTCACTGGAGCAATATATGAGTTGAATAAGACTGGACCAAGTTTCGAACCTTGAGGGACGAAAAATTTGAGTGGCAGTTTTTCTGATGTTTGATCATTTATCACCACAGACTGTGATCTTTCAGAAATATATGACTTGAACCAGTTGAGGGCTGAGTTGCACACACCATATCTGTTTTTCAACCTCGTCAATAGAATACTGTGATCGATAGTGTCAAATGCAGCAGATAGATCTAACAGGTCAAGCATGGTTATTTCACCTTTACTCATGTTCAACATGATGTCATTGTGGATTTTTGTGAGGAGAGTTTCCGTGCTATGAAATTGCTTGTAGGCTGATTGCCTGTCATCATCAAGTTTGTTCCGAGTGAGGTGATCCATATATTGTTTGATTACAGCGCTTTCAATGATTTTGCCCAGGAAAGACAAATTTGACACTGGACGGTAGTTCTTCTTGATGAGATCAAGACCTGCTTTTTTCAAAAGTGGCCTGACAAGCGCATATTTTAGGTCAATTGGCATCTCCCCAAGAGTTAGCGATGTGTTGACAATTTCAGTTATTATTGGAAGAAATTCATCTATGCACTCCAGTAGTAGCCATGTAGGAATGGGATCAAGTTGACAGTGTTTGACGGGCATATTTCTGATCAGTTTCTTAACTTCTGCTTTTGATAGCATTTTGAAGTGAGATGATTTGTGTCCAGTAAAGTTTTCCACAATTAAAGTGTTTGCCGGTGTTGCAAGAATCAAGTTGTGACCTTATTTTCTTTATTTTGTCATCAAAGAATGTGTTGAAGTCATTTGCTAAGTCTTTGCTGTTTTCGTGATTTGGCAAAGGCAATTCCTGTTTCCTGTTCAGGTTGGAATTAAGTACCTTGAACATGGCCTTAGAATTTCCCTTTGTGCTCTCGATCTTTGCTTTCAAATCATCAGATTTCAGCTGATTTAGGTGATCATTAAAAGCATTCCGTTTCAACTGGAAGTCTTGCCAATCTTTTTCCATTCCTGTTCTTCTCCATGATCGTTCTGCTTTTCTTTTCGCAGTTTTAAGATTTTTGATATTGGCATTTGTAAACGGAGTTGGTTTGCGTAATGTCACCATCTTAGTAATAACCGGAGCATGTTTGTCCAGAACTTTCTTTGAGGAATTGTAGAGTTAGACAAGTTTTGACAGGTATTCCGACGATTTTTCCTTTTGCATTTTCTGTGACAAGAGCTTGCTTATGTCGTCTTTGTATTTTACCAGATTGATATCACGTGTCTTTCTGAAAGATATTTTCTTTTGCACACGCCTTCCCTTGTTATTGGCCATATTGAAAAGGACACAGTTATGGTCCGAGAGCAGGTCACTGACAGCACAATCTTTCACATTTGAATCTTTTTGTGTGATGTCCAAATCCAGCGTGTTCCCGTCTTTGTGTGTCGGAGAAGACACATGCTGTTCAAGACCATACATGTCAAGGATGCTATTAAACTGCCTCACTTTAGCATCATCGGGTTTATTCATGTGGAAGTTAAAATCACCAGTTACAATAATTTCATTGTGATTTGCATGGTAATGAGCTAAGAATTGTGTGAATTCAGTGAAAAACTCCGATAACTTGTATTTATTCTTGTTTGAGGGTTCAGGCCGGTACACAAGAAGAACTGTGATAGTTTTTCCACTTAAATGTATTTGAATTTCCATATGTTCAAAAGTTTTGGTTTTCATGCTATTGATTTTTGTCGCTTTTATGCCAGACTTTAAAATGCAACCTACACCACCCCCAGGTCTCCCTTCACGAGGTGTGGCAATGTAGAAAAATTCTCTGTTTCTTTCCAGGTCACCAATTTCTACTATATCATCTGCTTTTAACCAAGTTTCTGTGAAAAGAAACAGGTCAAGATCAAATTCGTCCCTGAAATTCTTCACCACCTCCGTTTTCTGCTTTAAACTTTGAGCATTCCATACGCAGGCTTTTAAGATGTGATTGTCAGTTTTGCCGGTTGTGCCAGGGATTTAATCAGGCTTGTTTGAGTCCATCAAAATATCAAATCTATTTTTGATTTTAAGTGATTCAGTGTCATTGGTTCTGTTTTGGACATGTGGTCGAGAGTCAGGCTTATATGACGATCTACTTTTGAGACTATTTAGACCAATGCGCAAGATGTCAGAATAAAGCTTCATACTGCGTTTGAGCTTTTGGTTGTGATTTATAGAAGAGTTGTTATTGGTATTTGTTATTTGGTATAGAGATGCAGCATATACTACACAGTACAGGTGCAGACAGCAAGTCACTCAGAACTGGTACAAATGCTACACAGTACGGGTGCAGACACAGAGAGAGTTTTTTATGGAGAATTGGTACAAGTGCTACACAGTACGGGTGTAGACCAAGAGAGTTGTGAATGGAGAATTGGTACAAGTGCTACACAGTACAGGTGTAGACACAGAGAGAGAAGTCTGGTATGTAGAATTGATACAAGTGCTACACAGTACGGGTGTAGACACAGAGAGAGAAGTCTGGTATGGAGAATTGGTACTAGTGTTTCACAGTACGGGTGTAGACACACAGAGTTTTGTATGGAGAACTGGTACAAGTGCTACACAGTACGGGTGTAGACAGAAAGAGAAGTCTGGTATTGAGAATTGGCACAAGTGTTACACAGTCAGGTGAAGACACAAGTACGGGCAATACAAGCAAGTTAATTTGTTGGGCAAGTTTGTCAGGCAAGTTGGATCAGTTCCGAGTGCTACGTACAGGCAACACAAGCAAGTTAGTTTGTTATGCAAGTTTGTCAGACAAGTTGGCTCAGTTCGCAAGTGCTAAGTACGGGCAACACAAGCAAGTTAGTTTGTTAGGCAAGTTTGTCAGACAAGTTGACTCAGTTCGCAAGTGCTACGTACGGGCAACACAAGCAATTTAGTTTGTTAGGCAAGTTTGTCAGACAAGTTGGCTCAGTTCGCAAGTGCTACGTACGGGCAACACAAGCAAGTTAGTTTGTTAGACAAGTTTGTCAGACAAGTTGGCTCAGTTCGCAAGTGCTACGTACGGGCAACACAAGCAAGTTAGTTTGTTAGGCAAGTTTGTCAGACAAGTTGGGTCTGTTCGCAAGTGCTACGTACGGGCAACACTAGCAAGTTAGTTTGTTAGGCAAGTTTGTGAGGCAGGTTGGGTCTGTTCGCAAGTGCTACGTACGGGCAACACAAGCAAGTTAGTTTGTTAGGCAAGTTTGTGAGGCAGGTTGGCTCAGTTCGCAAGTGCAACGTATAGGCAACACAAGCAAGTTAGTTTGTTAGGCAAGTTTGTAAGACAAGTTGGCTCAGTTCGCAAGTGCTACGTACGGGCAACACAAGCAAGTTAGTTTGTTAGGAAAGTTTGTCAGGCAGGTTGGCTCAGTTCGCAAGTGCTACGTACAGGCAACACAAGCAAGTTAGTTTGTTAGGCAAGTTTGTCAGGCAGGTTGGCTCAGTTTGCAAGTGCTACGTACGGGCAACACAAGCAAGTTAGTTTGTTAGGCAAGTTTGTCAGGCAAGTTGGCTCAGTTTGCAAGTGCTACGTACGGGCAACACAAGCAAGTTAGTTTCTTAGGCAAGTTTGTCAGGCAGGTTGGCTCAGTTCGCAAGTGCTACGTACAGGCAACACAAGCAAGTTAGTTTGTTAGGCAAGTTTGTCAGGCAAGTTGGCTCAGTTCGCAAGTGCTACGTACGGGCAACACAAGCAAGTTAGTTTGTTAGGCAAGTTTGTTAGGCAGGTTGGCTCAGTATGCAAGTACTACGTACAGAGAGAGAGACCAGAGATTGTAGTCACAGAGCCGGAAAAAGTACTACAGAGTAAAGGTATAGGCACACAGAAAAGTAAACTTGGTACAAGTGCTTGGTATAAGCAAAATAATGGACTTAATTGAGTGCAGCTCCCCTACGAGGGTTGAGCAACCCGGCTGATCCGGGCACGCACACCAACTGAACTGAACTGAACACAGACTTTACATGAACAGCACAGCTGGAGAGTCTGCCAGAAATGGGATGACCTTCAGCTGACACAGTTATCAATATATACAAGTAGGTCAGGTCATTCAACCTGGTTGAGAGACCTCATCACTTGTGCTCATACGCACAGCTGAGCTGCCAGCAAGATGTAAACAAATTCTAATCAACAATGTTAAAACAATCAATGAGTGCACATGCACTTTTGTCAGCCTTTTACTGTGGCCAAACTGCAGTGACACAGACAACACTAATTGATTGTTTATGGTTTTCTACAGAGAAACTAATTGAAACAAAGAACAGACAACAATGAAACACTCAAGCATTCACTTAATTGCTTTAAGAGATCTGAAACTGTTACCTATTACCTGTCACACAGGAGGAGAGTTAATCTTTTTGTTACAATTTCACAAAATAGTGTTATGCTGTGGTCAGGGTAAGCTAAACAAGCTTACACTGAGAAGCCGTGGTGCTTGTGGCTGTCTGACTGGCGGCCAAACAGGGACTACTCACAATTCCCTGACCATGAAAAGCATGATTCCGCCAAAAAAAAGTTCCCCAACAAGTACCGCTTTGCAGCAATAACACAATTCTAATCATACACTGTCTGATTACAAGTTATTTAATATTCAATTCTAGACATAATTCAACAGACAAAATAGTTGCTGCACAACACTGCAGAAAAGCAACAGTTGAAATCTGTTAGAGCTCACACACCAAGGTGTGTTCGATTGTAGTTTCTGTCACGGATTCAAGAGGGTGCAAAGATAGCCAATTTTGTAAACCTATTGAGCTCTAAGTTTAGAGTGATGGTACATGTAGATGGTGTAGCAGGACATGCCAGACCGTTGTACAATTTCTTTGAGCTAACATAGCTTGTTGTTTTCAGCTGAGATAATCAGTCTGTTATCTTTGTTTTAAGTTTACTTGACCATAACACATCACCAGCAAAAAGAAACGCAACAATTGATTTTTGGCTTATAATTTTGCAGAAATTTTTTTTTGGTATAAACAATTGGTATAGTATTGATCCTAAGATCGACTGGTGTATTATTGCCAAAGATCATTCAGCTGTGACCGGTTCCTGTATACATTTGCACTTGTTTATCACATTTCAGTTTTTGCAACAAAATATGGCATTATTGACAAGTTTGGCAAAAAAAATAATGGCGCCATTTTTGCCCAAACAGACATTAAAAGCTGAAAAATTGGCAAAGCAACTCTCTTTTGAATTTTATTGGACAATTAGAAAATTAGAGTTTTGCTGATTTGAAAATGTGGCAGACCAAATCATTATGGTTTGGACACTTGTAACAGAGATTTTTAAATAAAATTTTCAGACAATATCACTCTGTTGTCTGAGAATTGCCAGTTTTGCCACAATTTTTTTCAATGAAAAATTCACAGTTAAACATAATTTTTTTGCTGCGATGAAGGCCATATTCTTAAAATCAAATTGACATGACTGGTATACACATCTCATGTGGATGGCTGATGCTGATAGTTGAAGACAAGTTATGTTAGCTCAAAGGAATTGTGCAACCACCTCACTCAATTATTTAAACTAACTCAGTTCATTCAATTTTACAGTATAGCAGTAACTCATTTATGAATTTATCAATCTGAAAGCACATAAGTCCTTAAAAAATTGACTTTTGCTAGATTATCTCACCTCCACAATTCAGAAGTTCCAGAGTGGTGTTACTCCAGGAGTCTCCAAAACATTCATCAACTGTTATTGTGATTAAGGAAGGGTATCTCTTAGCCCAGCACAAGTTGGAGTCACACACAAATGGATTTTCCTCCAGAATGAGGCGCAGATCACGGCAGGTCACGTTTGAACACCACTTGTAAGGACTGTCTAGTGACGTCAGCGCATTGTCTTTAAGATTCAGAGTCACGAGTGATTCAAGATTTTCGAATACCCGTACATCAAATTTATGGATTTGGTTATCGTGCAAGTAGAGTCTCTGTAGACCTGTCAGATTTTTAAAATCAGTGCTGTTGATAGATGTTATCCTGTTTGTAGAAAGGTATAAAGCTGTGAGCGAATTCCCCAGTTCACTTATCGGAGAGAATGATGTCAGATAATTGTTGTGGAGATACAAAATTTTGAGTTCGGGGCAGTTGCTAAAATAACCATCAGGAATGGATGAAATCTTGTTGTTGTACATATGAAGGGTAACCAGGGATTCAGATGTTCCTGTCAAATCGGGCATCACTTCAAGCTTGTTGCTGTAAAGGTAGAGGATCGTCAGGTTGTTGTTTCTGAAATGTCCTTTGGGTATTTCTGCAAGTTGATTTTCTTCCAAGAACAATTCCGTCAACTTAGGCATCAGGGAAACATCTGGTATTCTAGTCAGTCTATTGCTACGTAATCTCAGAACCCAAAGATTTGGCAGATCCAGGGTCACTTCCACTTGGGGATAACTTGTGTTGCATGTTGAGACAGAGAAATATTCCAATCTGTTGTCATGGAGATAGATACGTTCAAGCTCTGTCGCCACAGCCAAGGTTTGGTGTTCAATGCATTTAAGGTAATTGCTTTGAAGTTCCAATACTCTGAATTTTGTCATTTTTTCTAAAAGATTATTTGGGATGTCAGTGAGGCCATTGCTTTGCATATTCAATATCTGCAGACTGGAAAAGTGAGAAACATTTTCAGGAACTTTGATGATTTTACGACTGTGTGACACGGTAAAGGATTCCAACTCATTATAGTACTTGATGACCGGGAAAGCCTCAAGTTGGCGGCAACGATAAAAGTGTAAGGAGTATATTCTCTTTAGTCCATCCAGAGCATCAGTTTGCACAACTGAAAGTTTTTCATTGTAATTGAAATTTAAATTTCTTAAGTTTTTGAGGTCTTTAAAAGTGAGGTCAACCAATTCAACAATATCATTGTTACGTAAATCAAGATGGTGTAATTTTGTGAAACCGTCAAAGTAATCCACTGGTATTTGGGATATTTTACAATATCTGAGATACAAATGAGTCAGAGTCGTGTTCATTAGTTTAATGTCTGGTAGGACTTTGATGGGATTATTGTTCATTGACAGAGATACCAATTTGTTATAGATAACAATTGTGTTGGTCAGGTTTGTGAGTGAACATCTGTCTAATTTCAAAGTACGAAGAAAACTTTTGAGATGTTTGATATTCGGAAATTTTGTCAATAACAAATTGTCATTGAGGTCAAGATAATCTATTGGCGAACCATGACAAGAATCTTCCGAGACAAATGAAATTGAATTATTTGCCAAATGCAACTGTTTCAATGTTTGCATTGACTTGAAGTCATTTGCATTGATTGCAGAAAGACTATTGTTATTAAGATATATTGTAGTTACTCCAATGGGGATGTCATCAGGTATGGTGGTATGTTGTTTAAGAGATCCGTCATATTTGGTTGCATATACAATATTCATCATCTTGTTGATGAAAATAAGTAAGTATAAAAGATCTGTAGATAACATTATTTCTGATCACATCAAATGCTAATTATACGAAGAAAACTATGCCACTTTTGGTAATCCTTGTTAATGACAGTGAAAACAGTATTGTCTCCTGACTTACAACATTTTTAGTTCCTGTGCAATTGTTTTGCTTCTGACTTGGCTGGTCTACTGCAAACTCTCATCCAGCTGGTGACCATGTTTGTAAATGTCAACTCCGTTTTTGTGTGTTTTATTATACATGGTCAATGATAGTTGAACTTTTAGTCTTTTTTCTTTATGGTATTTCTTCATTGATAACCAATATGACAACTATGAATGTTAGGAATAACATCCGGTTACAACTGAGGCTGAGCTGCAAACATCCGGTTGGCGTCCCTAAGGGGGGGGGGGGTACGGGGGGGGGGCACGTGCCCCCCCCCACATTGCACCTGTTCCGCCCCAGGTGACCCCCATATGAACTTTACAACCTGGCTAAAATATACAATTAGTATTATGGGTGCTCCCCCGCTCAAGACCCCCTAGTTACGCCACTGTTCCCTTCCCCCCCCTGATCTGCCACTGACTGATGCTTCTGGGACGGATCCAAAGGGGACCAGTGAGGTATTTAGCAGGGCATCATGAAACTTTCATCAAATGTTCCTGAGAGAAAGTCAAGATAGAAAATGACAAAATACAAAAATGCATTTTAAAATGTTTTATTGTTTTGTTTTCATGCAGCGTGAACTCTGGTACTTTTGTAAGTGTGCGATCCGGTCATAAATATATATTCAAACATTGCAAAGTCCTCCGATTGCAAAAACCTCAGCCTCCTGAAAGTCTGAAATGACAATAACTCATTTGACATATTTTTCTGCCAATGACATGCCAGTACTTGACATTAGGTTTGGACAATGAGAAGAAAAAATTGGGCAGAAACCCTTTTGACAAAATAATGTAGGCCTAAATCCCTAAACAAATATCTCTCTGAAATCCATGATGTAAGATTTTCTAAGCTGAGGCATGAAAAAAAAGACAAATTTGGAGGATGATTAAATAAACATTATTGGAAATCAATGGTTTCCAAGTAACTTAATTCGAAATGGTAAATTCTAGATCTTGAAATTTGGGGAAATTATATGCCTACAGCCTACTTGCCCTTCCCAAAACAGTCCACAAGCGGTACGCCTGCATATGAAGTATACCAAAATATTTCTTACATATTTCTTTTGTCCGAGTGGTTCCCTCACTGTAGAATAACACAGGGTACGCAGGTTTCTGCAGCGCTGGACAGGAAGCCCACGACTCCACAATGTTCAACCATCCATTATTGCCGTTGCATCCTGCTGGTGTCAGAATGATGAACCTCTTTGTGAAATGCCTGCATGTGTAAAAAGAGGATGCAAGCTGCATGCAAATGGAATTATGTATTATATAAGGTTCTACCCATCAAGCTTGACATAAAATTTAACTATAAAGTAAGAAGATAATGGTCTTGGGGTTCATTTCAAGGTTGCGGTGTACTGTCATCTGGAGCATCCTTGAAACCTCTTTGATTATTCCCCGAATCCTCGTCAATCCTGTCTCCTTGTACATGTAACAGGCAGCTAACTTAGATACAGGTACAATACACAAATGGAAACCATGCAGTCTTCAACTTTAAGATGGCTTTTCCCACCTGCACCATTCCAATTGTTTAATCCTTGATGTTGTGAAATTGAGGGCACATCGATATCAATTGTATACATGCGAAAGTGTTTTAAGCATTCATTTTTTAAAGCTCGGATTGACCAGCATATGTGCAATTGGTATCATTTAAGCTCATATTAAACAGAATACCTCCAATTGGCATTCATTTAAGCTCATTTATCAAACAGAATACTTAAAATTGGTATTCATTTAAGCTCATATTGAATAGCATACTTACAATTGGTATTTATTTAAGCACATATTAAACAGAATACTTGTAATTGGTGTTCATTTAAGCTCATATAAAACAGCAAACCTCCAATTGGTATTCATTTTAGCTCATATTAAACAGCATTCTTACAATTGGTATTCATTTAAGCTTTTATTAAACAGCATACCTCCAATTGGTATTCATTTACGTTCAAATCAAACAGCATACCTGCGTATCATTTTAATCTGATGACATAGCAGCTTTAACTTGACCTTTAACTAGGCTGTTATCTGACTTACTGAAGTTTAAAGTGTCCTGTGGCTGTGTGAATGTCAGTGTAGGATGACTTAACAATTTTCGATTTTTGGAAAAAGGTGTTGATCGTTGTTCCAGCTGTATTGAATTCAATAAACATTTTCTCCTCTCTATTCTTGAAGAGGGACAGTCGAACCTGAAATAAGACTGCATATTCAGTGGTGTATCCAGACATTGTAGCCAAACTTTAATAGGGCTTGGAGATGTTTTGGCACATCTAGATAGCATCCAAAGGGAAAACCTTGTTAGTCACATTTTGGGTAGAATTGAGTTAAGGTCAAAATAGGACTTCTGAGAACTGTTTCTATTTATTCATTAAGTTTAGATTTTCAAGAAGTGGCCCGTCACCCCAGAATGACTCTGGCAAGTTCCAGTAAGCCCATTTCTTACCACAAGAACAGGAATTTAAGAGTCAATTTTCTCAGAAACTCCAAAATATGCCTTGCTAGGTTTTCCCTTTGGACGCTAGACATGTGAGCCAGCACAGGCAACTTAGAGCCTATTTTCTTCCAAAGAGCCTATTTTCTTCCAAATGTTTAGAGCCTATTTTCTTCCAAATGCTACTTTTCATCTTAGTGGTGTACGGGGACTGGCAGTGTTTTTTTTTAAAATCAAAATAGCACGTGTCTCGCCAAAGGGCCTTGGTGAAGGGCAGGAGGGTCTGTTCTGGCACCCTTGATTATGTTCTTCATTTCTTATGCTTCTTGAAATCTTATTGCAGTAATTTGATTCATTCTGCCAAATGATTCTATTAATATATAACATTGGAATTATTAGTAAACTACGTTCTCAATTGACATTTATTTCACTTGATGGTTTCAAATGGTAAAATCCATGCAGAAAATATTTTATAGAAATTTTCTTCTGCACTTTCAGGACTAAAGTTTACAGAAAAGAGTCTTAGTGCAAACGAGAAGTTATGAATTTTTAAGTTGGATATTTCATGCAATGATGGAGATGGATTGTTTGGGCTTTATGTCCGCTATTTACTTTGGTAGGTTAGTTCAGACGTGAGGAGGACCAGTGGTGTAACTACAGGGAGGAGCAGTGGCGTAACTGGGGGGTCTCCAGCGGGGAGGGCACCTGGGGGCATGCGATTCCCTGGAGGGGGGACCCACTATACTAATTGTATATTTTTGCCAGAGTTGGAAAGTTCATATGGGGGGCACCTGAGGCTGAAGGAACAGGTCCAATATTGGGGGCATGTGCCCCCAATGCCCCCCATAGGGACGCCACAAAGGACGGACAAAAGAAGGAGAATGCCCTCCCATTTGGTCTTGGGCTTGCCCTACCCCCTTCCCACCCAATGCCTCCCCCATACGAAATTGTCGCTTTAGCTAAAAACAAAACAAAAATGTGCAAAATGTTCGGATGAAAACTGCATTCTACAGATAAGATATTTAAGCAGTAGAATAATAGTTCTATGTTTGAGATTCATATTATTATATTGTAATCTGTATTGTAATTCTTCATGCCTTTCTAGATCTATATTTGACGATTCTGATGCACTTACAATAGGACAGTTATTCCAGTGGGTGTCGATGAGACTTGACCTGTAATCTCCCATGACACTCGGATCATCGGTAGCTTCGAGATCTGTACCAACATCTCCTGCTGTCCGAAATTTCACCAGAGGGTCCCCACCTGTGCCAGCTCTGATCCTGAAGAGCCACTTCCATGGCGAGAACTGAAATTAAAAAAATATACACCGTTGCTCATAAATATGGAATACTTCAACATTCTCCACAGAAATTGATAGCTTTAGCCACTTCTGCTGGAGCACATGGTAGTCTGATTCAATCGTAACTACGTCCAATGACTGCTAAAGGGAAGAAAATGCTGTCATTTAAAATGCATGCTGCAGCGTTAAACCCAGGAAAAGTTACATCAGCACAAAATATGGAAATTCAGGGGTTTTTTAAGGTGAGGTGCATTCAACCAAAAATTAAAAATTTTTGCAAAATATGCAGTTGAGTCTTTCAAAGAGTGATTAGAGAAGATGACTTGACCTTTACAATGGACCTGGCTTATGTTCACCCTCTGAAATTTACTTAATTTTATACGTTTTTTCCAAAATTTTTTTTCATATTTATGCGCAGGAGTTTATATGGGCTGTTTGCTGAATTATCAAATTTTTTTTTTGTTTTGTCTCAAAAGTACACTTTTTGACTTCCAACTATTTTCTGCTTGTCTGAAACTTAGTTTTTAACTCACAAATACTCTTCTCGCAGCGCTTGTGGCAGGCGCCATTATTAAGTTTTATACCTACGAGTCAACAGTTTCCATTTTTTTGTATCACCAACAATTCTTTGTGACAGTTCCAACAGTTTTGCTCAAGTAACTTCTTCAACCCAGCACGTCAAAAATCTGCGACAATACATTTTACATGGAATAATACATTTCAACCATAACCTGTTGACTCCTGTAACTCCCGCAAACTCTTGCTATTCAACCCAGCACATAACTCCCACTAACAGAAAGTTGTAACTCACAATGAAATAAAAAACAGTTACTCCCACTAACTCCTGATAACTCCCAGAACTTACTTACATCTCAACGCAGCATCAAATGGAAACTCAGGTTTGTAATTGCACAGTGAAATAGGCAGGGCTTCGGCGTCGAGGAAATAATTTATATCACTACTACCCAGAAAGAATTAGCATTTTTTGCCAAAACCGATAAAATATTTGATTTAAGAAAAATTCAACCCCCCCCCTCTCGGCCCGGTTATTAAATAATTGCCGCCTTACACTTCCTTTGGTGGCAGTCTCGCACTCTGGAGCTGGCGACATCAGACCTTGGTGTTGCAAACAGCGGCATTCACTTGTCGCTTTACAGTACGTGATGACTTCAGGGTACTCTTGGAAACATGACATGATACAATACGGAAGGTTGGGTGCTTTGTATTGTGTGAATGAAGTAATTGACATCCTCTTCCCTTCATTTATGTCTAACATCTTACTTTGGCTTTCTGCAGATACTTGGTTTACAAGTGCCGCCAAAATTGACACAAGTAGTAAATGCGTTACAACTCTCATTGCTGAGTGAACGAGTGGACATATGATAATGTTGCAGTCAGTACACTCTAAAAAGATTCAGACAAAATTGGCTTTTTAGATTCAAAATGGTTTTTTGAGAAACCAAATTTCAATGGATTTTTTTAAAAATCCATGTTGGTTTCGCATTGAAATTTGGTTTTTCAAAAAACCAACATGGATTTTTTTTTTAAAGTCCATGTTGGTTTTGCATTGAAATTTGGTTTTTCAAAAAACCATTTGTATTATGGTGATCTTCGAGGTTTAAATTGTCAACAAAACAATTATAATCACACCAGCAAAATGCAAAGTCAGATATCCGCGGAAAAATAGTACTTGAACGTTCAGTTGAGGAGTTTGATTAATATGTAGTAATTGGTAAAAAAATTATAACAAAAATAGTATCATATCATCTATAGTATTATCTTCAATGCAATCTGCGTTGTCCGTAACAGTAAGTTGGATCATATAATAATATGTTTTTTAGATATTTCAAAAATATAATCCAGGTAGAGAAGGAATGACTGCAATATAATATATGTGTTGCAACAGGAAACGAGTTATATATATCCAGTGATGGAAATGGAAAACTTTGGTTGGGGGGGGGGCAGCTCTCGGCTGACGTGGCAGTGGCGCGACACTGGAAATTTTAAACACTAAAAGGAATCCTACCACTTGAGGACAATTTTGGCTTATAACACCTAGACAACTGAAGTGTCAACAATTAAGGTAATAAATTATTGTATTTTCACTTTTGATCATTGGGGGAGCTGTAGCGGGGCACTTTTCTCCCAGCTTTTTTCTCAAGGGAGCTTATTCCCCCAAGATCCCCCCCCCCATTCCAATCACTATAATTATATATCCACAAACCCAGTGGGCACACGACGTAAACCCCGACGTTGCTAATTGGTGGAGGGCTGGTCTGTTGGTTACGTAGATATGTATGGTAGAGATTATGTCGCCCCAACGTGAACAGGACGTCGGGGTTTTTTTACAACATTGCCGCAACGTCGCAAGCTAACGTCGAACTCCTGACATTGCCTCACAATGTTGTAAAACGTCGCCACAACGTTGCATGCTAACTTCATATCTCTGATGTTGCTTAACAACGTTGTGACAACATAATTTCAACCATACAATTCTATGTCATTTGACGAAAAGTATGACGTCTTTGCAACGTTGCTGCAACGTTGCTGCAACGCCGATGTGCCCATAGGGAATAAATTGAATTATGCAGTTGTCAACTTGTCAACAAAGGAAGTATTGATGAATTAAAGTGTGAATCTGCAAGTTAGGAGGTAACCAACCAAAATTTACAGAAAAACCTTTTGTGTAAGCAACTTCATTTTTACAACATAACAACAAGGAAATTTTCAAGCAGTTGATTTGGAATAAAATCTGACCATGTCAGAAAAGGAATATTGTTGTGCATCAACTTTCCCCCACCCCCAGTGTTATAGGATAAATATTATGTCAAGCAATAACTATTATAATATATTTAAAGCTTCAATGGATCATTTCAACTCTTTTGCGGATTACCAATTAATAATCAGTCACTGCAAAATTATTTCTTTATGGAATTTTATAAACCTTAAAAAAATTGGCAGGAAGGACTAAGATCTATGACTAGTTACTGTTCAAATAACCTCCAATTAAGTAGGGGGAACGGGGGCACATTGGGACGCGGGGCACAGTGGGACAGTGGGGTTTTCTTGGATCCTGGCAAGGTATATGATATGGTAGTGCCATCATATCTTGTAATTTCACATCCTGATGTTTCCATGGTTTTATAGACAAATTACAGCCACATGCAGAAGTATGGCGAGCAAAAGTTTGTTTTTGCTACTACTGAAGTAAATATGGACAGGTTCAATTCAAACCATTCTGTAGACAAACCATGAACAATGAAGCTTTCTCAGTGCTTGTATGAATTTATATATCCTAACGAACAGTTATGTATTGCTATCTGTATAAACACACTCACTGGTGTCCGAGAAATTAGCATTTTGGTTTAAAAGTCATATCGGGGCTCATTGGGGCAGTGAATTTGGGGCACATTGGGACGCACTTAATATGGCAGAATTTAAGTGTCCAAGGCAACTGAATGACCTGGGACAGCACACAACAGGTGTTCAGGCCACAGTGAATAGAGGTATAGTGGATTACCATGCTCTGTGAACAAATTTGTCGCAAAGCACTGTGTGTTACTTACATAGATGTCCGCACCCAGGACATTTTATGTTAAATGTTTAAAACTGTTTAAAGTTATGAACTATTGGCACTACAAGGTGTTTATGCACTGTATATTGTCTTACGCACTACTTATATGTGATATCTATTGCACATGGAGTGTTAAAATGATTTTTCAATTGATGTCCCAATGTGCCCCGGCTGATGTCCCAATGTGCCCCGCGGGGCACATTGGGACAGTCATTTTTTCGACTCACATTTTGCTTTCTGGCTGCAAAAGGGTATGTGAAGTCTAGTTTATTATGCCTTGCATTTAAGCTCAATGGTATTGGTGATATTCATGCAAACTTCTGAGTTCTTCAGTGCTTTCAGCATTGAGCAAAATTAGTAGACGTTAAAAGCGTCCCAATGTGCCCCCGTTCCCCCTACCCCTCTGAGCAGATTGTGCAAGACCAAGACGAAATTGAAGGGAAAATTCTGCAGGATATTCCAGAACAGTTTTGCTGCATAAAAAAAGTATAAACAATACCATCTAAAGTTATGTCTCTAACCACAGGCCCACACCTAATTGACTGTCTTATGCACCCATAGAAAACTGGAATTTGACGTAACAAATTTCAACCTTTGAATCCAGAACAGGAAGACCCGACAGGCAAAATAGTATGATACACAAGGCAGATTATGACCTTACCTACCAATCTGGATACGACCTGGTATGTTAAAGAGTCTGTGAAATTTACTATATAAAGTTTTTTCTGAAAAAAATGATGAGTCCCATTTGCTTACCAATTTTGCAAGACGATTATCACTGGGTGGCATACTTGCATGGGGACTTACCAGTTCAGTTTGTGAGCATTGATTCATGAACTGCCCAAAAAGTGCACTTGGTCATTAAATAATGATATTTGCACCAATGCTTGTTCTGTGAGTTATGTACTTGCCACTACTATATTCAAAGGTAACATGCTCTGACCCATTCCTGCTATCTGATCCTGAGGATTTAGCACATTCATATGTATTTAATGGTTTAACTTACATAATTGCAGTTCTCTCCTGAATGATGCTTTATGACCTGTAAGTACCATATCGTTCATTGCTCCCTAAATCGGAGAATTACGGAGATACTCATTAAAATGTTGACTGCAAGCGCGATTAATGCCACAACACAATCACATTTTTTTCTTTCGGGTTTCTTGTCAGGTCAGGCATTCATTTCTGTCAGTGCATACTATTGATGCTTCGATCTATCTATTTATGATATTTTCATTGCAAGAACATTTATTATTCAGTTGCTGATTCAAAGATGAATGTCAATTGTGTGATTACTTTATTCAGTGTATAACACTTGAGCCGTAGATGATTTGGTAATTCCGCATTCAACCTTTCTTATAAAGACTTTTTAAAGTTTAGTTGTAATAACCAATTATCTTGAAACAACTTCAGACTGCAACTGCCCTGGATGACACTTGGTAAGGGTTTTTATTTTTGAGTTTAAAACAATTTTTTTCTTTAGATACATAGATATGATAAGTGCAGCCCTCTAAGCCCAGTTCTGGGCACTCATGAGGGTTGATTGATGAGATGGGAGAGAGAGCGGAAGTCCTTAACATGTTACACATTTACCCCCATGTGAGGGAACTTTTACTCATCGAGCACAGACACTGATACAAGAGGCTACCAATTTAAAGTTTCATCCGAATGACATCTAGCTGGGATTTTGCATTGAAGGTTCACTGAAAATTCTGGGTTCCCAACCCGGGGTTCAAACCCATGCAGGCAAAGACCTTCAGCGGAGCAGGCGGCCACCTTTTTTAAAAGCACTTGGTCACCCATATACGTTTAGACTTATTCATTTTATATCCTTTTATTTATATATAATTAGGAACTTTTTGAAGAGTGTGAGTTGATCTGGTAAATAAAGACAGAACATAAAAACCCATGCATCATTTGAGCAATCTGGACATTCGTTCCTAATAAACAGGTACATTTTCGTTTACTCACATATCCTGTGCTATTTTAAGGTGTTACAGAGTCTCAGTATTACAATTGTTATCTATATTTTGTAGTTAGAGTCGAAATTACAGTACATCAAAACGCTTTTGTCCAAAGAATTCAAAAGTGCCTAGCTTGATGCCATCAATGGGGGGTTTTTAAACAATTTTTAATTTGATGATGAATATCGAATTTTAATTGTCTTATTTTCTGCTAATTCCAGAGAAAATGATATTTCCCACAAATATTCAACTTCTTCTGATTTTGCTTGCATCTATGTACCCAACGACTACATCTGGTTTGGGGACAAGTTCCTTGGACATGATCAAGGGGATGAAGATGTCTAGCGTTCTATATAAACAATTTGAAGCCAACAACCTTGCCACTTGTGTGATGAAATGTTTGGGTCAAGACCAAGAAGCTATCAGCTTTTGTGATTCAGCGAATGAGTGCCAATGTTTGAAACGGCAAGGTTTGATGTCATATGCACCAGGGTGTGTTGTTGTCAGGAAGGTGGGTTATCATGTTTATTCCTACATCCAGGAAATTTGATATGCAAAAAGAGTGAACTTTCACTGTGAAAATGGCATTTTGTGACTCATGATAGCTGATGAAGTGTCATCTTCTCTACATTCAACATGCGAAACATAGAGGCGGTTTGATTAGTCATGATCAAGGGAAGGCCATTTGATTTATCATAACTGATTTTAGAGTGAAAATCAGATGCACAATCCTTTTGTTTGGCTTTCACCAACAAGCGGGATTAGTCTCCTTAAATCAAATTTATATTGAAAGTATATGATCAGGACAAATCATCAGCATGAAGACACTCGAAGTGCCATTTTGACAGTGCAGCAGTCCACTTTTTTGCATATCAAATTTCCTGACTGTAATGTTTCAAAGCCAAGGCCCAGCCTGGTATCAAACATGGGTCCCAGTCTCAGAGGGCCAGCACATTACCAAACCCAGCAGACCAAATAGACAATAGTTGGTCACATTGGTCAATATACTACGGGTTAGCTACTTATCGAGTACCGTATACATGTACTTGTAAAATAATGTTTATTTTTAAATTGTTCTGGTGTCTCCCTTGATCATCCAAGAAATATGAGAATTCCTTCAGATTCGTAATTCTGAGTATCGTAAAAACATTTTAAAGAGTATTACTGTAGACGAATGACGAGTAGGTACTAACATTTTACTGCTAGTGTACATCGATGACCTTACAACAAGCCCTATCCATTGCATTGGAATTGACTGTCAAATTGTCATTGGGCAACTTGCGACCTCATTGGTGAGTTGTATAGCTTGGTCAGTGACTCGGTAAATAACATAGAAAGTGCATGATATGACCTCACTTGCTGCTAAGCTTACATGTCATTGAGTTTAACATGACATGGATAGTGCCATGACCTCACAAGGAAAATTTCAGTCCAATTCTGTAAGCACTCATTTTCGTCTACTGTAAACAGCATTTGAATAGTAAATTTATTTAAATTACAAATTAGAGTGAAATTACAGACTATGTATTTAAAGAGCAAATGAGGGCAGTTGAGGGCCAAGAGCATTGACCCTCTGACAGTTTTCCAATGTTCTTGTAAAATAAATACACAATATAATTCCAGATCCATACGTGGAAGTGGTTATTCAGAATCAGAGGTGGCACAGGTGGAGACCCTCTGGTGAAATTTAGGACTGCAGGAGACGTTGGTACTGAACTGGAAGCTACTGAAGATCCAGCTGTAATGGGAGATTACAGGTCAAGTCTTATCGACACAAACTGGAATAACTGTCCCGTAGTGAGTAACTAATAGCGATGATATTTTTTAACTGTTACAATGACAGTCATAGGGAGGTCTTAATATCAATGAATCTGGCATAACTTTGAACTGTGGTCTGTTCACATAGGACATTGATTGCTTATGACTCTATATCCTTTAGAAAAGTTGGAAAAATGAGTTGGCCAGGAGTAGGACATGGCAATGAGGTGAAGGATGATTGAAACAGCCGTCCAACATAGGCCGAAGTGACCCGACAGGAGCTGGTTTCGAACCCAGCTCAACATACTACCACTAGACCAACCCCATAGCCACTTAATTTTTGGGACAACTTTTTGGCATTCATTAGTGCAGTTGGAATTTAATTTTGGTATAGAAAAACATGCACTAAAGACCCATTATGTTTATTAAGATTGTTTGAAAGGGGTACAATGAGGTGTCTTCTCGGCATTTTAAGGAAAGAATAGCTAAATTAAGTTAAATTGCACTAAATATGTAATCCTGTGTATCTTCCAAGAAGATAAAGTAGTTTAAAGGCTAGCTTTATCAGGAAAAAAGTCTTAGAAATGCGACACTCCAATGAAAATATTAAATTCTTATTTTCAGATCCGGCTGTCGCTATTCACCAACCGGAAGTCGAAAATGTTTATGGAATTCAACGCAATTGGAACAACAATAAATACTTTCTTCAGAAAGCAGAACATTATTAAGACGAGTTACACTGACTTTCAAAGCTTTCCGGGCTCCTGCTCACTTCAGTAAGTTGAAGTTGATTGTTTACTAATTAACCCCAAGCAAAGTTTATTGTTTACAGATTTACTCCCAAGCAAACTTTACTGATCTACTCCCAAACAAAGCTTACTGTTTACTGATTTACTCCCAAGCAAAGCTTGATGTTTACTGATTTACTCCCAAGCAAGTTTACTGTCCTCTGATTTACTCTCAAGCAAAACCATAAAAATGTAAAGCATAAATATTTAAGCACAGAGGACATTGGAGTTGGGCTAGCGAACAAACATGGGCTCCAAAGACAATACTTTACAATTTAATTTATAGTTTGGCAACATCAGAATGCCTTGGAACTTCCTGATTTCATTGATATAAATTTTTTGGGTGTTTTGATCAGCACATTTAATGAATTTTGATTTTTGGGGCCAATTTGGGCAATGTCTTTTGGGCAGCCCCCTACAACTGATTGACCTCCTACGCCTATGAGTGTATTTGGTATAATAGGTTGCGCCTAGTACTTGGATTGGGGACTGTCCTTGAGGTCAATTGGTAGAGCCCCTTTCACACATTCCCGGTTTTGCCGTGACACTATTCCCGGCAGTTTGACATCAATAATCCGCTACTGACCGCCGACAGTCCGCCGAAAACCCCTCCGCGTTTTACGACTTACCGTCAACTCCGGGGAATGAGGGCGATGTCCGGGGCCAAATCAAACATGTTTGATTTTTCTCCCGGCAGCCACGGTAAAGAATCAGCCGTACAAATACTTCGGCATTACGTAGTATTGTCCTGCTTCAAACGTTTAATCGTAAGTACAGTCCTTAATGTCGTCGGATTGCCTTATTTCCAAGGTTGAAACTTGTCACGCCGGCGAAATAACTGCGTGTCTCCGTTCATTACTGCGGCTATACTGCGTGTCTCCGTCCATGAAAACTTCATAAATTGCCAGTTTGCTACGAAAAAACGAAGGATTTCCGTAGGATTTCCGCCGTTTTACCGACGATAAACCTTGAAATACTCAAGGAAAACCGCCGTAATACACTGTCAGGCCATCCACGGCTACACCACGGCAAAACCGGCGATGTGTGAAAGGGGTTTAGGACAGCTGTCTCCTGTAGGAGGAAGGAAATGATATAATATATATAATAATATCGATATCATATACTTCTACAGGCGCAACTACAAAAGATTCTTTATTCTAAAACCGGATGGATGTGTGTGGAATAGAGGGTACCTTAGCATCGTGACCCAGGCTGACGGCTGTCCTGTGACGCAAAATAAAGCATACCCTGCCCTTCTCTACAGCGACGGCACAACTCTGAAGCAGGAAATGTGTAAGTGACATAGGTGCAACCACTAATATTTTCATTCTCTCTTATGTGAAGTACATAATATAGGGTAACAATCTGACGGCGTAAATTACACATATACCGGATTCTGCAGAATCTTTGCAAAAGTGTGGAGTTTTGCAATTTCATATAAATTCTCAGCAGTTTCTAAGCTATATAGGGCTTGCGGAAAATTTATAGCAAGTATTTATTGACCATATTTACAATATACAAACCATTTCCAATTTCCACCAAAAAAAATCAACATATGGCAGGCTGTTTGTTGCCTTTATCAATTACAATGATAAAGGTTACCACAATGTCAAGCAAACACATAAGAGAAATTTTGTGAAGCATTATTGAGGGCCTAGTACCACTAAGGTACGTTGAATTGTGGACAATCATTTGGGTTCACTGCTGCTTGGCCTACGTTTACAGGCCACATGTATGTCTCATGTATTTTGAAGGTTTTGCTCAAGTCCTTTCTGTCTTCGCAGCGTTCCTTCTTTTGCACCTTCTTTCTCGCTTTTTCTGAAGCCCTTTCCTGGGCCTATTTTTACATACATGCATATATGCTTTGTTCTGTTCAAGGTGTGATTATTATAAACAAGCTCTCCCACTTTATATTCTCCTTCATTCCTTCACTTCGTGTCAGTCTTTTTCAGCAAATATTCTCCTTCATTTCTTCACTTCTTGTATAAACTAGCTCTCCCACTATATATTCTCCTCCATTTCTTCGCTTCTTGTCGGTCTTTTTCAGCCAATATTCTCCTTCATTTCTTCACTTCTTGTCAGTCTTTTTCAGCAAATGAAATGAAACACTTGATTTTAGATCATTTTTTTGTTGTTGCCAAAATCAATTGATGGTATTGATTCTATTGTCAACAAGCGTAATTGTACCAAAAATCGTTCAACTGGGATCCTTTCCTGTGTTTCTCTGGTCTATTTTATCAAATTTCCAAAAAAAGAGAGAAGTTATCTTCAACTTACAAACAAAAGGATGATGCCATTTGAAAGCCTGCCTAATAACCGACCAAAAGAAAATCACTTCATCAACTATATTTTTAGATTTTACACAGAACTTAGGAATTTTTGCATTTCACCAATTTTGAAACACTGTGAAGGAAATGATTAAGTTCCATGCCTTTTGAATTTGTGCTATTTCTATGAATTTTTTCTAAAATGTTTCCAACAAGTCTCAGAGGTGCAAGCAAAAAAATTCAAGGCAAAATATGGATTAGAAAATATCTTTTATTGCACTAAAGGCCAACTTTTAAAAGTGAAGGCGACAATCACTACAAAAATCATTAAAATCCCAAAACTGAATTTAAAGTATCGCGAGATGTTTCAGATAGCTGTGAAATAAAGTTGCTGACATGTTTGTTTTTTTTGGCTTTTGGTTGGCTATTAGGCAGGCTTTAAAAGAACATTATCCTTTAGGTTGTCAGCTGAAAGAAAATTCTCTGTTTTTGCAAATTCTAAAAAAATTGTATAAATCGGAAGAGAGAAAGACAGGATATGGTTACAATGGAATGAGGTTTGGTATTATGCTCATTCACCATAGCATCAGGCCTACTTTTATTTTGGCCAAAAAAATAAACTTGGAAAAATATAAGCTGAAATCAAGGGTTTGCGTTATTGCCTGAAACTATGGAAATAAATCAAGTTAATGCTTTCTTATTTCAGACTTCACAGAGGCTGAAGTTTTCGCAATAAGAGGGCTGTGTAGTGTTTGAATCGACAATGACATGTGAGCGACTAGAGTTTATCAAGAATCATTTGACCGCTGAGAAAAAATAGGGACTCTCAAAGTTTGTAATAATCTGAAATAAGTTGCTAATAGCAGTGATTTTTTTGTAAATTGTTGAAAATGTTGTTCTCTTGAAATACCGAAAAAGTTGCCGTTGCGGGTCCGACATCTGACACATTTTCATGAGTATCGACTATCGAGCCAACTTAAGAGCGCTTTACTTGTTCAGTCTAGAAAAACTGAAACATTCAATTATGTAACACAAAAACTATGAACAAATTTTACATTGTTCATTAAACTATGCAGGATTACAGCTTTATTTATCCATTGCCATTAATAACAATTATATCAAATGCAATTTGTGTTACAGTTTTGTTTATTTCTGCTTACAGTGATGCACTTTGATAAAGAAAAAATGAGGATCAGTTCACTGTGAAAAATGCACTTCGTGATTCATGATAGCTGCTGAAGTGTCATCTTCTATACTTTCAACACGGGAAACATAGAGGCAGTTTGATTAGTCATGATCAAGAGGCCATTTGACTTGTCATAACTGATTTTGGATTGAAAATCAGATGCATGATCCTTTTGTTTGGCTGTCACCAACAAGAGGGATAAGTCTCCTTAAATCAAATTAACATTGAAAGTATTGGGTATGATCATGACTAATCATCTGTATGATGACACACGATGTGCCATTTTCACAGTGCAACAGTACACTCTTTTTCGGTATCAAAGTGCATCGCTGTAAAGTCTTGTTCAAGCCATCGTTGTGCTACTTTCTCAGTGTTAGGATATACATGTATGAAAGCTTCCCAAATTAAACTAAATTTTAAGAGGCTCAATGAATAGAATAAATATCACACCTGCAATAATTTGCAACCCAGTCAGTCATGCTGGACCTCACTGCTCAACCAATCTTGCAGACATGCTTCAATAGGAAGTGACTACTGTGAATGATGCTGTGGAATTTGAAGGATTTAAATAATTTTGAAGCTCATAGAAATTTATGCGGATGGAGGCAAACCATGTTTTGAAACATCCTACTGCTGTAAACAGGAGGCTAAATAGAATTATCACCCTCTTAGTAGTTTGGTAAGCAAGAAGCGGGTGACACTTTGCTTAATAGTTGTTGGCAAATCGGGCTGCTTTTTACATGCCAGACACTGAAATAGGTCTTTGACAGAATATTTACTCCCCTCACCAGTCACCATGCTTTGCCAATATCCCTCACAAAATATCCAAAAAGTGCAACCAAGCCACATTTTCTACTGAACTTTTCCAAAAGTTCTTATGTGCTATGTTAGAAACTTTGTCATACTTCATTTGACGGTCATTTCTTCTAAATCAAATAGTGACCAAATTGTGTCTCATTGTAGGAACTATTTGGACATTGTTAAGACTTTGGGCTGTCATGCACTGCCATCTCTTCTACAACACAAGGGGGCGCTCCATGTAAGTTGTAAGCTGCACAGATCCAAGTTCTCTCTTACGGGTGACAGAACGAAAATGCTACGATTTGCATGCGGAAAAAAGGACATGTAGCTAATTATAAGCCCTATTGATCTAGATGGTCAAACTGTATCCTGATTTCTATATTTTGTGCCATACGGCACTTTTTTCGACAATTGGTCAGCTCACATTTGTGCTTATAAATTCTGACAACTGCTCTAGACCTAAAAAAATTGTAATTGAAAGCCCTGCGACTGACATACATGTAGCATAGTGACAGACACAACTAATTTATTTCTAGACTGCCTCAAAACAATTATTTCTTTTTTAACTAAAACTGAGCTAGAAATTATTTATATTAAAAAAAGGGCAGCCGACCAAGATGTCTTGGTCAACAGAATGCTGAAAATGCTCCGATTGCATGGGGAAAATTTGACATGTAGCTTGTCATTAGTCCTAGTGATTTAGATGATCAAACTGTATCCTGGATTCCTGATATCTTTATTTTTGCTGTATGGCACTTTTTTCGGCAATCGGTCAGCTTGCATTTGTGCTTATATTGACAACTGACACTTCAAAAAATGCACTATACTATTTATGACAATTGCATCATCCTGGACCATCCGTCTTACCTAACTATCAATTTTTTAAAGCGTATTTATAAATAAATCTAATAATTTGATCAGCTTGCAAAATTCAGCTACCCTTAATTCACAACCCCTTTATTAGGAACAGGGGGGGGGGTCAGTTGGCCCTCCTGCCTTTGCCTTTGACAGAATTGTTTGCACAATGGATAATAAAAAGTTCCAATTAGCATATTTCTTGATCTCTCAAAGGCTTTTGATACACTGGACCACAGTATCTTGCTGAAAAAATTACAATATTATGGTATTAAAATAAATGCACTTGATTTATTTACATCCTATCTTAGCAATGGAAAACAGCTGGTTCTATATGACGAGACATCATCTGATCTATTATCAACAGATACTGGGGTTCCGCAAGGGTCTATTTATTGGACCTTTGCTATTTATCATATATCTGAACGATCTTGTATATACTTGTGACCAATTTAAACCGGTAGTTTATGCAGATGATACGACATTATACAATTCGCTGGAAGCTTTTGACGTTAGTGGGCATTCTTAAGATAGTGCAATTAATGTAGAATTAGAAAAAATTAACACCTGGTTTAAGTTACAGTAGACGAATGACGAGTACTTACATTCAGCTGCTAGTGGTCACCAGTGACCTCACAGCAAGCCCTATCAAATACATTGAAATAATCTGTTAATGTGTCATAAGGGAGCTTGTGAGCTCATTGATGAGTGGTGTGACACGTCAAATGACTTTCCCTGCTAGCATTGTAAGTATAGGCTATGACTTCATAAACTGCTTATGAGTCATGAGGAGTAACATGGCAGAGATACGGCTGTGACCTCACTGGGAACATTTCAGTCCAATTCTGTAAGCACTTGACGTTCGCCTACTGTAAATAAGTTATCCATGAATACGAGCAAAACCAAAGCAATGATATTTCACACAAAACAGAGAAAAATTAGAACACCTATTCTGAACATAGAGAATAAACCAATAGAATTTGTGGAAGAGTTTAATTATTTAGAGGCATTATTTTTGACTCAAGTCTCAATTGGAAACCTCATACAAATCATATAGCCAAGAAAATTGCAAAGACTAATGGAATAATGAATAAACTTATTAATAATGAATTTTCTTCCTCAGAATATCTTGTTATTACTGTATAACTCGTTGGTCCTACCATATTTGAATTATGGAATACTTGTCTGGGAAAGCCATGTTGAGAGACTTGGGAAAGTACAGAAACGTTCTGTCAGAATTGTAATGAATGCAAAATTTAATGCCCACATGGAACCTATCTCTTAGATTATTGAAAGTTACTGATATTCTGCAGTTGAATGAGTATAAATTTCGTATATGGGCTTGAAAATCGAATGTTGCCGAAAATATTCCTAACTTCTGTCTTCACTAGAAACGTTGACATGCATAATTACAACACTAGGCATGCATATGCTTTCCGAATACCCCAGCAGAAGCATGATTTTGTCAAAAATAGTATTCGTTTTAGATTACCTGCTATCATTAATAATGCTCCAATGAATTTCAAAGATAAGATACATACTCACAGTTTACAGGGTTTTGCAAAATATATCAAATTACAAATTATTCTGAACTATGAAAACTTGTGTAATATCCCATTATGCTATATATGTCTGAATACCTAGTTAATACCATGTTACAAAGGAATTTCGGTCTCTAAGCTGCTTCTTAAAGTGCAAATTGCGCATTGCAAATTCTACAAGGATATAAAAAATAAGTTCAGAATCTGTTGACATGTGATTCTCATCAAATTTTATGAAATATTCTCAGATTCTTTGGATTTACATACTCCTCCAAATGTGCAATTACCTTTTCTGAAATATTGCTCTTAGCCGAATGTCCTCATACTTTTGTTCTCATCATATTATATAATATATGATATATATTTGGTTCTTCACCCAATATGCACTCATTGTACCATTGTTGCTTTGATTTTCTGTACACTATTGTTTATTTTATTTCTTTAATGGATCTCTCTGAGATGATGATGTGATCTTTTAATTTTTTTTTTATGGGGGGCATCTCGCCAGCGATAATAACTTGTCTTAGAGATGTCCTTCCTCTTTACAGTAACATAACTTTTCAGAAAAAAATAAAATATCTTGAGTCTTGCGTCTTGAGTCTTGCCTGGGTGGGGGCAGAGTAGGGAGACAAAGTACGCCCTTTTCATTTTGTAGAAAAGACATTATTAGGTCTAAACATTTTAAAGTTTATATTAAAAATTAGTATTGACCCCACATTAAATAATCGCAAGATTTAAATTGCCCTTTCTCGTCCGAGCCCCCCCTTGCCTGGTCGTTGATTACTTTGTCGCCACTGTCTCAATGTCTCATGATAGTCAGGTCCCTTTTCCAGAAAAAGGGCAAGTTTAAGGTCCCCAAATCATTTAGTAGAAGCAGGCAGCAAGTTGATTCTTGTGTAAAATTTTCTGTAGAATCAAATTTTGTTGTTTCCAAGCTGATATATGACTTCTTCACCCGCTAATAAGCATAAGAAGGCTGCGAATTTCCTTTGTTTGGTGATAATTTGGCTTCTAATTGCACTAGGACAACAGACTAAGTCAGGTAAAAGGTGTAGTTTGATGTTTTTTGACATGTTGCGTTCACATTTGATAACAACAAAGTTGAATTATGACTCCTTAACCCCCTTATTAGCATAAAACAAAAATGGCCGCCAATATTCTTTGTTAAGGGATAATTTGACTGCTAATTGCACCAGGGCAACAAGTGAGGTGTATTTTGATGTTTTCTGAGCTGTTGAGTTCAAATTTGATGACTATAAAGTTGAATTATGGATATTCACCCCCCGATTAGCATAAAACAATATGGCTACCTGTTTCCATCGTTTTGATTTTTGAGGGGGGAATTTAACAAGACCATAGCTTCGTGATCGTTATAACAAAACAATAAATGTCTATCAAAGATCCTTTTCCATAGTCCAGTTAGTGTAGATCCCGAATTCCAAAGCTCAAGGTTGAGTATTGAGTGATTTATTGAGCAAACAATATAGTTGTGGTCAAAACGATGCCTGAAAAACTGCAAAAATGAGCAATTTTCAAACCTCAGCCAAATCATGAAAAATTGACCGATTGAGCTGAAATTTTCAGGAAGCTCATCATTCGAGACATCAAACAACATATAACTTTTTCAGCCAATTCGCTGACGGGGTGGTGGAAAATTTCTCGAAAATCTGATGATTTGACACGGAATGACCCAGTTACTCTTCTGTTCAACAAAGGCATGACAAACTAAGCCAAATACATGCATAGTACTAACATCATGTACTCTACCAGTGAATGCCTCATAAGTCGTCTTGCCTAGTCTAGAACTGTGACATCAATTTCTAATATAGGCCACAGCTATCACAGCAAAAGTCCATAGACTCTTAGGTAAACCTGATCATGCTTCTTGCTGTTTTAAACGAAGTTTGCCACCCTCGCTCAACAGCGCCATTCTGGTGAGGAGCTGAAGTCGCCTGTCTAATCTTATTCTTTAAGAGTATTGACCTGAAATGTTCAAATAGGTGCTCTGTCTCATTATCACATCTCATGCATGTGACTGTCTCAAATGGAGCAGTATCAGCAAGAAATTTCTCTAATGCTTCGCGAGCTTCACGGTGGTGTAACTAAGGGGGTCTCAAGCAGGCGGGCACCTGGGGGGCATGCGATTATCTGGAGGGACACTAACACTACTTATTGTACACCGTTGCTCATAAATATGGAATAACATTCTCCATTGAAATTGACAACTTTAGCAACTTCTGCTGGAGCACATGATGGTCTGATTCAATGGTAACTACTTCCAATGACTGCTAAAGGGAAGAACATGCTGTAGTTTAAACATAGGCTGCGCAGCAGCAAACCTTCAGTGAAAGACATCTTTAAAAGTCATAAAAGCGATGTTGACAAAATTGGTATAATGCAATCGTGGCCAAATCTTGGCCTGAAATTATCTATATACCCGCTGCCCTACCATCTGCCCGCCTGCCTGCCAGGATATGTAAGACCATGGAAAGGCTGAACTAGACAAATGTACACTTATTATGGTGCAGTTTCATCACGAGCCTTCTGATCATTCAATTGATAGACATGAACACTTCAGAGTAAGCAATTCCAGTCATGGTCTAGTGGTCACAGTGTACTCAGCATGTTGGAAATTCATATTTATAAGCATTTCTGGACTCCTCCAATCACCTCATTCAAAAGAATATCATAAAAAACTTACTTGGAAAGAGCCTTGTGTTTGTAAGACAATGGGAAGTAATCTAATTTTCATGTTAAAATCCAAGCTTCAATGCAACTGACTAGAGCCTATGACCAAGGTCTGCTGAAAATGAAAATAATGATAGCTCCGCACTCATAAGGTCCAGGCACCAGAAAATGAGCAAAATGAATCTTCTATATTTTGAGTGATATTACTTCGGTTTGTTTCTGCATTTAAATTGACATTTATTTTGGTGACATTCGCAATGAAGAAAAATGTAGGAATAAGGAGAAGAAATTTTAAAGGTCACATGACTCCGCAGTCAGAGGATCCAGAGGGATCGAGGGATCATTAATTTTTTATTTAATCAAACATAAAAGTTACATTAGTGGAGTTAATTTCTGTACTTAAATTTATAGTTACTTTGGTGACATTTGCTATGAAAATTATTATTTTTTCCCTCATTAATGTTCACATAGTATGCAGAGCACATTACCGTGCTATTTTTGTAAAAGAGTGATGTACAGATCTGCATGAGATGCACGGGCTTAGGTATCAAGAATTAGACAAAGAGGTATGGCCGTATGAAGGCTTGTGATCAGATGGTAATTTCTAGATTTGGTTAGGTCTATGAGGACATTAAACTAAAGCAAGGATGGCATACGCAGGATACTATAGCAAGGAAACCTCCTGGTGAGTACTGAGTATATAATTTTTTTAGTTTAAGTTGGTGGCGCATTTTTGGTTCATGATCATCAATGTCTGTAAAACAAACTTTTGCCAATTATATGCTTTGATGGATGAGCCCGGCTTCAAATTTGGCCTCCACAGGTCGGCCCATTTCACTTCAGATAGCTGGTACAACCATAAATGCGACAAAGAAAAAATAAGTCACTCACAGGAAATATAACTTTATTGGTGTTGCAATCAATATTGGAATTTATTATATATTACCACAAAACAGAAAAAATGTTTTCCCATAACAAGATATATTCACAAGTAGGCCAAAAGAAATTTTCAGCATAAATCTGAATATTTGAATTAGCCACATTCCAGCTAAATGTTGTGACATATATATTTCTATTTTAACTTAATCACAATTATTGATTCTTACTATACATCTCATACAAATTAAAATTATGTATCTATGTTACTTTAAAAATACTTTTATGATTTCAAAAAAGCTGAAATAAATGCAGATTGCAGATAATGGAAAAATTGGCAACAACTATGATGCCGTAAAACAATAGGCTGAGCAAGATACAATTTGAGCATTATTGACAGACCCATAATTATACTTTTTTGGATGTTTCCAATCATACAAATATACAGTCTTGGAATTAATAACTTATGTATTGTTGCACCCAATATGTGGAGTTCATCAGTATATCAGACTTTTCATCTCAGGTTTATTGATGAATATCAATATCAAAAGGGCACTGTGTCTAATGCAGCGATGTCACATCCCACTGTGCAGGGCTTAAGATTCTAGTCAAGAGTCGGAGTTGTGGAGCTGGAGGCTTTTTGGTGGAGTTGCAGTCGGAGCTGGAGTCAAGATTTCCAGGTGGAGCCATGGTCGGATTTGAAAATTTAATAGGGGATTCATGACTCCTAATCTAATTAATATAACTTACAAAAACTATTTTACAAAAACGTGAAAAATATACCATTTTTTACACAAAACTATTTCAGCAAGTGTTCATGTGCCAAATCCCGTGAAAACTTTGTAGAACTAATTTCTCACCCCTGTTAACCACATAATATTTGTGTGCAATAATGCCTATAAGCGGAGTGGGGAGTCGGAGTTGTAATTCAGGAGACCTAAGGAGTCGGAGTCGCTTTTCTAATTTTACGCCAAAGGAGTCGGGAGTCGCTTCACTTATTAGACATCTTTATGATCCATAGCGGCGTCATCCTGGAAATAATAATTATAGATATTTACTAATTTTGTACATGACACATAATCAGATTAAATTGCATGAATAATAAAAATTCACTTCTTGAAATAACCAAGTTGTTTCAGTTAACAGAGTGTGTATGTCTTTTAAAAAAACTTTGTGTCTGTATTGTTATTAGTATATTCATATTTGACAGAAAAAAGTGTATATAAACATTTTAAATGTACCTGGTATCTATTTAAATCATAGGCAATGGTGTTTTAAATCTATTTCAAGTGTAAACCTTCACATACAAGTACTTCAGATTGAAGATTCAGGATACGCTGATATAATGGAATTCACGTATTCAGACAAAATTCTGAAGTTGGTTTTCTTTTATCTACAAACTAATGAATCTGTAAACAATTTACATCATTCCGTAATATGAAACACACATGTGTGAAAATATGCTTATGGAACAATTTAGGCTGACACAGTTAACATGTTTGGCTTCCCTTGGGAAAATTTTATGCATAAAACTTATTCAGTTGAGTCGTAATGGTGCACTTGATCACATGGCGCCACAAAGCCCACTATAAAATCAGTTTGACATTACGATGATACAGATTTTCTAAACCTGAAATATATTTCATCCTAAACCGTTCGCGGTATATTAAAAAAATCATAGATGTCCAGCTGATACTACTATAATTACACAGTATAAAAGTTTAGGAATTAAAATAGACTAGATTTCCTTAATATTGCAATAATTTCATTTTGTAGGAAATAATGGTGAACATGACAAAATCTGAAGCTGGTTGTTATATTCCAGTGTATGAAAATAACTAAGTGAAGAAGAAACTCTAACTTTGAGGCACATTTCAAGGCATTTCCACCAGATGGCAGCACCAGATTGATTCAGTTGATTTCTGCTGGTGTTTAGAAAGAAGTTTTAAGATTGTGTTGTCTAAAATAGAATGACAAAAACTTTTCACAAAACAATGAACAGTAGATATGTGCCCTCTCAGTAGGTAACAACATTAAAAGTTACAAAATTCATTTAAAAAATCCATTAAAACTAGTTGTATATAAAAAATATCCTTCTAAAAAAATGACCACACCAACTCTACGACAGACAACAATACAACACAGTGATGGAAAAAGAAAATCTTCTTCTGGGGCTCTTTGCTGGAGCAGTAGCAGCCCGAGATTACAAATCTTTAAAGCTGAAATAGGCGGCTACTGGAGCATAATTTTGGTCAAAAAGAGCAGGAAGACTGAAAGAGGGAACATGATCACTAATTTCACCACTGATCATTCGGTCAGCTGTAGCAGGGCAGAGCTTCCCCAGTTTGTTTTTAAGGGAGCTCAGCTCCCCCAGACTGCCCCGCCATTTCCATCGATCTGCCCTTTAGGGCGTTAATTTTACCTTGCCCCAGATCAGCCCGACTTTGAATTAATTAATTTAAATTGAGCTAAATTTGCCTGGTAATGGAATAAAGTACAGGTTTCAAATCTGTGGGAGATGCACATATCTGTTGGCAGAAAAATGTCTATCTACGGAGTTTTGCTTTGAATTTCATTAATATCTTAGTCATGAAAATTGATAAGGCTCGATAATATTTTTATATTGTACACCTTTCTTGGCCAAATTCTACCTCCTACCCCCTGCCCCTGTAGGCTGTCGCCCTGAATTCAGCAGCACCAGTTATATTCCTTGTTTTAGAAGTGGACTTGACTATATACACTATTAAGTGTTTTTCTCAAAATTTCCCAAACAGATTTATTATCAGGTCGGATGTTCACACATGTTTTCCAATATATCTTGATTTTAACCTTTTCCTACAGGTCTACCAAAGGCTTCGAGCAAACTTTTATACAAAGAACCAAATGTTTACATGTGACTGTTGTAATAATGTGGTAATTGGTTTGGTCCTTCAAATCAAATATTTGAGGTAGTAAAAATAATATTTTACTTGCAGTTGCAATCTTGGACCACTCTACAGTTTGAATACATCACACGGGTTTCATGCCGTTTAACTTTACAGCTTTATAAGACTTAAGAGTACTTTCTTTTCTGATTTTGAAGCATGCAATAGTCATGTTATCAAATTGTAAGCCACAATTGGCAATATACTCACTTGTTTTTTTATCCCTTACCTATGTCAACTTGGTGAGCATGTAGTCCATTGAGGTTGCTGAGTATATCTTCAGGCTTTATAAATGAAGCGCAGCCAAACCAAATTATGTATGTTGCCTGGTCACATCTGCAAAAGCAATTTTCAAACTACACCACCAACAAAAACAAACAATAGAGAAAAAAAATTGGTTGTGATGCTTTGAATGCTTCATAACAGCTTATTGAAATTTACAGTTCATTTAAAAGAATGAATCATTCTGTATGACAGGTTTACAATTTTCAGAATTTGCTATCTTTTGTTCGTATGTTTTAATGATAGATACTTTTAAAAAATGTGTTGCTTTTCTTAACATAAATGGGAACTTGTTTTATTAAGGAGACTTAAAAAAATAGGATGATCCATTTAAGGAACAACAGAAACCATACCGCAGCATCCATCATTATATTTGATGATGTCAAGAAGGTGTGCGCTTGTCAGATAATCCCCCTTTCACAATAGCCGTATATTGCATTGCGCCTCTCTTCTCACGGAAAATCATGTTGTTGATAAATCCTGCTGAAATTAAAAGCATCACTGAATCATTTGCAAAACATAAATAATATTCATTATATGCTAGGGTTAATTTTCTACCAAACTTTACTACTAAAATGCCTGTCACTTACATGCTGTGATAAAAACATAAAAAACATAAACTTCAGACATTTAAAAATATTTTGGATAAAAACCGGTGGATGGAATCACTGTGATAAAACAGTTTTGTTCATGGGTTTTCTGATTTAAAGACCATTATTAAAATTATAAAACCTCGATGGGTAATATTTGTGTTTTCTGTACTTTATGAATGAACTTGGCATTGTCCAATATAATTTTTTGTACAATAATATCGTACTGACAGTTGATCATGTTGATATACTCACTGAAATTGATCCATCCTGGCATTGTGCAGGCTAAATGTACAAATCATTCTGAAATGTGGAGACTCAACTTGTTCTGTCTTTCAGCCAGTGCTATTGTTGCTCCTGTTTGTAAATAAGATATAAGACAAGTGAAATAAATCTTAACAGTTTATCAATTAGAAGACAAATGTTAATTGTGCTCTTAATGCCAGGTTAGATTGTTGAATGTTGTTTGTGACAGCTACTGGTTAGTTGGATGGATCAACAAAACAGTTTGAAGCAGCTTACACAAGAGCAGAAATGTCAGCTGATTAGCAATAACTGTATATTAAATATGCTCAATCATCCTGAGAAATAAAATTGAAAATTCAAGCATTTTTCATAGAAATTTAGGCAGTTATATATACCCATGAGAGCAGGTTCACAGAGAAATAAATGCATGATTAAATTACAGCTGGCTGAAGGAATTTACTGTCCATTAAAATCTTAAAAAACAACAACAATCACTTACTGTAACATTTTTTTTTCCATAATTTCCCATAGCCTCTTCACCTTTCTCAACAATGTGGTTTATTTCCAGGGCTGGTTTGACATTATGTATACAGTAGGAATCCTATGTACACTGGTACTCTTGTATGTGACCAGCATGTTTTCAGTGCCTGACATGCTGGGATCAAATGATCCTCAGTCATGCTTGAAGGGTGTGGCAGCACTGTAGCCAGTATGCAAATTTTGAAAGTGAAGCTTTAGTACAACTTTCAATAGTTGCTTAAAATTATCCTATGGCAATTTATAATTTGTTAATCTATATTCAATATATGAAAAAGTAAAAATATGGAGCTTTAAAAAAAAGTTAATAAATAATTTGCCTCTCCCTGACCCACTTCCTGACCTGCTCACTGACTCCTGTTTTACAGGAAATGCATTGGTCATAGGCTCCACCAAGTTGACGAAAATCACAAGAATAGTAAAATATTATGCAAAAGTGGGAGACTTTGAAGTATTTATGAAAGGCCCAGGTGTTCAAGGTAAGTTTTGTGAACAGAATGCACTATTGCACATATTTGAAAACCATGCCACTACTGCAAGGGAAGCATTTTGTTGACTGAATCGGGCGACTCTCAGCAATGGAATCGCATGCCCTTATGTCTCTTTGTCTCATTCTTGATACTTCGGCCCGTGAGTTTCATGCATGTACAAGGAATAGGTTATGAGCTGTGGGTCGAAAACCAAGAATTATATTAATTTATATTTTTCAAATTTTTTCTAAATATTTAAAAAGTGTTAAAACTACCTATCAATGAGACCAGTGAAAGATCTTTATAGGCAATATGTGGATGAATTTTTATCCAGGTACATGCAAGAGAGGCTACGTTTTGGGCCAGAAACAAAAAATGATAATTTGCAATATATTTTGTCAATATTTCAAAAAGTGTAGAATGACCATGAATCACACCATCAAAAGGCACAACAGCATCATATAGGTGATATGTGTATGATATGTCATCCATGTACATGCAATACTGGGCAAGTTTTGGGCCAGAAATGAAAAAAAAATTGTTTTTATTATTTTTTCTCAATATTTCAAAAACTACAGAATACCCTTCAATCAGACCACCAAAAGGCACAATTGGACCATATAGGCTATATGTGTACCAAATTTCATCCATGTGCATGCAATAGTGACCGAGTCTTGATCCGGAAACGAAAGAAATAATTTTTTATCTTTTCGTTCAATATTTCAAAAAGTATGGATTATCCATCAATCAGACCATCAAAAGGCACAACTAGATCATATGGGCTATATGTGTACCAAATTTCATCTATGTACATGCAATAGGGCCCGAGTTCTGGCCCGGAAACTATCTATCCGCTCGCCGCCCGACCGCCCGGACGCCCGACAACATTTTACCAAAGTGATAACAATACCTTCTTCGAACTTCGTTCGCTGAAGGTAAAAAGCATGCTGCAGCGTTAACCACAGGAAAAGCTACAGCAGCACGCAACATGGAAATTCAGGGGGTTTTTTAGGGTGAGGTGCATTAAACCAAAAATTAAAAATTCTTGCAAAAGATGTAGTGAAGGCTTTCAAAGGGTGATTAGAGAAGTTATCTTGACCTTAACAATGGACTCTGTTTACATTCACACTCCGAAATTTACGTTCATTTGACACTTTTTTTCCAAAAAAATATTCCATATTTATGAGCAGGAGTGTATATTTTGGCAAAGATTGGGAAGTTCGAATGGGGGGGGGGGGCAAAGCTCTTATATGGGGAAGCACGTGCCAGGTCGTGCCCCTGGGCCCCCCATAGGGACGCCACTCGAGCTTCGCCTTTGTGATACGAAATAGACACAACTAACTCTAGAAAATCATCAACAAAACTGATCGCATATCTATAGCCATCCTTCGTTACCAGATCTACAGGTCCCGCAAGGGCAGTGTGAACATATTCAAGTAGCTTTGTACCCTTCGCATCTAGGACTAAATGTTTTGTTCATTTTACCCGAAGTACAATTCTCACAGGTTTCCTCTTTACTTCATGAGGATTTTCAATTTTCATGCTTGTAACAACATTTTCTAACATCAGCACATATTTCATGTTACAAAGGTCCATAACCCTTCAAGACTCCTCCAACCACACTTGTCAGTCGCCAACTTGTTCAAGTAATACAATTTTCCCTGTTTTTCAAATTCAATGGAGTACCATCAACAGTTTCAGGTTTTGACTTTTCAGAAGTGAAATTTACAATAGAACCTGTGTCTACGGCTGACTGTACAGAAAATACATCCTGACAAAAGGCAGGAATATATATACAATGCATCATGAAGGTTTTTCCCTTTACATCGTACAATAGGACAGTTGCTTGACCCTTCCCCATTACAACATTGTTGGTTCTACTTCCATTAGCCAACTCAATCTAGTGCTTACTAGAATTAAAATCCCGCTAAAAATTACAAAATTTGCTTTTGTTCGTGACAATATGAGCCATAGCTCCACAATCACCAATTATTGTTTTCACATCACCAGATTTCACATCATCACATCACGTCCGTCAGTGTCTTCCATTTGTGATCATTTTCCCCACTTCCTTCGACTTTGGCCGAATCTCGTCTCGACCCGAATTTCTTCTTCTTACATTTCTCTGGATGTAGTCGACTTGTGGCCCTCACAATCGCACATGCAGCACGATATTTTCTTTGACTCCCCAAACTGGATCGACTTGTGGCCCTCATGACCGCACGTGTGGCATGATATTTTCTTTGGCTCCCCTAATCAGATCGACTTGTGGCCCTCACGACCGTAGTTGTAGCACGATAATTCCTTGGTTCCCCTAACAAGATCGACTTGAGGCCCTCATGACAGCATGCGTAGTACGATATTTTCTTTGGTTCCCAAAACTGCATCGACTTGTGGCTCTCATGACAGCACGTGTAGTACATTTTCTTTGGCTCCCCACACTGGATCGACTTGTGGCCCTCATGACCGCAATTGTAGCAAGTTGTTGGTTGCTTCTGTGACCCCTGTCTGAAATCTTGATGAACTGCTTTCATCACAATGTAACTCGCCGGGGCACTCACATTCTCAATTTCTTCGAAGCTTCTTAGAGCAACTTCAAATTCTGCAAAAGTGAGTCAATTGATAACCAGGTGCAATCAAAAGCAAAATTATTGCAAAACAATAGAAATTGGCGTCCATCTTGTTTGATGCTAATTATGAGTGAAGTAGTCATAATTCAGCTTTTACTGTCAAAAGTTGAATTCAGTAGGTAAAAAACATAAAAATACAACTTCTGCTTGTTGACCCAGTGCAATCAAAAGTCAAAATATTACTAACAAGGGAAAATTAGAAAAGTTGGTGGCCATTGTGTTTTTTGCTAATTAGGGACCGTTCAGAATTTATGACTGGGGGGGGGTAGGAGTTTTGCTGGAACTTCCCGTCAAAAATTGATACCCCCCCTTTGAGTTTCATGCGGATTTTTAGTACCCCACCCTCAGGTTTAACGCGTATTTTTAGTACCCCCCACCCCTGGATGTACAAAGCAATATACACATATATACTGTTATACATGGCCACACATACAGATTCGCGTCATTTCGCGGACTTTTGCGCGTAAAAAAGTCCAAATAAGATGAGTTTATGCGTGTTTTTTAACTTTTTATCTTTGTTAAAATTTCTTACCCCCTTGGATGTGTTGTCAAAAATCATTACCCCCCCTTGAAACACGTGTGAAAAGTTATTATCCTCAGTCCAGAGTGAATCCTTGATTCTGATTGGCTGAGAGCCGCGGTGTATGACACCGTACACCCTGTCTGTCATCGCCAGACAGGGTGTATGAGATAAACAATGATGTCACAATTGCAACCATAGGATTGTTATGACGTCATCCTTGTAGCAACAATAGTCATGACGTCACAATGCCATTGTTTGAGCCATTGTGACATCATCAAGGTGACAGCTCTGGTGATGACGTCACAATGCTGTTGCTTTGTTACTGAAAGACATTTCAGGCTCAGTTTGCAAGATAATCTATGGGCATCAATAAAACAAGAAGTCTGAGGATAAAACCGTTACACCCAGCTCGTTTTTCGAGGGTACGGGAATATACACCACTCAGGCCTCCATACACCACTCAGCCTTCGGCTTCGTGGTGTATGGAGTCCTTCATGGTGTATATTCCCGTACCCTCGAAACGAGCAGGGTGTAACTGATAGTACCCCCTCGGCCAAAACTCCCACCCCCCCCAGTCATGAATTCTGAACGGTCCCTTAGGGGTTTAAAAGGAGTGATAATTAAACTTGGTATCAGCCAAAATTGCACTCAGCAGGTCAAAAGCTTAGCAACAGTGAACTTTGAAAAATGTGACCTGACTATGATAGTGAGAACGTAACACAATGTTATTTAAGGGTATTATGATTCTAGTTCTCTGCCGATACTTTTAAGACCTATAAATGTCAAATCGTTAATTGTTCCCCAAATTCTGTGAGATATTGATTTACATGTTGACTGCAAGTTTATGAATGCTTCAACACATTTTTGATCTGTCGGGTTTCTTGACAATTTATATATTCTTTATTGTCAATATATATGCCCATGTACTCCATAGTAAGATCACACAATTTATTTTGTCTTCAGCAACAATGATTATTGGCAATTGATGCTTCAATAGATTTATCTATGATCTTTTGGTCCCAAGAAAAGTTATTATTTGGTTGTAGATTCAAAGATGAATATCAATTGTGTGTTTGCTTTATCATGTTTATTCAATGTAAAACACTTTTGGTAATTCAGCATTTATATTCTTATGAAGACTCAATAAAGAATGTTATAATGATCATTCTATCTTGGAAACTCCATACTGCAACCGGCATGGATAACACTTGATAAATGCTCTAATAATGCCCTAAACAGAAAGCATTTGGAACTGCTTTGACAATTCTGAGTTGATCTGGTGAATAAATACAGAACTTAAATACCCAGGCATCCATTGACCAGTCGATCAATCTGGACACTACTTCTCGAAAAACAGGTACATTTTCATTTACTCACATATTGCTCTCCTATTTTGAGGCGTGAAAGAGTGCCAGTATTTCTATTTTTACCCACATTTTGTCTTATTTTCAGCAAATTCCTGAGAAAATGATACTTCTCACAAATATTCAACCTCTTCTGCTTTTGCTTGCATCTCTGTACCCATCGACTACATCTGCTTTGGGGACAAGTTCCTTGGACATGATCAAAGGGATGAAGATGTCTAGCGCTCTATATAAACAATTTGAAGTCAACAATCTTGCCACTTGTGTGATGAAATGTTTGGGACAAGATCAAGAAGCTATCAGCTATTGCGATTCAGCAAATGAATGCCAATGTTTGAAGCAGCAAGGTTTGATGTCATATGCACCAGGGTGTGTTGTTGTCAGGAAGGTGGGTTTATCATGTTTGTACTTACAGTGTGTCACTTTGATATAGAAAAAGTGAGGACCAGTTCACTGTGAAAATGCACTTCTTGACTCATGATAGCCAATGAAGTGTCATCTTCTCTACATTCAACGTGGGAAACATGTAGGCTATTTGATTAGTCATGATCAAGAGAAGGCCATTTGATTTGTCATAACTGATTTTAGAGTGAAAATCAGATGCATAATCCTTTCGTTTGGCTGTCACCAACAAGCGGGATTAGTCTCCTTAAATCAAATTTACATTGAAAGTATATGATCAGAACAAATCATCAGTATGATGACACCCGAAGTGCCATTTTCGCAGGGCAGCAGTCCACTTTTTTGCATATCAAATTTCCTGACTATAACATTTCAAAGACAAGGCCCAGCCTGGCACCAAACCTGGGTCCCAGTCTCAAAGGGCCAGCACGTTACCAAACCCGGCGGACCAAAGAGACAATAGTTGGTCACACGGTCAATACTACCTGTTCTTGACTCATAGAGTACTGTGTACCTACATGAACTCGTTAAATAATGTTAATTTTTAAATTGTGCTGGCGTCCCTCTTCATCATCCAAGATCAGACACATGGAATCCTTCAGATTCATAATTCTGAGTCGCGTAAATAAATTTTAACGAGTATTACAGCAGATGAAGGACGATTACTAACATTCTACTGCTAGTGCACTATACATCGATGACCTCTATATAGAACCTATCCATTGCATTGAAATTGACTGTCAATTTGTCATTGGGCAACTTTTAACCTCTTTGGTGAGTGGTGTAACTTGGTTAGTGACTCTGGTAAATAACATAGGAAGTGTATGATACAGTGGGGTGCGAAAGTTTGGGCACCCTTTGAGTGGGGTCACATTTTTTCAAATTTCAGACAAACAATTTGCAGAATCTTTCCAACGTGAACAGTGGCGTAACTGGGGGGTCTCAAGCGGGGGGCACCTGGGGGGGCACGCGATTCTCTGGGGGGGCACTCACTGTACTAATTGTATATTTTAGCCAGAGTTAGAAAGTTCATATGGAGGGGCACCTGGGGGGGCACAGGTCCAATATGGGGGGGCCTGTGCCCCCTCGTGCCCCCCCATAGGGACGCCACTGAACGTGAATTGTGTGAGTGAAGGATGCCCAAGCACTCAATTTTATCCAGAAAGAACAATGGAAACATAAAAATGTAACAAAACATGGGTCTTTTTGTCGTATTATGCATGTGCAAAAGTTTGGGCACCCCTACAGATTCTGATCTTGATTTTTCTATAACTCTACATTAAAGCAATATAAAAGCTCTAAAAAAGTTGGATAATAATCTAGGCATCCCAGAACTTCATTTCTTGTGCATTTTTTATTGTTCTCCCCAACAGGGACTCAAGACGTTGCATCTTTGTGGTTCCTATGGCATCAATTTGCACATGTCCAGTTATTCCAAGAGTTTTGAAATTTTCTTCGCCAGGAGACCTTGTTAGCCTCTCCTTTACCTAAAATTAACATTTTATCTAAAATAACCAAAAATATTTAGGATATCCATTATTTATTTAGGTTCTTATCTAGCAAAATTGAAAATATTAGTGTGCAGTTCAACTTCGTGTTGCCAGCTAGGGACTATTTTTGCTGAGACAATTTCAATTTGGGGTTAATTTTGCTTCTATTTAGTAAATTTTGCTATTTTGTAACCATTAAATATTATATGTCAACCTCAGAGACCTCCACAGGTATGACACTGAATGTGGTCTACAGGTGCATCATTCCACCGTAAGCATGCAGATGTGAAAAGCCAAGCTATGCAAGGTATCACAATTACATAACTTAATCTGACTGTCTGAGTCATGCCAAAGGACCCACCTAGCTATTTGGAAGCATTCTAGATCAGTCATTGTGGTGTATGAGCCAAGGGAGTCAAAAAATGCAATGAAATGGAATCACTCCAATACACCAGAATGTGATAAACAAGTTTGACTCCCCTAGGGCAAGAATAGGCAGGCCAAAAATTACGGATGACACCTGTATTAATTCCGAAATTGTCATTTCTACACAACAAAACTCAAAAATAGCAGGTTTCAGAAATATATTAGCTGGAAAAGTCAAATTACTCTGACATAGATGCCCAGAAAGTTGAACTTTTTTGGAAATAAAGTATTTCATTTGGATATAGGTCTGAGCTGCTCCAACATTTCATCAAAGAGTAATCTGTTATATTTAGGTAATGAAAAATAAACGTAATAAATCAACTTTTTCCTCTCCCGGACTCAAAATGATAGAAATTTTATAATATAATCTGACATACCTCGGGTACATCCAATCTGCCAACTTTGGAGTCATTCTGTTGGGGATTAAAATTAAAAATTCACACAAAATAAAATCCTAGGATGCTTAAATTTTTATCCAAAGCATTTTAGAGCTTTTATATTGCAATCACAAAAATCAAGATCAGAATCTGTCGGGGTGCCCAAACTTTTGCACATGTAAAATCTAACAAAATTACCCATATTGTTTTACGTTGTTATATTTCCATTGTTCTCTCTGGCTAAAATTGAGTGCATGGGTATCCTCCACTCACACAATTCACGTTGGAAAGATTCTGCAAACGGTTTGTCTGAAATTTGAAAAAATGTGACCCCACTCCAAGGGTGCCCAAACTTTCGCACCCCACTGTATGACCTCACAAGGAAAATTTCAGTCCAATTCTGTAAGCACTCATTTTCGTCTACTGTAAACAGCATTTGAATAGTAAATTTATTTAAATTACAAATTAGAGTGAAATTACAGACTATGTATTTAAAGAGCAAATGAGGGCAGTTGAGGCCAAGAGCATTGACCCTCTGACAGTTTTCCAATGTTCTTGTAAAATAGATACACAATATAATTCCAGATCCATACGTGGAAGTGGTTATTCAGAATCAGAGGTGGCACAGGTGGAGAACCTCTGGTGAAATTTAGGACTGCAGGAGACGTTGGTACTGAACTGGAAGCTACTGAAGATCCAGCTGTAATGGGAGATTACAGGTCAAGTCTTATCGACACAAACTGGAATAACTGTCCCGTAGTGAGTAGTTAATAGCGATGTTATTTTTTAACTGTTACAGTGACTCTTGAGTGACAGTCACATTGTAAAATCTGCTGCTATCATGCCTAAACTGGAGGGTTGGTCTAGAGGTAGCAAGCTGGGCTGGGTTCGAAACCAGCTCCTGCCGGGTTACCTGGGCCTAGGTTGGACTGCTGTTTCAATCATCCTTCAGCTCATTGCCATGTCCTCCTCCTGTCCTTATTAGGCCATCTCATTTTTCCAACTTTTTTTTAGAATATAAAGTCATAAGCAATTGATCTCCTATGTGAACAGATCACAGTTCAAATTTCTGCCAGAATCATTGATGTTTAGACCTCCCTATAGCCATTTGATTTTGGGACAACTTTTTAACGTTCGCTAGTGCAGTTAAGATTTAATTTTGGTACAGAAAAACATCCTCTAAAGACCCATTATGTTTATTAAGATTGTTTGAAAGGTACATTGAGGTGTCTTCTCGGCATTTTAGGGACCAGAATAGCTAAATTAAATTAAATTGCACCAAATATGTAATCATGTCTATCTTCCAAGAAGATAAAGTAGTTTAAAGGCTAGCTTTATCAGGATAAAAGTCAGAGAAATGAGACACTCTAATGAAAATAATAAATTCTTATTTTCAGATCCGGCTGTCGCTATTCACCAGCAAGGAGGAAAAAATGTTTATGGAATTCAACGCAATTGGAACAACAATAAATAATTTCTTCAGAAAGCAGAACATTATTAAGACGAGTTACACTGACTTTCAAAGCTTTCCGGGCTCCTGCTCACTTCAGTAAGTTGAAGTTGACTGTTTACTAATTAACCCCAAGCAAAGTTTATTGTTTACAGATTTACTCCCAAGCAAACTCAATGTTTACTGATTTACTCCTTAGCAAGTTTACTGTTTACGGATTCATTCCCAAGTAAAGCTTGCTGCTTACTGATTAACTTCCAAGCAAAGTTTACTGTTACTGATTTACTCCCAAGCAAAGCTTACTGTTTATTGATTTACTCCCAAGCAAACTTACTGGATACTGTTTGACAGTGGCGTAACTGGGGTGTCTTGAGTGGGGGGGCACCTGGGGGGCCACGCGATTCTCTGGGGGGGCACCCTCTGTACTTACTGTATATTTTAGCCAGGGTTGGAAAGTTCATATGGGGGGGCACATGGGGGGGCACAGGTCCAATATGAGGGGGCACGTGCCCCCATGCCCCCCATAGGGACGCCACTGCTGTTTGACTCCTTAGCAAGTTAAATGTTTACTGATTCATTCCCAAGCAAAGCTTGCTGTTAACTGATTAACTCCCAAGCAAAACTTATTGTTTACTGATTTACTCCCAAGCAAAGCTTGCTGTTTACTGATTTACTCCCAAGCAAGTTTACTGTCCACTGATTTAATCTCAAGCAAAACAATAAACATGTAAAGCATAAATATTTAAGGACAGAGGGCATTGGAGTGGGGCAAGCGAAAAAACATAGGCTCCAAAGACAATACTTTACAGTTTAATTTATAGTTTAGCAACATCAGAATGCCTTGGAACTTCCTGATTTCATTGATATTAATTTTTTGGGAGTTTTGATCAGAACATTTAACGAATTTTGATTTTTGGGGCCAATTTGGGCAATATCTTTAGGGCAGCCCCCTAAAACTGATTGACCTCCTATGCCTATGAGTGCATTTGGTATAATAGGTTGCCCCTAGTACTTGGATTGGGGACTGTCCTTGAGCTCAACTGGTAGGACAGCTGTCTCCTGTGGGAGGAAGGAAATGATATAATATATAATAATATCGATATCATATACTTCTACAGGCGCAACTACAAAAGATTCTTTATTCTAAAACCGGATGGATGTGTGTGGAATAGAGGATACCTTAGCATCGTGACCCAGGCTGACGGCTGTCCTGTGACGCAAAATAAAGCATACCCTGCCCTTCTCTACAGCGAGGGCACAACTCTGAAGCAGGAAATGTGTAAGTGCCATAGGTGCAACCACTAATATTTTTATTCTCTCTTATGTGAAGTACATAATATAGGGTAACAATCTGACGGCGTAAATTACACATATACAGGATTCTGCAGAATCTTTGCAAAAGTGTGGAGTTTTGCAATTTCATATAAATTCTCGGCGGTTTCTATGCTCTATAGGACTTGCGAAAATTTAGTAGCAAGTATTTATTGACCATATTTACAACATACAAACTATTTCCAATTTCCACCAAAAAAAAATCAACATATGGCAGGCTGTTTGTTGCCTTTATCAATTAAAATGATAAAGGTTACCACAATGTCAAGCAAACACATAAGAAATACTTAGTAAAGCATTATTGAGGGCCTAGTACCCACTAAGGTTCGTTGAATTGTGGACAATCACTTGGGTTCGCTGCTGCTCGTCCTACGTTTACAGGCCAAATGTATGTCTCACGTATTTTGAAGGTTTCGCTCAAGTCCTTTCTGTCTTCGCAGCTTTCCTTCTTTTCAGTCTTTTTCAGCAAATGAAATGCAACACTAGATCTTAGATCCTTTTAGGCTTGTAGCACGGGAATGTGTACATTCGCCTTCAGTGTGCTGCAAGAGCTTATATGTTTTTCAATATTTATCTTTATTTCTTGGAAATTGCATCAGTTGATAGCTTGTTTAATAACAGTCATTTTGATATATAGTTTGCTAAGGGTCCTATTGTTCTTTGGATCCGACTTGGCAATTTAGAGTAAAAAACAGGGCAAATTTTACATTTTATAGGGACACGCTGCTAAAAGGGGGTCAAATAAGTGACTGGAAAATATTTCCAAGCAGTACTACCTACTTGGAATTACTCATAATAAAACAGAAATACATGCTAGTCTGCGAAGAAAAGTAATGATAAAGAAGCTGCGTATATTTGATGCCAAAACATCTCTATGTTTATCTTTTCATTGAATACATTTTTTGAAAAAATTTTAAAATCAGCTATAATATGTATGTTACCAAACAAAAATAAGTTGTTTGTTGCACTGTTTAAATGTTGTTTTGAAATAGCCATATGGTGTATAGCAGAACTATATCATCAGTACACATATCCGCTTTGGAGATCACCCCATCACCATAGCCTTTCTTGACTGCAGCCAAATGTTAAGAAGTACGGTAATTTTGCATATGGCTGTGAACAACACCCATAAACCTGTTTCATTAAGGTTTTTTCCTCATAAAATGATGACATATTATAAGATTAAAATGTTTGTGCAGTATGGTCAACCTGGAGCATCCAGACTTCCAACAGTGGATCATAGTGCTGTGTTATGAAGTACGTTACATTTCTGCTCCTCAAAAAACTTGCAACAGCAGAGACATACCAATGATTCAAGGGAGCTGTTTATGCTATGTTAGTAGTTGTACTACCTGGTCATATTTTGGGCCTATGTATTAAACTGGTTCTTTGAATGTATTTGATAAAAGGTCCAGTTATGATATTTGGAAAAATACTTCACGTTTTTGCGTACGTCCCGGCCTCTAAAAAATCTAATTGTCAGAACCAGTCCCGAATCATGTCATAATGAAGCGTATACTGTTGCTTGATAGCCACAATAGGGTATTGCCTTGAAAAGTTCAAGCATTAGTTACAGTTACCACAAAGCTCTCTCAATGTCTGAGCCACAGTACGTCACGTTTTGGTGTACATCCCATTTTTGGGTCTCACATAATTGACCAGATATCGAAAGATGCTTTGGAGAGTTATTAGTTTTGAAGACTTAGACATGGCCACAAGACCAAGCACTAGTAATAAAAGCATTTTTGTATTGCAGGCCTGAAGTACAGCCTATGTTTTGAGTGGGAAAAATTGTAGAATATGCCATGTTTGTAGTACTTCACAATGGGAGTAGATACGTATCTCAACACATAGGAGGTATTAAGCTCTGAAATTTCCGAGGTTAGTGTCTAGGATGGTCCTCTTTGAATTGTTGTTTAATATTGAATATTACAAGACACTTTATTTCACACCCTGTGGTGGCCAGAATCTGTACGCATTCCCATGCTACAAGCTTTTATGGTCAAAATCAATTAATGGTATCGATTCTATTGTCGACAAGCATAATTGTACAAAAAATCATTCACTTTCCTGTGTTTCTCTTGTCTGTTTTATCAAATTTCCAAAAAAAGAGAGAAGTTATCTTCAACTTACAAACAAAAAGGATGATGCCATTTGAAAGCCTGCCTAATAACCGACCAAAAGAAAATCACTTCATCAACTATATTTTTAGATTTTACACAAAACTTAGGAATTTTTGCATTTCACCAATTTTGAAACACTGTGAAGGAAATGATTAAGTTCCATGCCTTTTAAATTGTGCTATATTTATAAAATTTTTCTAAGATATTTCTAATATGTCTCAGAGGTGCAAGCAAAAAAGTCAAGGTAAAATATGGATTAGAAAATATCTTTTATTGCACTGAAGGCCAACATTTTAAAAGTGAAGGCGAAAATCACTACAAAAATCATTTTATTTAAAATCCCAAAACTGAATTTAAAGTATCACGAGATGTTTCAGATAGCTGTGAAATAAAGTTGCTGACATGTTTTTTTTTTTGGCTTTTGGTTGGCTATTAGGCAGGCTTTAAAAGAACATTATCCTTTTGGTTGTCAGCTGAAAGAAAATTCTCTGTTTTTGCAAATTCTAAAAAAATTGTATAAATCGGAAGAGAGAAAGACAGGATATAGTGGGTGGGTTAGGTCAAAACTGACTTCACTTTCTGATGCAAAGGTCCCCTTTGGCACAGATGTAGCTTGGGGTCATAGAAGAAGATTTATCCAAAGACACAAGTGAGATCACCCCCTGGATTGGAAATACAGCCATTTTCCAAAATGGCCGCTGCATGAGCAAAAAGTCCAATATATGTTTTTGGGGTCAGAGAATCCATTGAAGTAGTTACTTAGCATGAAAAACCAGTATTTACACAATTGATGGTTGCCCCTGCTTTAAAAATGGCCGCCAAACAAGGTTGGCGGCACCGAGGCCACTGTGTGAACATTTTATGTTAATTTGATACCATTAGGTTGCATCATCTGCCAACAATGCTGGAAAAACCAATCTCCACTCAAAATCAACATGCTCTAACACAATTGAAAATAAGACTATTAAGACATACTCAATATTAGCTCCATTGAATAATATTTATGTGGTCTTCAAAGCTTCTTAAGTTTCTTCACTTCGGTCGATCACATTTGGGTATATGCATTTCATGATAATTTTGCCAAAGCATAATCTTCACATTGAGGATATTTACATTCCTGATATCAGCATCAACAGCTTTCACTTAAACAGCATCAAGCTGTGGTACCATTTTATCTCGTCGTATGGTATTGTATTGTATTGTATTGTATATATACTATCAGTCATACACTGCAATGCAGGCACGAAATTTGTGGTGAGCCTTCCACAATGATACAGCTCAGGGCAGCCACAGTACGGCGCCCATGGGCAGAGACAAGGGGAACATTGCCCAAGGTCCCCATGCCATAGCACTCTCCAGTGTTTGTGACCGCCGTATGATGATGAGTGATGAGAAGACTGTGAGTCTGGTACATACCCTATTAATTCAGGGATGTCCAGGGTCTTTCAGTTGCCCCAGCACAGAACACTGGATACAACCCGTCTCCATTTAATGTCCCATGGGCTTGGACCAAATTGAGTTCCAGGAGTGTGAGTCGAACCCACGACCTCACAGCCAGTGGTAGCACAAACAAGGGCCTATAACCATTAGGCCACGGGGAACTCTATTAAACCTGACTTTACATTCTGTCAATTTATAAATTTTTCATCATTGCTTAGCTTTCATTTTAATTGTACATTAATTCAAGCATGGTGTGTTCAATGAATGAAAAGTGTGTCAAATTAATTTTTAATGTACCCGGCAGCATTTTCTTATGTAATGTACATAACTACGAAGATCACCAAGAAAGAACCCAGCCAAGCCCTAATGTCTCAGGAGTAAGGATGTTTCCACTGCGGTTTTCGTCAATCGAAATCAATTAGATGGAGTTTCAGAAATTCTGGGGTAAAAAAACAAGTTTGGTACGGGTTTAACCAGTATTCAAGAAAATGTTTGGGCTGGTGGAGAACATGTATAGTGTGCTTTGCTACTTTCGGATTTGAGAACAGCGGTGGCATGCATGACTTGGGACACGAACTAGCGCAGTATGCTGTCCCTGCTCAGGATATCTAGTGATAATTTTCATGTCTTTATGTTGAAGATTTTTAGCTCTTTCCTGCCAGTCATGACCATCTTTGATGACCAATGTTACTTGGCATAAAGCTTGTTTCAAAAAGTTAGAAAAATGTCCTGCCAAATAAAAATGTATAAGGAATTAATTAAAATGCACACTGGAGGACAGATGTTTAGATGATGCAATTATTCAAAAGGAGCCAAAATCTTACACCAGAGTATCTTCTGATGAAGCAGTCACCACCAGTTCCCATTCATCTTAATGTGAGGCTGATTCATTCCGCCAGATGCTGCTTGAATAGTCTGGAAGAATACCAGTACTCCTATGTCCTCAGCCCCACAAGACTCTCACCCCAGCACTGTCTTCACTACCCCCATGACCAGGACTCTTTCAGTGTCCAGTATCATCACTGACAAGATACCTGCTGCTCTTACCACTACCTAGTTGGCATGAAATTGTATCAGGGTCTCAACTATCTCTGTAAATTTTGCCAGCCCTCTCCATTTCATAACAGGAAAAGAACCCAATAGTTCCAGAGAAAACAAGGGTACTGTCATGAGGGGCAGATGACTAAACAAAATGGGGTAGAGTCTGTGGGAGATCAGGATAGCTGTACACAGCCTGATCAATCCCACAAACTCAATCAGCCTGTCAGGGCCAGGACTTAGCAAGAATTGCAATAGTCCTCATGTGACTATAATCTCCCTAACTGTCGAAGGGCCAGGTATTGATCAGTCTCCTCTGGTCAACAGTTTATTCAAATTTCAACAAAAAATTGATGCAGCTTTCAGCATCACAGCTGTATGCCTTGCTAAAAAGGAGACAAAACCCATTTTATGTGGCGATGAAGCCGTATCTTCAATCTAGAAGTGCATTAGTAGTAAAAGCCATCCATAATTGAGGGCTGTGTGTGTCATGTAGGCCAACACATGACAGATTCTAGACAATCAGCACAGATATGACTGATTCAGTGATCAGCCCCTTGGGTAAATTCCAAGTTACGGTATCACCTCAAGCAGCTCATGGAGTCTTTATCATGGTAGGCTACAATATAACAATATCAATCAGAACCCCTTATTCTCTAAAGCTATGTGCACTTCTCTTATCCAATGAATAGGCAATGCATCAACCGGCTCTTCTAGACAAGTAACCAAACCACTAGAAGTAAAGCTGTCATCCTTGATCAAGTTTATGACATCTCTAAAACGCTATGTGCCATCCCTAAAAGCTTCACGCCTTGTAACATTGGTCATCAATGCGGTTAGAAAGGGTAGAAAACAAAGACATGAAAATGGTAACTGGATATCCTGGGCACTGAACGGCATACTTTGCTGGTGTTTCTTAGCCAAGTTTATATCCCGAAGCCAAGTCATACAATGCTGCCTCTGTTCACTGAGTGTCCAAAATGTCTAACTATAGCATGGCACACCATGAATGTTCTCCGGCAGTCAATATATTTCTTGAATCCTGTATACAAACACCTTAACAAAATTATCTACCCAAAACATATTTTAACACCCGCAGTTGAAACTCCGGAGTCTGGGCTCGGTGGGTTGCTTTCTTGGTGACTCTGATACATAAGCATATGAGAAGATGCTGTGGAATGTGTCTCGTGATCAGTGATGGAAATGGGGTGGAGCTTGGGGGAGCTGAGCTCCCTTGATCAGAAAATTCGGGGAGCGCTTCCCTGCCACAGCAACCCAAATTATCAGTGGTGGAAATAGTATTTCCTGTTAACTTTTTCAGTAATCTAGATACGATTAGCCAAAATTATTCTCTGAGGGGGGTGTCCCTTTTAAAAATTTTGAATGGCATATCGCTACAGCACCAGCTGAGAGCTCCCTCAACGAAAATTTTCCATTTCCATCACTGCTCGTGATTGATCCTGCAGAAGTGACTTGACAACTGCCTTAAATAATACACTATTATCTGAAATGTACAGCAAAATTAATTTGACACAGCTTGATGCTGTCTATGTAAAAGCTGTTTTTTCTCCTGATATCAGGACAGTCAATATCCTTAATGTAGATTACCATTTGACAAAATTATCAGGAAAAGCATATGCCAAAATGTGATTGATCGAGGATTTGAAGACCAGATAAATATTGTTCAATAGAGCTGATATTGAGCATATCTTACTTTCAATTGTGTAAGTGTATGTTGATTTTGAGTAGAGATTGATTTTCCAACAATGTTTGCAGATTATTCAACCTAATGGTATCTAAGTAACATAAAATGTTCACTAGCAGTGGTCTCGGTGCCGCCAACATTGCTTGGCGGTCATTTTTAAAGCAGAGGCAACAATAAATTGTATAAATATTGGTTTTTTATGCACAGGAACTATTTCAATGGATTCTCTGACCCCAAAAACATATCTTTTGACCCAAATTTTGTCTCTCTAGCTGAAATAGAAGCAGAGATATTGGACTTTTTGCACTTTTGGCGGCCATTTTGGAAAATGGCTGTATTTCCAATCCAGGGGGTGATCTCACTTGTGTCTTTGGATAAATCTTTTCCTATGACCCCAAGGTACATCTGTGCCAAAGGAGACCTTTGCATCAGAAAGTGAAGTCAACCAGCTATTTTGTTGACCTAACCCACCAACTAATATGGTTACAATGGAATGAGGTTTGGTATTATGCTCATTGACCATAGCATCAGGCCTAATTTTATTTTGGCCAAAAAATAAATTTGGAAAAATATAAGCTGAAATCAAGGGTTTGCGTTATTGCCTGTAACTATGGAAATAAATCAAGTTAATGCTTTCCTATTTCAGACTTCACAGAGGCTGAAGTTTTCGCAATAAGAGGGCTGTGTAGTGTTTGAATCGACACTGACATGAGAACGACTAGAGTTTATGAAGAATCATTTGACCACTGAGCAAAATAGGGACTCTCGAAGTTTGTTATTATCTGTAATACAGTGTGTTCCAAATTATTACGCAAGTTGGTTTTTTTATGATATCTCAAAAACAACTAAGCACATTCTAAAATCCTTCCCACATAACAATTTGTGTTCCATGAAGGCAATATCCTGTAAGTTTTGTCCAATTCTGGTGGTGCAGTGAGGAGTTACGCCACAGAGCACCATATACCCTGTTTTTCGATGTCCCAAGTTATTATGCAAATGTAGGAAAAAGTGATCTAAAAGTACCAAAATGATCTATTAATCCTCTAAACACCTGCCTCTTAATGTTTAATGAAAAATAGAACCTTCATTTCAAAAATTGTTGCTTTAATAATAAAGAAATTCAAAATATTCCCCTGCATTGAAATAACATTGAAATTACTAACTTCTTGCATTAAAAAGCTTCTCCAAGATAAACAAATTTTTTGCACATCATGAAACTCTCTCTGTGGGTTCCTTAGGTTTAGAACTCTTCCCAATATTAAAGAGAAGCCATTTCGACCAATGAACATGAATAATATCTTTAAATGAAGATGATGGAGATAGGGCTTGCATTGATGGCAATGCTAATTCAATGGAAAAAAGCAGCACTCATTTTTGACTTATTGTTATGTTTTGTAAAGAAAGGGGAATTGGTTCATCTTTACACAGGATAACATCATAGTCTCAAAGGTATATCATGTATATTGTAATGTGAATTGGTCATGATTTGACATTTTTTAAAAACAACAGAGGCTTTATATTCAAGAAAAATTGTCATTTCAATGTTATTCCAATGAAGAGGTTTTATATTGATTTGTTAGTCATGAAAACAATCGTTTTTGAAATGAAGGTTCTATTTTTCATTAAACATTAAGAGGCAGGTGTTTAGAGGATTAATAGATCATTTTGGTACTTTTAGATCACTTTTTCTTACATTAGCATAATAATTTGGAACATTGAAAAACAGGTTATATGGTGCTCTGTGGCGTAACTCCTTACTGCACCACCAGAATTGGACAAAACTTACAGGATATTGCCTTCATGGAACTCAAATTGTTATGTTGGAAGGATATCAAAATATGTTTAGTTGTTTTTGAGATATCATAAAAAAACCAACTTGCGTAATAATTTGGAACCTACTGTAAGTTGCTAATAACAGTGATTTTTCTGTAAATTGTTGAAAAATGTTGTTCTCTTAAAATACCGAAAAAGTTGCCGTTGCAGGTCCGACATCTAACACATTTTCATGAGTATCGACTATCGAGCCATCTTAAAAGTGCTTTACTTGTTCAATCTAGGAAACTGAAACATTCAATTATGTAACACAAAAAAACTATGAGCAAATTTTGCATTGTTTAGCAAACTATGCAGGATTACAACTTTATTTATCCATTACCGTTAATAATACAATCATCTCAAATGCAATTTGTGTTACAGTTTTGTTTATTTCCGTTTAAAGTCTTGTTTAAACCGTTGTTGTGCCACTTTCTCAGTGTTAGGATATACATGTATGAAAGCTTTCGTAATTAAACTCAGTGATGGAAATGGAAAATTTTTGTCGAAGGAGCTCTCGGCTCGTGCTGGAGCGGCTCGCCATTCCACATTTTTAAAATGGACAGAATTCTTCCACTATAGCGTAGTTTTGGCTAAAAATACCATGAAGTCTGAAAAAGTAACATGATAATTGTAATTTCACCACTGTTCATTGGGGGAGCTGTAGCAGGGTACAGCTCCCCCTGTTTTTTGGTCAAGGGAGCTCAGCTCCCCCAAGCTCCCCCCCATTTCCATCACTGATTAAACTACAATTAAGAGGATCAGTGAATAGAATAGATATCACACCTGCAATAATTTGCAACCCAGTCATGCTGGACCTCACTGCTCAACCAATCTTGCAGACATACTTTGACAGGAAGTGACTACTGTGAGTGATGAGCTCTATGGAATTTAAAGGATTTTTAAAAATCATTTTTGAAGCCAATCGAAATTTATGCAGATGGTGGCAAACCATGTTTTGAAACATCCTGCTGCAGTAAACAGGAGGCTAAATAGAATTATCACCCTCTTAGTAATTGGGTAAGCAAGAATCGGGTGACACTTTGCTTAATAGTTGTTACAACCGATGATTCTACATGCCCAATAAGCAAATCTGTCTGATTTTATCATGCCAGACACTAAAATAGGTCTTTGTCAGAATATTTACTCCCCTCACCAGTGACCATGCTTTGCCAATATCCCTCACAAAATATCCAAAAAGTACAACCAAGCCACATTTTCTACTGAACTTTTCCAAAAGTTCTTATGTGCTATGTTAGAAACTTTGACATACTTTATTTGACAGCGATTTCTTCTAAGTCAAATAGTGACCAAATTGTGTCTCATGGTTAGGAACTATTTGGACACTGTTAAGACTTTGGGCTGTCATGCACTGCCGTATCTTCTACAACACAAGGGGCGCTCCACCTAAATTGTGAAGCTGCACAGATCCAAGATATATCTTGCAGGTGACAGAATGTCCAAAAAAGCTACGATTTGAATGCAGAAAAAAGGACATGCAGCTAATTATAAGCCCTATTGCTCTAGATGGTCAAACTGTATCCTGATTTCAATATTTTTGCCGTACGGCACTTTTTGCGGTGATCGGTCAGCTCACATTTATGCTTATAAATTTTGACAACTGATCTCTAGACCAAAAATGTTTTTAATTGACAGCCCTGTGACTGACATGGCATAGTGACAGACATAACACAACTAATCTATTTCAAGACTGCCTCAAAACGATTATTTATTTTTTAACTAAAACTGAGCAAGAAATTATTTATATTAAAAAAAAGGCAGCCGACCAAGATGTTTTGGTAGACAGAATGCTGAAAAATGCTCCGATTTGCATGTATCCTGGATTCCTGATATCTTTATTTTTGCAGTATAACACTTTTTTCGGCAATCGGTCAGCTTGCAATTGTGCTAATATTGACAACTGACACTTCAAAAATGCACTATTTATGACCATTGCATCACCCTGGACCATCCATCTTACCTAACTATCAATTTTTTAAAGTGTATTTACAAATAAATCTAATAGTTTGATCAGCTTGCAAATCTCAGCTACCCTTCATTCACAACCCCTTTATTAGGAACAAGGGTCGTGGGTCAGTTGGCCCTCCTGCCTTTGCCTGGGGGGGGGGAAAGTTTAGGGGGACAAGGTATGCCCTTTTCATTTTAAAGAAAATACTCTATAAGGTCTTAACTCTTAACATTTTAAAGTTTATATCAAAAATTAAGATTGACCCCACATTAAATTTCTATCGCAAGATTTAAATTGCCCTTTCTCTTCCGAGCGCCCCTTGCCTGGTCGTTGACTGCGTCGACACTGTCTCATGATAGTCAAGTCACTTTTCCAGAAAAAAGGCTTATTTAAGGTGCCATAATAATTTTTTAGTACAAGCCAGCAAAAAGTTGATTCTTGTAAAATTTTCCGTAGATTCAAATTTTGCTGTTTCCAAGCTGATGTATGACTTCTTCACCCCCTATGGTGATAAAATTGACTACCTGTCGGACACTTACATAATCAACATAGTCATTTTGATTATGATAGAATAGTCAAAATGATTTTCCAGGAAGTCACCACCAGATTTTTGCAACCATTACTACCCTAAAGTAGTCATAAACTAGTCACAGTGACAACCAAATGTTTAGAGTGAACTGGGATTAAAATCCCCCTCAAAATTACAAAACTTGCTTTTGTCCGTGACAACCCCGGGGGGGGGGGGACTCACTATGAAAGATTGTAGATAGAGGCGCCGCTGGATGGTTTAGGTTTTTTGGCCTTCTAGGATTAAAATGGTCTTGGTTTTTTAGGATTTCAGATTAATTTGGTTGCCCTTTTTGCACCCCCAACATGTTTGGTACCGTTAGAATCGGCTTGAAAAGACGATTACAATGGTATGCAAATCATATAGATTAAATTGGTTTTGGATATTTTTACAAAAAGATTAAAATGGTTTGTGGTTTTGGCGTTGGTTTCCGGATTAAAATGGTTTTGGTTTTCAAAATCGCCGTGGCGGATCCCTATACAAAAGTCCGCGAAGTACCCCCCCCCGGGGAGACAACATGAGTTGTAGCTCAACAATCTACGATTAATGTTTTCACATCATCACATTTCACATCATCACATGAAAGATTGAAGGCAAAATGTCCGTCAGTGTCTTTCGATTTGTGATCCTTTTCCCCACTTCCCGCAACTTTGGCCGAATCACGTCTTGACCCGAATTTCTTCTTCTTCCATTTCTCTGGTTGTAGTCGTCTTGTGGCCCTCATGACCGCACGCACATGTATAGAATGATGAGGTGGGAGTTCCAATGTTGAGTTCCATTTGCCTGGCCATTTTGGGAATGTCTGTCACCAGATGGCTCCCTGTCAGTAACTAAATTTAGCTTTCAAGTATTGCCATGCAGTAGAATCGAACCCTGGACCTCAAAATTACAAGGCAAGCAAGCAATGCATTCAGCCACCAATGTACATGGCTTTGCAGTGTGAAAAAAAATCACACCAATGGGGATCATAACATTATGGAATCTTTAATCAAGATTTTAGAGCAGGGCAGGGAATGGACACATAATAGAGTAACTAGACTATGCACATTTAAGAACAGCTAAAGAAGATGGAATTTTCTCTTGAGATGTCCGTTTCCTGCCCTGTCTGATATCAGTCATTTAACAATCAAAAATGGTAGCCAATCAGAGACTTTCACGGTTACAAGTAAAATGTGGATTCCCAGATGCAGGCCAGCATAGAAATCCCACAGAACGCTGTACAGCAACCCAAATTCTTCTTTTTTTTTATCCAGAAGGTGGTGCACAAGGCTAGAATCTTTTTGTGCTAAAATCTTTTTTGTGCTACATTGCAGTTATTTATGTGGCATGAGTAGCATATTTTCTTTTGCTGCCCAAACTGAATCGACCTTGTGGCCCTCACGAACGCAATTGTAGCAAGTTGTCAGTTGCTCTGTGACCCCTGTCCGAAATCTTGATGACCTGCTTTCATCACAATGTAACTCGCTGGGGCACTCACATTCTCAATTTCTTCGAAGCTTCTGAGAGCAACTTCAAATTCTGCAAAAGTCAGTCACTTGATATCCTGGAGCAATCAAAAGCAAAATTATTGCAAAACAATGGAAATTGGCGTCCATCTTGTTTGATGCTAATTATGAGTGAAGAAGTCATAATTTAGTTTTTGGTGTCAAAATTTGAATTTTGTAGGTCAAAAACATCGAAATACAGCTTCTGCCAGTGAACTCAAAAGTCAAAATATTACTAACCAGGGGAAATTAGAAAAATTGGTGGCCATCTTGTTTTATGCTAATTAGGGGGTTTAAAAAGAGTGATAATTCAACTTGGTAGTAGCCAAAATTGCACTCAGCAGGTCAAAAGCTTAGCAACAGTGAACTTTGAAAAATGTGACCTGACTATGATAGTGAGAACGTAAACACAATGTTATTTAAGGGTATTATGATTCTAGTTCTCTGCCGAACAATGCTTTTAAGACCTATAAATGTCATATCGTTAATTGTTCCCCAAATTCAGTGAGATATTGATTTACATGTTGACTGCAAGTTTATGAATGCTTCAACACATTTTTGATCTTTCGGGTTTCTTGACAATTTATATATTCTTTATTGTCAATATATGCCCATTTACTCCATAGTAAGATCACTATTACAATTTATTGTATCTTCAGCAGCAATGATTATTAGCAATTGATGCTTCAATAGATTTATCTATGATCTTTTGGTCCCAAGAAAAGTTATTATTTGGTTGTAGATTCAAAGATGAATATCAATTGTGTGTTTGCTTTATCATGTTTATTCAATGTAAAACACTTAGACCATAAATGATTTTGGTAATTCAGCATTTATATTCTTATGAAGACTCAATAAAGAATGTTATAATGATCATTCTATCTTGGAAACTCTCCATACTGCAACCGGCATGGATAACACTTGATAAATGCTCTAATAATGCACTAAACAGAAAGCATTTGGAACTGCTTTGACGGTTGTGAGTTGATCTGGTGAATAAATACAGAACTTAAATACCCAGGCATCCTTTGACCAATCGATCAATCTGGACACTACTTCTCGAAAAACAGGTACATTTTCATTTACTCATATATTGCTCTCCTATTTTGAGCAGTGATGGAAATGGGGGGGAGCTCGGGGGAGCTGGGCTCCCTTGACCAAAAAACAGGGGGAGCTGTACCCTGCTACAGCTCCCCCAATGACCAGAGGTGAAATTACAATTATCAGGTTATTTTTTCAGTCCTCATGGTATTTTTGCTAAACTTATGCTCTGGTGGAAGAATTCTTTCCCTTTTGAAAATTTGGAGTGGCAAGCCGCTGCCGCACGAGCCGAGAGCTCCCCCGACGAAAATTTTCCATTTCCATCACTGATTTTGAGGCGTGAAAGAGTCTCAGTATTACTATTTTTACCAGTGCATTTTTTAACATAGTGACTGGGAGACCAAATGGTCTCCCAGTGGGCAGATTTGGTCTCCCAGTCATTACCAAATTGGCATCACTGGGAGACCAACTTTTTGCATAGGCTCTTATCAATGTCTCATTTGGTTGTCTTAGTTTGTAGTTCTCGGGCACATTTGAAACCAAGGTTTCTGCTTCTCATATCAAAAATATTCTTCACTACCTCTAGAATATATACTTCTGCTTATGTCATCTTTCTGGTTTCCGATTTTAAAAAATTTGTCAAGACTCTTTTTTTGTGGCAATCAGCGAAACACCTCAGTTGCAGCCAGCTCAATAGCTGAAAATCTTTTGGCGAGCAAATCATCATATGAATATATTATAATGGATATACTACAGCTGCTGATCTATAAATGTTGCGCATCATGACGCTACAAAATTGCGTTGGTCTCCCAGTGGAAAATCCTTAAAAAATGCTCTGATTTTTACCCGCCTTTTGTCTTATTTTCAGCAAATTCCTGAGAAAATGATACTTCTCACAAATATTCAACCTCTTCTGATTCTGCTTGCATTTATGTACCCAGCGACTACATCTGCTTTGGGGAAAAGTTCTTTGGACATGATCCAAGGAATGAAGATGTCTAGCACTCTATATAAACAATTTGAAGCCAACAATCTTGCCACTTGTGTGATGAAATGTTTGGGTCAAGACCAAGAAGCTATCAGCTATTGCGATTCAGCAAATGAATGCCAATGCTTGAAACGGCAAGGTTTGATGTCTTATGCACCAGGGTGTGTTGTTGTAAGAAAGGTGGGTTTATCATGTTTGTACTTACAGTGTGTCACTTTGATATAGAAAAAGTGAGGACCAGTTCACTATGAAAATGCACTTCTTGACTCATGATAGACAATGAAGTGTCATCTTCTCTACATTCAACGAGGGAAACATGTAGGCTATTTGATTAGTCATGATCAAGAGAAGGCCATTTGATTTGTCATAACTGATTTTAGAGTGAAAATCAGATGCATAATCCTTTCGTTTGGCTGTCACCAACAAGCGGGATTAGTCTCCTTAAATCAAATTTACATTGAAAGTATATGATCAGAACAAATCATCAGTATGATGACACCCGAAGTGCCATTTTCGCAGGGCAGCAGTCCACTTTTTTGCATATCAAATTTCCTGACTATAACATTTCAAAGACAAGGCCCAGCCTGGCATCAAACATGGGTCCCAGTCTCAGAGGGCCAACGTGTTACCCAACCCAGGGGACCAAAGAGAAAATTGTTGGTCACACGGTCAATACTACCTGTTCTTGACTCATAGAGTACTGTGTACCTACATGTACTCGTTAAATAATGTTAATTTTTAAATTGTGCTGGCGTCCCTCTTCATCATCCAAGATCAGACACATGGAATCCTTCAGATTCATAATTCTGAGTCGCGTAAATAAATTTTAACGAGTATTACAGCAGATGAAGGACGATTACTAACATTCTACTGCTAGTGCACTATACATCGATGACCTCTATATAGAACCTATCCATTGCATTGAAATTGACTGTCAATTTGACATTGGGCAACTTTTAACCTCTTTGGTGAGTGGTGTAACTTGGTTAGTGACTCTGGTAAATAACATAGGAAGTGTATGATACAGTGGGGTGCGAAAGTTTGGGCACCCTTTGAGTGGGGTCACATTTTTTCAAATTTCAGACAAACAATTTGCAGAATCTTTCCAACGTGATTTTACGTGAATTGTGTGAGTGAAGGATGCCCAAGCACTCAATTTTATCCAGAAAGAACAATGGAAACATAAAAATGTAACAAAACATGGGTCTTTTTGTCGTATTATGCATGTGCAAAAGTTTGGGCACCCCTACAGATTCTGATCTTGATTTTTCTATAACTCTACAAAAAAGCAATATAAAAGCTCTAAAAAAGTTGGATAATAATCTAGGCATCCCAGAACTTCATTTCTTGTGCATTTTTTATTGTTCTCCCCAACAGGGACTCAAGACGTTGCATCTTTGTGGTTCCTATGGCATCAATTTGCACATGTCCAGTTATTCCAAGAGTTTTGAAATTTTCTTCGCCAGGAGACCTTGTTAGCCTCTCCTTTACCTAAAATTAACATTTTATCTAAAATAACCAAAAATATTTAGGATATCCATTATTTATTTAGGTTCTTATCTAGCAAAATTGAAAATATTAGTGTGCAGTTCAACTTCGTGTTGCCAGCTAGGGACTATTTTTGCTGAGACAATTTCAATTTGGGTTAATTTTGCTTCTATTTAGTCAATTTTGCTATTTTGTAACAATTAAATATTATATGTCAACCTCAGAGACCTCCACAGGTATGACACTGAATGTGGTCGACAGGTGCATCATTCCACCGTCAGCATGCAGATGTGAAAAGCCAAGCTATACAAGGTATCACAATTACATAACTTAATCTGACTGTCTGAGTCATGCCAAAGGACCCACCTAGCTATTTGGAAGCATTCTAGATCAGTCATTGTGGTGTATGAGCCAAGGGAGTCAAAAAATGCAATGAAATGGAATCACTCCAATACACCAGAATGTGATAAACAAGTTTGACTCCCCTAGGGCAAGAATAGGCAGGCCAAAAATTACGGATGACACCTGTATTAATTCCGAAATTGTCATTTCTACACAACAAAACTCAAAAATAGCAGGTTTCAGAAATATATTAGCTGGAAAAGTCAAATTACTCTGACATAGATGCCCAGAAAGTTGAACTTTTTTGGAAATAAAGTATTTCATTTGGATATAGGTCTGAGCTGCTCCAACATTTCATCAAAGAGTAATCTGTTATATTTAGGTAATGAAAAATAAACGTAATAAATCAACTTTTTCCTCTCCCGGACTCAAAATGATAGAAATTTTATAATATAATCTGACATACATCGGGTACATCCAATCTGCCAACTTTGGAGTCATTCTGTTGGGGATTAAAATTAAAAATTCACACAAAATAAAATCCTAGGATGCTTAAATTTTTATCCAAAGCATTTTAGAGCTTTTATATTGCAATCACAAAAATCAAGATCAGAATCTGTCGGAGTGCCCAAACTTTTGCACATGTAAAATCTAACAAAATTACCCATATTGTTTTACGTTGTTATATTTCCATTGTTCTTTCTGGCTAAAATTGAGTGCATGGGTATCCTCCACTCACACAATTCACGTTGGAAAGATTCTGCAAACGGTTTGTCTGAAATTTGAAAAAATGTGACCCCACTCCAAGGGTGCCCAAACTTTCGCACCCCACTGTATGACCTCACAAGGAAAATTTCAGTCCAATTCTGTAAGCACTCATTTTCGTCTACTGTAAACAGCATTTGAATAGTAAATTTATTTAAATTACAAATTAGAGTGAAATTACAGACTATGTATTTAAAGAGCAAATGAGGGCAGTTGAGGGCCAAGAGCATTGACCCTCTGACAGTTTTCCAATGTTCTTGTAAAATAGATACACAATATAATTCCAGATCCATACGTGGAAGTGGTTATTCAGAATCAGAGGTGGCACAGGTGGAGAACCTCTGGTGAAATTTAGGACTGCAGGAGACGTTGGTACTGAACTGGAAGCTACTGAAGATCCAGCTGTAATGGGAGATTACAGGTCAAGTCTTATCGACACAAACTGGAATAACTGTCCCGTAGTGAGTAACTAATAGCGATGATATTTTTTAACTGTTACAATGACAGTCATAGGGAGGTCTTAATATCAATGAATCTGGCATAACTTTGAACTGTGGTCTGTTCACATAGGACATTGATTGCTTATGACTCTATATCCTTTAGAAAAGTTGGAAAAATGAGTTGGCCAGGAGTAGGACATGGCAATGAGGTGAAGGATGATTGAAACAGCCGTCCAACATAGGCCGAAGTGACCCGACAGGAGCTGGTTTCGAACCCAGCTCAACATACTACCACTAGACCAACCCCATAGCCACTTAATTTTTGGGACAACTTTTTGGCATTCATTAGTGCAGTTGGAATTTAATTTTGGTATAGAAAAACATGCACTAAAGACCCATTATGTTTATTAAGATTGTTTGAAAGGGGTACAATGAGGTGTCTTCTCGGCATTTTAAGGAAAGAATAGCTAAATTAAGTTAAATTGCACTAAATATGTAATCCTGTGTATCTTCCAAGAAGATAAAGTAGTTTAAAGGCTAGCTTTATCAGGAAAAAAGTCTTAGAAATGCGACACTCCAATGAAAATATTAAATTCTTATTTTCAGATCCGGCTGTCGCTATTCACCAACCGGAAGGAGAAAATGTTTATGGAATTCAACGCAATTGGAACAACAATAAATACTTTCTTCAGAAAGCAGAACATTATTAAGACGAGTTACACTGACTTTCAAAGCTTTCCGGGCTCCTGCTCACTTCAGTAAGTTGAAGTTGATTGTTTACTAATTAACCCCAAGCAAAGTTTATTGTTTACAGATTTACTCCCAAGCAAACTTTACTGATCTACTCCCAAACAAAGCTTACTGTTTACTGATTTACTCCCAAGCAAAGCTTGATGTTTACTGATGTACTCCCAAGCAAGTTTGCTGTCCTCTGATTTACTCTCAAGCAAAACCATAAAAATGTAAAGCATAAATATTTAAGCACAGAGGACATTAGAGTTGGGCTAGCGAAAAAACATGGGCTCCAAAGACAATACTTTACAGTTTAATTTATAGTTTGGCAACATCAGAATGCCTTGGAACTTCCTGATTTCATTGATATTAATTTTTGGGAGTTTTGATCAGAACAGTTAATGAATTTTGATTTTTCGGGCCAATTTGGGCAATATCTTTAGGGCAGCCCCCTAAAACTGATGGACCTCCTACCCCCATGAGTGTATTTGGTATAATAGGTTGCGCCTAGTACTTGGATTGGGGACTGTCCTTGAGCTCAACTGGTATAGTGCAGCAGATTTTCCCTCAAAACAGAAAAACCCTGCACATTTTGATAAAGCTATGAAATTAGGTACATGGATTCTCAAGGTCATGAAGCTTAATTTAAGCATTGGGGGCATTCTGGAGAATACTTCTGGTTGCCATGGCAACCATTTTTTGTCAAGAATATCAGAATTTCGTGAATTTCACATTTTATGATATATCTTAACCAGATTTATATACTGATTTCAACTGAGCTACCAAAAACATTTTCATTTGCACAAACTTCATTTTTATCATTCGGCCTTTCAGGTCAACAGTTGTTGTCATGGTAATAAGAGGCGTCAAAGTGAATTTTTCAAACTTTTTTGGTGTATCTTGATGTTCAATTTCACCCTATAGGGCAACAAATTTAGCTATTCCTACAAATTAGCTATCATATGAGAGCTCAACTTCTCTACTTTTACCGATGTGAAATACAGACATAAGTAACCATGGTAACCATACAAACAGAGGCACCACAATATTAAAGTCATCTCAAGATATTGTTTTGAAAAAATAATCATTTATCAGGCTAAGCCTAGGAAATGAGTTAGGACTTCAAGTCGTGCACCAAAAACAGTCCCATGAGACCAAATTTCATTTTTGCGATTTGACCTTTTAGGACTAAGGTGGTTGTCATAGTGATAAGAGGGGTCAAAGTGAAAATATTTGCTTTTTAAAAATAATTTTGGACTTTAATTTTCAACCAGAAGGGCATTAAATGATGGAATTCATAGAAAGATGCTATCATGTGAAAGTGTTACTTTTCTACTTTAACATGATGAGAAATACAGATGTAAGTAACCATGGTTACCATACAAACAGAGGCATAACAATCTAAAAGTCCTCTCAAATTACTGTTTCGGAAAAATATTCTTTTATCAGGTTAAGCCAAGGAAATCACTAGGAACCTTAAGTATTGCACCAAAACCTTAGCAATGAGATATAACTTCATTTTTGCGATTTGACATTTAAGGCAAAGGTTGTTGTTATGGTTATAAGTGGGGTCAAAGTGAAAATATTTGCATTTTTTGAATAATTTTGGTTTCCCAAGAAGGTCATTAAATGCTTGTATTCACAGAATGAAGCTCAGCAAAGAAATCGTTCACTTTATTACAATTTCATGAGGTTTTGGTTGTGGGTAGACATTACTAAGACCTTCAAAATCAACCTACTGCCAAGCTGATTTCGCCCCCTGCCCCCTGGTGGCCGTATCCAAATCCAATATGACCGCCATCGGATATGGGCGATTTCGTAACTTTTCAAGCAGGCATCGTAAATACTTTAGTGATACCTCTAATTTGGGGTTTTTCTGACTGAGGAATTCATTTTTGGCATCACTTTAGTGATTTGAGCTATCCTGGAGGCCATATTGTTCATATTCAAGATGGCCGCCCTAATAATTGGCGTACTGCTTTAACTTCTTAACTAAGAGTCACATATTCTCATATGATACCTCTATTTTGGGGTTTTAATGGGCAAGGAATTCATATTTTGCATTCGTTCTTTGATTGGGGCACCCCTGGTGGCCGTATGGGATTCTAATAATATGTTTTTGCACTGAACTAAGTATTTATAGACCAAGAAGTGGCCAAAATTACAGGCAATAGTTATTGTCATAAATTTCAACAAATATAACAGACTTGTAATTGTGAAATGTGGCCTCTAGTCTCTACACTGTTTTAAAAAATTAAGCAAAAACATATTTACAAAGGAGTCTATTATACCAATGGCATAATTAAGACGTTCATAAAAAAAAATGTTATGCATGGAATCTTGAATCAATGGGAACTACAAATACAAGATTGTTTTAGAGGATGGCTCAGATTGAAGAGGTATCCAGAAGCATGGAAGCCTTATCTTACTAGCAAAGTGGCCACTATGGGGAGTATTTCAGCAAAAGTTCTGATCAATTGATTAGCCACACTTTGATATTATTTGTAATAACAATTTGGGCTGGTATTTCCTATTCTGGGTGTCCGATTTGAGGTACCTCCAATGTACAATTTGCTTTGGAACTCCCAAAATGGCTGAAGACTCAAATTCCTTTGTTACTTCATTTTTGCCTAATTTTGAAGATCTATATAGTTTAGTTCCAGGGATAATTGGGCGTGTATCTTCAGTTTCTTGTGCCAGCTTTGAGGTATCTCCAATGCACAAATGGCAATATATATAATTGGTAAAAACTCAAACAAATATTTTTGAAATAAAGACACTGTGGTTTTGTTTGAATTTTAAAAATAGAACCCATCGGATATCAAGGCTGAAATTTTCCTCAGATCATCTTCTAGACGCATCTAATCTAATCATAATAACAGCCATATACAAATAACCGTGCGGGGTATCCAAACACAAGAAACAGATTCAAATTGTATGTTAAACCATCTAAATCTGAGATTGGATCGAAAATGATTCGAAGAAAGGGGGCAAAAGTATGGAATTCGCTGGCTGATTCTTTAAGACAGGATCTGAGAGACATGTCACAACATCATTTCAAAAGAGCTGTCAAAAACTTTTATGTTGAGAAATACAGCATTGAATGTCCATAAAAAAAGTTTTCTGTAAAATTATGCTATATAATCAAGTCTTCAATGTTCATTGATCCATGCCTTTTAGAGACTGCCAGTTTGTTCCCTAATTTTTGTTAGAACATTTGTATGTCATATCATTTACATGTTGTGTAAAATATTTAACCATTGCTTTTGTTTGATACCATGATTTCTGGATGTTTAATTTTGTATATATCTTGGCCACCCTCGCTACTCCATTCACTATAAGATGTATGTGTATAAAACACTGAAGCAACAAGGGAGGACTTTCGTTCAAAACTAATTATTGTATAGATATGGCATGTTGCTGTAAATTGGAGTTTTATATGCAACTATCCTTGGCAATGTATATATATCTGGGTAATTTTCAATATTACATAAAAAGTATAAAAATTGTTGTAATTGGAATGTTCAGACTAACTTCAAAATGTACCTTTGCAAAAGCATTGTATGTCTGGAATGATGTCTACTGTATGTAAATTTGCTAATGATGGATCAACTGTTTTGATTATTCTGTTATTGTAAATTTGTTTTGACTGGCCGGCTTGATAAGCTTTTGCTTCCCTGGCTAATAAAGATACATACATACATACATACATATAGCAGGTGCATCATCTCACTCAAAAGGCTTTTTCCCCTCAACCCATAACACCTTAAATTCTACTCCTAAGCCCATCTACTCACCTTAGGTTTCCCACTGGGCAACTTTTACTCATCAAAATTCATTATTTCCACAGTTCCAGAAATCTATTTCGGGATTTTGGCCAAAAAAGAACAACAACAAATTTGTCCACATTAAGATATTGGAGCTATAAGTTAATCTGCTACAACAGGGCCAGTAATGCATTTAAAATTGAAGGCCATTGAATTCCCCATCTTTTGGTGTGCTGATTGACCCTCTATGGCCAATTTTACTACCCAGTTCCCAGAAATTCTTGGGAATTTGGCAAGAAACACATTTTCCACATACAAATCTGGGAGCTATATTTATATGGGCCATGAACAGCGGTAATGCATATCACATTGAAGGCCATTAAATTCCGCATCTTTTGGTACACTCATTGGACTTCTGTGACCAATATAACTACCAGATTCCCAGATATTCAGTGGCGGCATTTTAAAAAAATCACATTTTGCCACAGAAATCAGAGTGCTTGGCATTTGTAGTCCTTTGTACCACGCTCCATCACTCCGCACTGGGTCCTGTCTCTGTAGACTGGGCCCAGTCACTACAGCAGTTCTGTTCAATCCAGATTTGAGTTCATCTAACTAATACTCTGACTGGAAGCTGAATCGACGTCGGAAATAGGACCAGGCTTTACATTATGAAGCTGGGAAGAAAATTATAAAACCCATGTAACAAACTGGCCATCCTACTCCATGTAAAATCATTAATATTCTACGTTATATTACAAAAACACAGTTCTAGTCATGCATTTGTGAGATGTGGATATTCATGAATCTTGAAGTGTGAAGTGTGAGATTTCGTCAATTGGGCCTGAGAAAGGACTCCATTGTGTGAAATATGAATTTGATGAAAAATTGTGGTTCTTGTGTTGAACTTTAAATATGTAACAAGTTTTGGTTAAAGGTAGGTCTATAAAAAATAAAGTACCTCCAACCAATTTAGCAACTATTTAAAGTTGAATCCCACACTTGGCAAGAAATCTAAAATCCATGAGATATTTATGAAACTTTGCCAAAAAGTTCTTCAAAAAGAAAGCTTTCCAACGTAGAAAAAAAAGGGGGCTATCCAACATAATTTTCGATACATGATCTTTTCAAAATCTTATGTCATTACATAAAACATACAGTAAAATACTAAAAAAGTATGGGATTTACAACGAAAAGCTGCGTCACCTGAACAATATCCAAGAGATAATTATGAAAAATTAAAGGAATATAGCTGAAACTACACCTTATTGAAAAACAAGTCTTTGAAGGGGGGTAACCGATGTTTTTTGAGAGTTACGTGGTGTACAATATGAGAAAATTATGAAAAACAGTTCAACAAAAATAAGTCCCCCTTAAAATTAACTGAATATCTCAAAGGTTCCTTCTCCGATTTTTATGAAAGTTGTATTGGATTATAGGCCTGTATATCGACCCAAAATTTGTGTATTTATAGTTTAGTGCCATTATTCCTGGCTGAGCCAGCAGCCTTCGAGAGCCTACCCCTGTTTTCAAAAATCTGTGGCTTTTCCAATGTAATGTGAACAATTTGACCAAGCGGGGGAGCAACCAGCAGGGGTATTTTTGTTGAACCATTTAGTTACATGGAGTACAATAGGTGGAGCAGCTGTATTCTGTGGGATTCAACTTTAAAACTGGGACGCAAGGCCACCCCTTATGGCATTATGCATGGATCCTTTCATGTCATTTTATTGTTTTGGTAAAACCAAGATTTCTATGATATTTTGAAATTATCTCATTTTCATTGTTGCCATGGCAACACAATTTAATACATCATAGATTATGCAAGAAATCCATGAATTTGCCAATTTTAAAATGAATCTTACTTTTGTTTGATGCGGTATTACGTTCAACATGCTGTGTATTTTAATTTATAAATGGTGATGATCCAACTCAAATGTTTGACCAGTATCCATGACAACAGTTTCTCATTATATAATAATGCCTTGGAGTGAAAACACTTTTTGCACTTAGCACTGGGAGAGCAGTTCAAAAATGTAAGGTGCAAAATCCCTACCACTCTGTTTCTTTATCATACGCAGGATCTTGTCACCTCAAACTTTTGATGATTTGGTGATATTAAAATTTGGTTTCTATGGCAACCTGCTTCAAAGAAAAATTATTAAAATTCATAATAAGCAATATTCAAATTTGAGATTGATATGAGGCATATCAGTACTAACATTATCCTGTTATAAGCAATTAAAGTGGCATATTTCAGTTATTTCCTCCGTCTGGCCAATTTTCTGTGGTAAGGTTGCCATGGAAACTGATAATTTTCTCAGAAAAATGTATAAACATGCAAACAATAAAAAAATTGAGCCTCAAACATCAGGTAGCACAACGCAATAAGCTTTGCAGTATATGCAAAGTGCAATTTAGTTTGAAAAGTATGGTTACCAGGGAGCAGGAAGCAAAAATGGTTACCATGGCAACCAAAAGTATTCTCCAGAATGCCCCCAACATTTAAATTAAACTTCAACACCTTGGGAACCACTGTGCCAAATTTCATAGCTTTATCAAAAAGTGCAGAATTGTTTTGAAAATCTGCCGTACTAGTAGGACAGCTGACTCTTGTGGGATAAGGAAATTGATGATTATATATATATATATAGCATCGATATCATATTTTTCTACAGGCGCAACTACAAAAGATTCTTTATTCTAAAAGCGGATGGATGTGTGTGGAATAGAGGGTACCTTAGCATCGTGACCCAGGCTGACGGCTGTCCTGTGACGCAAAATAAAGCATACCCTGCCCTTCTCTACAGCGACGGCACAACTCTGAAGCAGGAAATGTGTAAGTGACATTAGTGCAACCACTAATATTTTCATTCTCTCTTATGTGAAGTACATAATATAGGGTAACAATCTGACGGCGTAAATTACACATACACTGTATACAGGATTCTGCAAAAGTGTGGAGTTTTGCAATTTCATATAAATTCTCGGCAATTTCTAGGCTCTATAGGGCTTGCGAAATTTAGTAGCAAGTATTTATTGACCATATTTACAATATACAAACTATTTCCAATTTCCACCAAAAAAAAAATCAACATATGGCAGGCTGTTTTTTGCCTTCATCAATTACAATGATAAAGGTTACCACAATGTCAAGCAAACACATAAGAGATACTTTGTGAAGCATTATTGAGGGCCTAGTACCACTAAGGTACGTTGAATTGTGGACAACCATTTGGGTTCACTGCTGCTCGGCCTACGTTTACAGGCCACATGTATGTCTCATGTATTTTGAAGGTTTCGCTCATGTTCTTTCTGTCTTCGCAGATTTCCTTCGTTCGCACCTTCTTTCTCGCTTTCTCCAAAGCCCTTTCCTGGGTCTATTTTTACATATATGCTTTGTTCTGTTCAAGGTGTGATTGTTATAAACTAGCTCTCCCACTTTGTATTCTCCTTCATCTCTTCATTCCTTGTCAGTCTTTTTCAGCAAATGAAATGCAACACTTGATTTTAGATCTTTTTTTTGTTGCCAAAATCAATTGATGGTATTGATGGTATTGTCAACAAGCATAATTGTACCAAAAATCATTAATCTGGGATCCTTTCCTGTGTTTCTGTGGTCTATTTTATCAAATTTCCAAAAAAAAAGAGAAGTTATCTTCAACTTACAAACAAAAGGATGATGCCATTTAAAAGCCTGCCTAATAACCGACCAAAAGAAAATCACTTCATCAACTATATTTTTTAAATTTTACACAAAACTTTGAAATTTTGCAATTAGCCAATTTTGAAACACTGTGAAGAAAATGATTGAGTTTTTGCCATCTGAATTGTGCTAAATTTGTGAAATTTTTCTAAGATGTTTCCAACCTATCTCAGAGGTGCTAGCAAAAAAAATTCAAGGCAAAATATGGATTAGAAATTTTTTTTTATTGCACTGAAGGCCAAATTTTAAAAGTGAAGGCGACAATCACTAAAATCCCAAAACTGAATTTACAGTATCGCGAGATGTTTTAGATAGCTCTGAAATAATTTTGTTGAAGTGTTTTTTTCGGCTTTTGGTCGGCTATTAGGCAGGCTTTAAAATAACATGATCCTTTTGGTTGTCAGTTGAAAGTAAATTTCATTGTTTTTGCAAATTCTAAAATTGTATAAAACGGAAGAGAGAAAGACAGGATATGGTTAAAATGGACGTTTGGTACTATTATGCTCATTGACCATAGCATAAATACCATTAGGCCTAATTGGATTTTGGCCAAAAAAATAAATTTGGTAAAATATCAGCTAGAATAAAAGGGTTTGCATTATTGCCTGTAACTATGGAAATAAATCAAAGTTAATGCTTTCCTATTTCAGACTTCCAAGAGGCTGAAGTTTTCGCAATAAGAGGGCTTTGTAGTGTTTGAATCGACACTGACATGTGAGCGACAAGAGTTTATAATGAATAATCATTTGACCGCTGAGAAAAAAGGGACTTTCAAAGTTTATAATAATCTGTAATAAGTCACTAATAACAGAGATTTTTCTGTAAATTGTTGAAAAATGTTGTTCTCTTAAAATGCCGAAAAAGTTGCCATTGCAGGTCCGACATCTAACACATTTTCATGAGTATCGACTTTCGAGCTACCTTAAAAGTGCTTTACTTGTTCAGTCTTTCACACAAAACTATGAACAAATTTTACATTGTTTAGCAAACTACGCAGGATTACAACATTATTTATCCATTGCCATTAATAATACAATCATCTCAAATGCAATTTGTGTTACAGTTATGTTTATTCCTGCTTAAAGTCTTGTTTAAACCGTCGTTGTGCTGCTTTCTCAGTGTTAGGATATACATGTATGAAAGCTTTCCAAATTAAACTACAGTTAAGATGATCAGTGAGTAGAATAAATATCACACCTGCTATGATTTGCAAACCAGTATTGCTGGACCTCACTGCTCAACCAATCTTGCAGACATGCTTCAATAGGAAGTGACTACTGTGAATGATGCTATGGAATTTGAAGGATTTAAATCATTTTTGAAGCCCATGGAAATTTGTGCAGATGGAGGCAAACCATGTTTTGAAGCATCCTGCTGCAGTAAACAGGAGGCTAAATAGGATTATACTCCACCAAGACAGTTTTCTATTGTCTTTTTCCACGGTATAACCAACAGATTTGTTAGTTATACCACTGTAGCGGATTGTATCAACGAGTGGGTTAACTCAAACAGGGCCGGATTAACCCTTTATGGTGCCCTAAGCTGCCGGCCGAGTTGGTACCCCCCCCCACCCCTTCCAAAATACGTTATAAATTTCCAAATAAAACCTGATTTTCGCAGGTGCTCAACTTGAGCTGGGCGGGGCCTCAGGATCAGGGCGGCTTTTTCCCAATGGCAACTGTACGGTAGTCCGTACCCATACTTTACCCCAAAGAGATTTTATTTTTAATTTACAAATTTTACATTCGAGGGTGGGGCAATTTTTTTCATGTTTTATTTCCATCATTTTAATGAATTTGTTTTGGAGAGCTCAGGGGTTGGGGTACCCTGAGGGTTAGGGCCCCCCTGATGAGTGCCTCCCCCCCCCCCCCCGATGAGTGGGGCCCCATGAGGTGTGGGGCCTGGGGGCAGTTTTTTCGCGTTTTATTTCTGTCTTTTTTAATAATGAAATTTTTTTGGAGGGCTCGGGAGTGAGGGCACCATCCTAGAAGCACGATGAGGGCCAGAGCCCCCGAAAGGGGTGGGGCCCCCTGAGGAGTGGGGGCACCCTGAGGGTAGGCACCCTGAGGGGTGGGGGAATTTTTTTAATGTTTTATTTCAGTCATTATAATGTTGTTTTATTTTGGAGGGCTCATGGTGCCCCCTGCTAGCATGGTGCCCTAAGCTGCAGCTTTTTCAGCCTATTTAGTAATCCAGCCCTGAACTCAAACCTGTGTTAGTGATTTTCTGTGTTAGTTAACCGGTTTTACAAAATTGTGTAAGCTTGTGTTGTATCAACAAAAAAGTGGTTAAGATTATCTTTTTATTGTTGTGAGGGACATTTAACCCAATTTTGACGGGGATTCCCGGGGCTTTCACGAAAATGACAGCGCCATTTGACACAGGAAAAAAAAGGCCTTGTAAAAATCATTTCCATTGCAGTAAAAATGGAATAACTCACTCAGTTTTGAAGATACAAATCTACAATTTTTACAGCATCTTGCTGGATACCTGCTGCGTCTTCGCTGCACTCGGCATGAAATTCGACTCAGCCGTTTTTATTACACGACCCTCTGACCGGAGATAAAACAGTTTTTTTAATGTCCAACTTCAGAGAGCCGCCGAAAAAAATCTGTCGGAGATATCTTCACGTGCTTCACAACGAAGCTGGAGAATATAGTTGATAACACTGTGTAAAAATTTGGATTTTTAAACAATTATTTTGTGCCGCAGAAATTTCTCGGACGAGCCATTTCTTCTGCCTTCATGAACTGACAAGCATGTGACGTCATCAGATGACGTCATCAGATGACGTCACGGCCGTGACGTCACCTAGTTGTCAACTAATGTTCTATTTACATGTTTTCAGCGTGTTTTGTTTGCTTTCTGGTCAATATTACCGATTTACAGTCCCATTTTCTGTCAAGAAAGAGGCTTAACACAACTTTTAACACAGGAAAAAGGTGGGTTAACTTTTCTGGTTATCATCCATGGAAACTAACCCGGGAAATTATTGATACATCGCGGTGAGTCACTAACATGGGTTAAATCTCTTAACCCAGTAAATATAACCCGTGTTAAGCGTTGATACAATGGGGTACAGTATGTTGGAGATTAAGTCAGCCTGTTGTAGTACTTCTTCTGCAAACAACACACCTAAAAATGACAACAAAGTAACAAAATTCAGTCACAAATTATATATGGAGTATAAGTCGCTTATACAACTCATTTTCAGAGTAGAGTGGGTCGGGGCAAGAAGCCCGGGTTAGGTGAGAAGCCCCCCCAGGGTTATATCTAATCTTACATTTTTGGTGCTTTTTATGATTGATAGGATTGAAGCTAGAGGATTTTTAGGTGACGTCACAAATTTTCAAGGCATTCAGCACCAAACCATAGTCGTAATTAAAGAAACAAAAAAAGGTGCATGGTTTTTGTAACTTTGATTAATTCTTTGAAAGTGGTTGTCAGAAATAACTTTGGAAATTTTTAAAAGTATAATGGATATCTGCATTGCTTCACTTTATGACCATCACATAAATATGATTTGGATCATGTTTTTTGAATTTTAGCTCAAAATATAGAGGTCAAATTAAAATATGTGGGTTTGGGGCGAGAGGCCCCACATGGTATGGGGCATGGGGCCCCCTTCACCGAGGCCTCGAAGCTGCTTCAGGAACCATTTAATAATGTGTACTTTATCTTAAATCTTGATAGAATAGATAATTGAAAAAGAAAAATATTTGGCCGAAATTGACAAAGGGCAAAAAATATTAAAATATAAATGTATGAACAGAAAATTTCTGAAATTCAGAAAAAATGAATAGAATGCCTTAAAAATGATAGAAGAACCCCAAGAAATAACTTTCAAGCTGAATGCGCTCGCAAAAAAAATTGCCATAGGAATATAATAGTGACCAAATTGTGTCTCATGGTTAGGAACTATTTGGACACTATTTGTTAATACTTTGGGCTGTCATGCACTGCCGTCTCTTCTACAACACAAGGTGGTGCTCCATGTAAATTGTAAAGCAGCACTGATCCAAATCTATCTTACGGGTGACAGAATGTCCAAAAAAGTCATGATTTGAATGCGGAAAAAAGGACATGTAGCTAATTATAAGCCCTTTTGATCTAGATGGTCAAACTGTATCCTGATTTCTACATTTTTTGCCATACGGCACTTTTTTCGGCAGACACAACTAATTTATTTCTAGACTGCCTAAAAACGTTTATTTATTTTTTAACTAAAACTCGGCAAGAAATTATTTTTATTAAAAAAAAGGCAGCTGACCAAGATGTCTTGGTCGACAGAATGCTGAAAAATGCTCTGATTTGCATGGGGAAAATTTGACATGAAGCTTGTCATTAGCTCTATTGATCTAGATGATCAAACTGTATCCTGGATTCCTGATATCTTTATTTTTGCCGTATGGCACTTTTTTTGGCAATCGGTCAGCTTGCATTTGTGCTTATATTGACAACTGACACTTCAAAAATGCACTATTTATGACCATTGCATCATCCTGGACCATCCATCTTACCAAACTATCAATTTTTTAAAGTGTATTTACAAATAAATCTAATAGTTTGATCAGCTTGCAAATCTCAGTCACCCTTCATTCACAACGATTTGATTTGATTTGATTTGCCACAAGGTGGCCAGGATAACACATAAAAGACAAGTCTTATTTCCAATGTGGTCCTGTGGTGTGGGGACGCTCAGAAAATCCCATTAATCAAATAATTGATTGCATTTGTGCTTATCAACTCCTTTTCTTTTACTAGGAACAGGGGTGGAGGGCAAGTTGGCCCTCCTGCATTTGCCTTGCATGGGGGGGGGGACAGATTAGGTGGACAAGGTACGCCCTTTTTATTTTAAAGAAAAGACATTATAAGGTATTAACATTTTAAAGTTTATATCAAAGATTAATATTGACCCCACATTAAACATCTATCGCAAGAATTAAATTGCCCTTTCTTGCCAGGCGCCCCTTGCCTGGTCGTTGACTGCGTCAACACTGTTTCATGATAGTCAAGTCCCTTTTCCAGAAAAAAGGCTTATTTTAAGATGCCAAAATAATTTTTTAGTAGAAGCAGGCAAAAAGTTGATTCTTGTGTAAAATTTTCCGTAGATTCAAATTTTGCTGTTTCCAAGCTGATATATGACTTCTAGATACCCCCTATGGGGATAAAATTGACTACCTGTCGGACACTTACATAATCAACGTATTCATTTTGATTATGATAGAATAGTCAAAATGATTTTCCAGGAAGTCACCACCAGATTTTTGCAACCATTACCCTAAAGTAGTCATAAACTAGTCACAGTGACAACCAAATGTTTAGAGTGAACTGGGATTAAAATCCCCCTCAAAATTACAAAACTTGCTTTTGTCCGTGACAACATGAGTTGTAGCTCAACAATCTACGATTAATGTTTTCACATCATCACATTTCACATGAAAGATTGAAGGCAAAATAACCGTCAGTGTCTTTCGATTTGTGATCCTTTTCCCCACTTCCCTCGACTTTGGCCGAATCACGTCTTGACCTGAATTTCTTCTTCTTCCGTTTCTCTGGTTGTAGTCGACTTGTGGCCCTCATGACCGCACGCACATGTATAGAATGATGAGTTGGGAGTTGCAATGCTGAGTTCCATTTGCTTGGCCCCTTTTGGGAATGTCTGTCACCAGATGGCTCCCTGTCAGTAACGGAGTTTAGCTTTCAAGTATTGCCATGCAGTAACTCCAAAGAACTGCCTGGCACCGCCAGGCAGTTCTAATTTGTTGAATGTTTATATCAAGTAGTTGTCACAAAATGCACTGCCAAAGGTGTTTAGCATTGTCTAAACGAGCTGAAAACATACCTTGATATTCTCTGTGGTTGGCCTAAAACAAACGCATTGTACTCTTGAGTGGACGCTGCTTATTAACTGCATAATTAGACATTTTTTAAGCCTTGTTTTCTTCACAACGTGGTATGGTGGTCGCTGTCGCCATTGCCTTGATTGCGCATGTGTAATTACTAGCAATTAGGCTCCTCCTACCCCCTCTCCCTCAATATGATTTTGGCGCCAAACAGAGATCCAAGTTGCTACGGATGGGAATTAATTGGAAGTTGCTCATCAGACTGCCTTTGAATGCATAAATAGCAATTACCTATCGTTTATGGATCTGACCTGTGAATAGACCCCGAAGTCAACTACATAAAGTCGACTAGTGAAGTCATAGTCAGCTCTCCAAGCAGCAAGTTGATGTTCAGTCAAGTCAAGCTGGAGTTGAGACAGTTAAAGTCAAGTCACTGCTGCATAACTTTGCCAGTTTTTACCTCACAGAAATGGTTTTGGTATCGTTCTCAACAGCATAAAGAGCCAAACATGCAGATAACACTCTTCCAGGGCCTTTGTAAAGTCTATGAAATACTAAACCTCCTTAAAAATCGGACATATCAGCATACTGCACAGTTTTCCGAGTGCACAAATTCTGAAATTTATGAAGTTATGATGTACCGTTTAAAATTTTTAACAAAATTACCCTATGAAATTACATTAGTCAGTTGAAGTTGGTCGAAGTCAAGTGAAGTCAGAGTTTAATGACTTAGCTGACTAGTCAGTTGAAGTTCTTGCAAAGCAAGTCAGAGTTAAAACTCTGACTGACTTCGGGGTCTACCTGTGAAAATTGACAATTAGCATTTGGATAAAATCCTGTCACTTAATTTCAGTCTTTGAAAATGTGAACCTCCAGGATAACAATTGTGATCAGAACATTTAGGACTACAAGTGCTTAGAAGTATATATAGCCTCTTGATAACAGAATAGCAATCTATTGAAGGTAAAGTTCTGACAATACTATTGTAGTATGATGCTTTAGCCATTCTATGGTGTAGAGGACTAGAGGTATAACCATTCTGGTATAGACCTGTAGCCGTTTTTTACATATAATCATAGCCGTTTTGGCATAGCCTTTCTGGCATTGTAAGAAACCACAATAGCCATTTTGGTTTGTAGCCGTTTTGACTGCTAATCATTATTATGACCGCCGCCAGCGCTGGCGCGGTCATTTTGCTTTTACCCCCGTATTGTACCATTTAACTCACATTTTTGGGGATGGATAGAACAAGTTACACTCAATGTACAATCATGAAAGTTGCTATATAAACATAACTTTACATTCTTTACTCAACCCCTGAAAACCAGAATGATCCAAGGGGTCTTTCATACCTTTCTGAGATTCATGATTTTTCAGTGAAACACCCCACCTTATTGTTATTTTGGCTATCTGAATGTTGTTTTCGTGATTTTTGGCACTGTGCCAGATTAGACCTGCTTGGACCGCTTGACTGCTGGGGGATGTCTCAAAAGCAGCCAAACTCTTATTGATCGCCTTTAGGCTGATCTCTGTTTTTATGCGGTCACATGGCGGGATTTCATGTGTCGGAGGGTGTCGGAGGATTTATGTGGCGGAGTCGTAGACAAAGGTAATCAATGATGGCAGTCAATGATGGCAGTCAATGATGGCAGTCAATGATGGCAGTCAATGATGGCAATCAATGATGGCAATCAATGATGGCAATCAATGATGAAGATAGATAGATAGATAGATAGATAAGGTATCTACTAAGGATAAGGGGGCGACCATTTAATATCTCCTAAGAATAAGTGGGCAACCATTTAATATCTACTAAGGTGCTAAGATAACAAAAGTACATGCATGAATGAACCAAGGGGCAACCATTTAATATCTACTAAGCAATGATGATAGATATAGATAGATAGATACATAGATAGATAGATAGGATAAGGGGCGACCATTTAATATCTACTAAGGAGGGGGCGACCATTATTACTAAGAATGTATGAACCAAGGGGGCAACCATTTAATATCTACTAAGCAATGCTGATAGATATACATAGATAGATAGATAGATAGATAGATAGGATAAGGGGGCAACCATTTAATATATACTAAAGAGTGGGCGACCATTATTACTAAGAATAAGGGGGCAACCATTTAATATCTACTAAACACCCTGCGGACATGGGGACATATCCCCGCGGACATGGGGACATGCCCCCCCGGACATGGGGACATGCCCCCGGGGAAATGGAGACATGCCCCCGGGGACATGGAGACATGCCCCCAGGGACATGGGGACATGCCCCCGGGGACATGGGGCCATGCCCCCGGGGACATGGGGACATGCCCCCTGGGACATGGGGACATGCCCCCGGGGACATGGGGACATGCCCCCCGGGGACATGGGGACATGGCCCCCGGGGACATGGGGACATGCCCCCGGGGACATGGGGACATGCCCCCCGGGGACATGGGGACATGCCCCCGCGGACATGGGGACATGCCCCCGCGGAAATGGGGACATGCCCCCGCGGAAATGGGGACATGCCCCCGCGGACATGGGGACATGCCCCCGCGGACATGGGGACATGCCCCCGCGGAAATGGGGACATGCCCCCGCGGACATGGGGACATGCCCCCGCGGACATGGGGACATGCCCCCGCGGACATGGGGACATGCCCCCGGGACATGGGGACATGCCCCCGGGGCCATGGGGGCATACCCCCGGGACATGGGGACATGCCCCAGGGGACATGGGGACATGCCCCAGGGGACATGGGGACATGCCCCAGGGGACATGGGGACATGCCCCAGGGGACATGGGGTCATGCCCCCCGGGGACATGGGGACATGCCCCCGGGGACATGGGGACATGCCCCCGCGGAAATGGGGACATGCCCCCGCGGACATGGGGACATGCCCCCGCGGACATGGGGACATGCCCCCGCGGACATGGGGACATGCCCCCGCGGACATGGGGACATGCCCCGCGGACATGGGGACATGCCCCCGCGACATGGGGACATGCCCCCGGGGACATGGGGACATGCCCCCGGGGCCATGGGGACATACCCCCGGGACATGGGGACATGCCCCAGGGGACATGGGGTCATGCCCCCCGGGGACATGGGGACATGCCCCCGGGGACATGGGGACATGCCCCCGGGGACATGGGGACATGCCCCCGGGGACATGGGGGCATGCCCCCGCGGACATACATGGGGACATACCCCCGGGACATGGGGACATACCCCGGGACATTGGGACATACCCCGGGGACATGGGGACATGGGGGCATACCCGGGGACATGGGGACATGGGGGCATACCCCCGGGGACATACCTCCGGGGCCATTGGGACATACCCCCGAGGACATGGGGACATGCCCGCGGGGACATGCCCCCAGGGACATGGGGACATACCCCTGGGGACATGCCCGCGGGACATGGGGACATGCCCCCGGGAACATGCCTTCGCGGACATGGGGACATGCCCCCGCGGACACGGGGACATGCCCCCGCGGACACGGGGCCATGCCCCCGTGGACACATAACTGCACTGCATCACTGCCTTGCATTACAACACTGCAGTCTGCATTGCAGCTCTGTGTTACTGCACTGCATCACAGAACCTCATTACTGCAATGCATTACAGCACTGCAGCACAACACTTCATTACTGCACTGTATTTCAACAGTGCTTTTTTTGCACTGCATAACTGCACTGCATTACAGACCACATCACAGCACTGCTTTGTTGGCCTGCACTGACAGATGTGTGTGTACACACAGGTGGCCCTGCAGACACACATGGGCGTCCACACACACATGGGCATCCACACTGGGATGGGCATACAGATGGCCATGCACATACAAATGGGCATGCACACACAGATGGGCGTGCACGCACAGATGGGCTTACACACACTGACGGGCGTGCTGATATGGGCGTATACATGCAGATGGCTGTACATATGGGCATGCGCACACAGATGGCCATATCAATGGGCGTGCACACGAAGGTGGCTGTGCACACACAAATTGGCATACTCACACAGACGGTCGTACTCCCAGGTGTAAAGGGGGGCGTGCACACTAAGAAGGCATGCACTCACAGATGAGGGTACCAACACAGATGGGCATACACTCAAGAGATGGGCATAGGCCTACAGGTGGGCGTACACATAGATGGGTGTACAGGTGGGCGTGCCCACACAGATAGGCATTCAGGTGGACATGCCCACGCAAATGGGTGCGTACACAGATGGGTGTGTACACACAAATTGGCGTGAACACACAGATGGGCATGCCAGACGAGCTACAGATGGGCGTACACTTGACGATGGCCGTACACAGGCATGCACAATGGATGTACACATATACGCCCCTCGAATAAACCCCCCCGTCAAATAGAGGCCCCACTGCGCCATGGACAACAACGAATATATATCTATTTATTATTATTATTATACGACTGAGCTTTTTTAAGCCAGGTCCAAACAAGCTGCACTCAAAACACAAATTGTTATTCATCTTTTATGGATCGACACAGTCACACTTGATTGCACTTGATCAGCAAAAGGCGTCCAGCAGCGCCGGCGGTCATATTATCATCGCTTGCGATTCTAGTTATAAATACTTCACTGTCACATTGACACATGTATGCACTTGAACTGATTTGATTAGCCATTTATTCACAGGTGGCAGGATGGTGCAGTGCAGAGGTTAACCTTTCTCAATGATAAAACAGTGCATGTTTTCGCAATAGAGGGCGACACTAGTCCTATGATTCACCATTAAACGAAGTTCACAAAAATGCATGATTTCAATAAGTGTCGACATGTCCTCGTTGTGATGAAATTAATTTTACACGCTTTATAAGCTTTTCAAATCTTGTTTATTGAATTAGGCCTATCTCTCCTCAGATACAAAATGACAAATATATATAGGCCTAGTACAAGTAGTTTGAAAGTAAAGAGCCGTTCAATTTCATTCATCATGAAAGATTTTCTTGAATTAATTACCGGACAATATATGGAGGTATATATTTTTCACTATTTGGCATGTATTTGGTGGCTTGTTTGTTTGATCTTGGTGCAGGCTTGAAGGGGACAAATCAGTAACGTCAGTTTTCACAATCATCATGCATTTAAACAATTTTATTTAAAACAGCAAATCTTAATTACCACCTTGATATTTCTAATTCATAGACAATTAAGTACTGTTAGCTAGACTAAATACTATGTCTTCTGGCCGTTAAACATTTGCTATATATATAGGGCCTATTATAGGCCCTATTCATGATTCTATCTCACTATTGACAGCTGACACACGTGCTTGCAAGCACGTGAGTTTATTTACAAAACAACAGCAAGTGAGCTCTGATTTGTTCCTGTGACAGTGTTGTTTTGCGCATGTTCCTCTGTACACAAAAACAAGCGCCATTTTGCAGCTCTTTGAAGGACTTGATGAGTGAAATTCGCCGATTTTCTCAGGTTAGACTAAAAGCAATCAAGTGTATTATATAATTATAAGGGCACAGCAATTAATTGCTTTATACTGCTCCTATCTGCCAAGTTTGAAGGCAGGTTAAACTCTAGAAATGCTATGGTTGACTAATTTGTGAGCTGATTTGATCAACTACCTGGAAATTCTATGGAAGTGATTCAGTCTGCGTCGCAAGGCTCCGCCCCAGCCTCGGCGCAGACTGTTTGGTTTAGCCATGCAGTAGAATTGAACCCTGGACCTCAAAATTACAAGGCATGCAATGCACTCAGCCACCGATGTACATGGCTTTGCAGTGTGAAAAAAAATCACACCAATGGGGTCATAACATTATGGAATCTTTAATCAAGATCAGGGCTGGATTACTAAATAGGCTGAAAAAGCTGCAGCTTAGGGCACCATGCTAGCAGGGGGCACCATGAGCCCTCCAAAATAAAACAACATTATAATGACTGAAATAAAACATTAAAAAAATTCCCCCACCCCTCAGGGTGCCTACCCTCAGGGTGCCTACCCTCAGGGTGCCCCCACTCCTCGGGGGGCCCCACCCCTTTCGGGGGCTCTGGCCCTCATCGTGCTTCTAGGATGGTGCCCTCACTCCCGAGCCCTCCAAAAAAATTTCATTATTAAAAAAGACAGAAATAAAACGCGAAAAAACTGCCCCCGGCCCCACACCTCATGGGGCCCCACTCATCGGGGGGGGGGGGGGGGGGGAGGCACTCATCAGGGGGGCCCTAACCCTCAGGGTACCCCAACCCCTGAGCTCTCCAAAACAAATTCATTAAAATGATGGAAATAAAACATGAAAAAAATTGCCCCACCCTCGAATGTAAAATTTGTAAATTAAAAATAAAATCTCTTTGGGGTAAAGTATGGGTACGGACTACCGTACAGTTGCCATTGGGAAAAAGCCGCCCTGATCCTGAGGCCCCGCCCAGCTCAAGTTGAGCACCTGTGAAAATCAGGTTTCATTTGGAAATTTATAACGTATTTTGGAAGGGGTGGGGGGGGGTACCAACTCGGCCAGCAGCTTAGGGCACCATAAAGGGTTAATCCGGCCCTGATCAAGATTTAAGAGCAGGGCAGGGAATGGACACATATAGATTAACTATAGACCATGCACGTTTAAGAACAGCTGAAGAAGATGGAATTTTCTCTTGAGGTGTCCGTTTCCAGCCCTGCCTGATATCAGTCATTTAACAATCAAAAATGGTTGCCAAACATGGGGTACATTCGTTTTGCTGCTCCAAAGTGCTCCCTGGAGTAGAGCAGTAAGTGTAAAATGCGGAACAGACGTTTTGGCAGCGGGGCAGCCAGTCTGTTGGTTCAAAACACTATTCAGTCCAAGTGGAGACCATGTGGACCAACTGGATAACAGGTCCATAGTGGTTTTGCAATAAATTATCAGATAAATTTATTAATTAAGGAAAAAGAAAACTTTGTAAAACATTTTTTTAAATAAATGATTTTAAAGTGGTCTGTTGCGTCCTGGTCTGTAGACTGTACCAAATGAGAATTATGATGTTTAATTAATTGAGACATGCATACATTTGTTTCAATTTATACAAACTATATATATATAGGCCTATATATAATAACCCAGCTGACAATGCATGTGAAGTTCATGTGATAAACTCGGGGGAAACTGGTAAACATGACATAACTGAGAGTTATCTTTCTTCGCGTGAAAAAACTCCAAACATTTTCATGGAATGACCATCACCAGATTATCACATGATGCTTTTCCCCAGATAAACACATGAATTTGTAGCTATGTATCGGAAGTTTATACACCAGGAAATCACATTGTTAAGTGGTGATGATAACCCCCCAAAAATCACATGGTTAAGTGGTGAAGATACCCCCCCAGAAAATCACATGGTTAAGTGGTGAAGATTCCCCCCAGAAAATCATGTGGTTGACTGGTGAAGATTGCCCCCTAGAAAACCACGTGGTTAACTGGTGAAGATATATATAAATGGAGCCACCTGTACTAGAAACACAGCTGTTTACCAAGTTCCGCACTAAGTTTACTTTAACTGAGTGTAAACTAATTAAACAAATGATTATGATTTCTAAATCTGAATGAATGCGTAGTATTTGGTGGAATGTTCTTAGTAGCTCAAAAAGGAGCACATGTTGGATATTATTAGTTTTATTACAAAATACTGTTATCTGAAATGTGACACATGTACTGAAAAGAGACTCACTGCATCACATTGGTTGTGACAAATTTTCAGCAAGTTCTTGTGGCTTTTACTTCAGCCCCACAGCTATTAAAAGCCCAAGATATTGCTTGAAACAGTGTAAGTTGACTGGTTTGATGAAGAGCCAAGTTAACCGGGAGATTTTACCTCTTCTCAAATAATTTTAACTCGTGAAGATTGCCCCCAGAAAATCACGTGGTTAACTGGTGAAGATTGCCCCCAGAAGATCATGTGGTTAACCCTTGACAAAATCACTTGGTTAGCATTTGCAAATACATATATCAGTTTTCCATGTGATGACTGAGGGGCAATTGCACGTGATAACTCTCAGTTAACCACGAGTTTTGTCACTAGGAAAAAGATTTGTCAGCATCCTGGTCTTAATTTTAGACTGCATTCTGGCCTGCACTTTATTCTGGTCTGCATTAATTTTGGTCTGCCCTCCGGTCTGCTAGTCTGCATGCATTCTGGTCTACACTTTATTCTGCACTTTATTCTGCAATTTATTCTGCACTTTATTCTGCACTTTATTCCGCACTTTATTCCGCACTTTATTCTGCACTTTATTCTGCACTCTGGTCTGCACTATGGTTTGTACTCTGGTCTGTACTCTGGTCTGCACTCTGGTCTGCACTCTGGTCTGCACTCTGGTCTGCACTATGGTCTGCACTATGGTCTGTCTGCACTCTGGTCTGTCTGCACTCTGGTCTGTCTGCACATACATGTAGATATATATAAGTTTATTATGCTTAAATACCCAGAGCAAAAAAAAGTACATTTGAAGCACTCTTATTATTAAATTACCAAATGCATTCCGAATGTACTGCAAAATTGCCTATACTTTATACAAGGGAGCGTATTTTGAGGGTATGGATAAATATATAGGAGTATAGATGAAGCATAATTTAAATAATTCGAGCGCTTTAAATGTATTCCTTTTTTGTGATGGGTAGTTTTTAATGAAAAAATCAAATACATTTTTACAATATATTATAGCTCAAGAGTCAAGATTAGATTTCTACCAAGACCTGCTAAGAATTTTGTTTCTCACTGGATTATTTGATTTTCTATCAAGTTGGCTAACAGAGACGATTATAGAACAAAATAATGATATCGGAACAACATTTGTTTTTGTAATTAATTATATATATATTTTTTATTTATTTGTGAAGCATTAGTGTTAAGAAATAGCGTTTTTGACATAGCTAATCGTCGTTTAATTTGGTTAAGCATAATCGCCGTTTTGGTAATGTCAAATAGCACATGGAACAGTTTCCTAGAAATGTCTGTCATTCGAGCCTGACCAAGAAGGACCCACAGCCTAATTCAATGACTCACATCACCGTTAGCACTGAATAGTAGGCTATATCTCCAATGTACTATTTATGCAGCAAATTATGGATAGACCTTTCCAGAGGAAAAAAGAGTACATTTGACACGCTCAAATTATTTGAATTACCAAATGTACTGCGATTGTACTGCAAAAATGGCTGTACTTTTCTACGTGGGAGCATATTTAGAGCGTATGAATTTGCATATTTAGGGAGTATAAATGAAGCGTAATTTAAATAATTCCAGCGCTTAAAATGTACTCTTTTATCCTCTGGGATGAGTCACCCCCTTTCCTTTGCACTCTACAGAGTGCCAACCTCTTGTTAAATATATCTATAATTCCTAGGCTATAATTGCCTGCTACATTTTTAAAATTGAAGCTATAGAATACCAAATATATATGTGTAAAGGGAGCTTCCAAAACACTAGTAAGCTACCCAGTTGTGTTTTATTTTATTCTAAATAGTTCATTCTAGTCAATTTTGAAGATATTGTGAAAAACAGAAAAAAGTATGTCAGATCAAATTTAATGTCTCTTGAAAAACCACATTTTTCCCAGAGCTAGTTGTCACTTATGCAGAAAACTGGCTTTCAAATGAGCTGGGCTTTCTAAAATGTGGTCTGCCATTTCTGTGGCATCGGTGGTTGATTAAGTGTGGTCATATAAATAAATTTATTGCTATATCCCGCCGTCCCGTGCCTTCCTCAAGTATTTACATTAGCCCAGGAGTAGAAACGTCACTTCCGGAGTAGTTAGAGTAGATCGAATCGAATGTACCCAACGACTTTCATGGTTACAAGTAAAATGTGGATTCCCAGATGCAGGCCAGCATAGAAATCCCACAGAACACCGTCCAGCAACCCAAATTCTTTTCTTTTTTATCCAGAAGGTGGTGCACAAGGCTGGCTCCGAAAAATCTTTTTTGTGCTACACTGCAGTTATTTATGTGGCATGTGTAGCATATTTTCTTTTGCTCCCCAAACTGGATCGACCTTGTGGCCCTCACGAACGCAATGTGTCAAAATTTGAATTTAGTAGGTCAAAAACATCGAAATACAGCTTCTGCCAGTGAACTCAAAAGTCAAAATATTGCAAACCAGGGAAATCAGAAAAATTGGTGGCCATATTGTTTTATGCTAATTAGGGGGTTTAAAAGGAGTGATAATTCAACTTGGTAGTAGCCAAAATTGCACTCAGCAGGTCAAAAGCTTAGCAACAGTGAACTTTGAAAAATGTGACCTGACTATGATAGTGAGAACGTAACACAATGTTATTTAAGGGTATTATGATTCTAGACTATAATTCTAGTTCTCTGCCGAACAATGCTTTCAAGACCTATAAATGTCATATCGTTAATTGTTCCCCAAATTCTGTGAGATATTGATTTACATGTTGACTGCAAGTTTATGAATGCTTCAACACATTTTTGATCTTTCGGGTTTCTTGACAATTTATATATTCTTTATTGTCAATATATGCCCATTTACTCCATAGTAAGATCACTATTACAATTTATTGTATCTTCAGCAACAATGATTATTAGCAATTGATGCTTCAATAGATTTATCTATGATCTTTTGGTCGCAAGAAAAGTTATTATTTGGTTGTAGATTCAAAGATGAATATCAATTGTGTGTTTGCTTTATCATGTTTATTCAATGTAAAACACTTAGACCATAAATGATTTTGTAATTCAGCATTTACATTCTTATGAAGACTTAATAAAGAATGTTATAATGATCATTCTATCTTGGAAACTCTCCATACTGCTACCGGCATGGATAACAATTGATAAATGCTCTAATAATGCACTAAACAGAAAGCATTTGGAACTGCTTTGACGGTTGTGAGCTGATCTGGTGAATAAATACAGAACTTAAATACCCAGGCATCCTTTGACCAATCGATCAATCTGGACACTACTTCTCGAAAAACAGGTACATTTTCATTTACTCACATATTGCTCTCCTATTTTGAGGCGTGAAAGAGTCTCAGTATTACTATTTTTACCCACATTTTGTCTTATTTTCAGCAAATTCCTGAGAAAATGATAGTTCTCACGAATATTCAACCTCTTCTGATTCTGCTTGCATTTATGTACGTGACGACTACATCTGCTTTGGGGACAAGTTCTTTGGACATGATCAAGGGAATGAAGATGTCTAGCGCTCTATATAAACAATTTGAAGCCAACAATCTCGCCACTTGTGTGATGAAATGTTTGGGACAAGACCAAGAAGCTATCAGCTATTGCGATTCAGCAAATGAGTGCCAATGTTTGAAACGGCAAGGTTTGATGTCTTATGCACCAGGGTGTGTTGTTGTAAGAAAGGTGGGTTTATCATGTTTATACTTAATGTTTCTCAGACATCACAAAAATACTTATACCATTGGAAAAGCCAGTATCTAACTGACAATTTTGCACGTTAGCACCCTGCTAAGGATCAACACTGTTACCAACAGCAGAAATACAATCAGATTATTGCTGATTTAGCAAAAATTGCAAGATGAACGGTATAACAGAAGAAGCATAATTATGATGTCTAAGTCAGTTTATCGACACCTCATTGTCGGGTTCTTACATACATTTGTGTCCAAATCGGCGTCAAACTAATGCAAAGACAAGGCCCAGCCTGGCATCAAACCTGGGTCTCAGTCCCAGAGGGCCAGCATATAACCAAACCCAGTGGACCAAATAGACAATTGTTGGTCGCATTGGTCAATACTGCCAGTTAGCGACTCATCGGGTACTGTGTACATGTACTTGTTATTTATAAATTATAATGTTAATTTTTAAATTGTGCTGGTGTCCCTCTTGATCATCCTAGACACACGGAATCCTTCAGATTCTTCATTCTGAGTCTTGTTTATTTACAAACACATTTTTGAAAAAATATTAAACAGTGTTTGAATACTAAATTTATTCAAATTGAAATTGGAGTGAAATTACAGACTCTGTATTTAAATAGCAAATGAGTGCCAAGAGCATTGGCCCTCCTGCATCATAACATTGCCTCTGACTGTTTTCCAATATTCTTGTCAGCCCAGTTAGCTCAGTCAGTAGAGCACTCGCCTCACAAGCAAGGGACCCGTGTTCAATCCCCAGGCTGGCCATCATGTCATCCCACGGCATTGTCGTTCGCATTAGACATTAATTGGAGGTGCCGTGGGCTCAGCTGTAAATAAGTCTCTAAATTAGTCTGTTTACCCATGTTAAATAATATGACATAAATAAACCATAATTATTGGGGGATGTGAAGAGGACGGTTATGCCATGGATCGATGTCTACTTATTTAACCAAAGTGTAACCAGTAATCAACAAACACATCAAATAACAGTTAATCAATATTTTTCAGGCAACTGAGAGGTGCATTTGGTGTTATATTAGAATTTGGAACATATTAATACATTTGATACTAAATAAACTTTACCTGATGTGCTGAGTCAAACTGGGCCTGGCATGCAGATCTGATTAAACATCATTACTGATTCATTCCTGACTGGCTGACTTCCGACTGATTGATGGACTGATTTTTGGAAGCATCAGGCCTCCCCTTAAATACTAGTCAGATCTGGCCTAGAGTAACTCACCACTGCGTCATAGTTATTTCAATGAACTTTATGTTTGTGGCTCATGGCCAATCATGATTATATGAAGGGCACACTCTCAGTTTCTGGCATTGCAATAAGGACATGTTTATTTTATAAGTCAATGCCAACATCATTCATCAATGTCATGTATTGTGTAATTTGCATTTTTATAAACCCAATATAAATTTCTAAGTTCTCTTATATGATAATAATGTCTACCTTTACCTTTACCTTTGTAAAATAGATACACAATATAATTCCAGATCCATACGTGGAAGTGGTTGTTCAGAATCAGGGCTGGAACAGGAGGAGATCCTCAGGTGAAATTTCTGACTCTGGGAAACCTTGGTACAGATCGCGAGGCACGGGCAGAACCAGCAATAAAAAGATACTGAACTATCACATCTTGATCAGCCATGTCCTGCCTTGTTTACATATTCTTAAGGGTATCACAATGTCGTCTGGCAAGAGAAAGCAGTCATGCAGAAAGTTGGATTTTTGCAAAACCAGCTGCTTATAAAAAATTGTGCATCATTGCATCGCAACATATAAACCTAATGTTTCATCATAGTCACAAAAATTTCTGCAAATACTACAGTAACTTTGCAAATTAACTTACCTTTCACTTCATCTTCTATTATGAGCAATGCTTCCCAAGTACCTAATGAGGCATGACACAGGAAGTGGAAATATACTTATGTCGAATAATTTATTCTATAACATTCCTTTTTGCAAATGGGACATTTTTCCTTACATGTAATACAAAATAACAAAGAAATGAACCCAACTAAATAGATATGATAAGATTCAGCCTGAAGTTAACTCTGCATCAAAAAGTACTTTCACTTTCGGTGATTTGCATACATTCACTCCCCCCCCCCCCTCAATCATATGACCTTGACCACCAACAACCTCACCTGAGTGCAACATGGCAGCTGGAGAGGACGACAGTTACCACACAGTCAATTTCCTAGCAGAAAAAGTCCAGCAAGGGCATAATTTACACCTCCAAGGTCATGCAGGTACTGGAAAAACCTTCCTTTTAAGGAGGCTTTGCCAGATTTTACATGAGAAGGGACTACAACTTTTGGTGAGTGAAAAAAAAATTGGCTATTTATTTTGTTTTGTTTACATTTGTCAAGCTCTAATATACATGTATCATAATGGCATGCTAATGTGTAATGAGTAGGATCACACTGCGTTTTTTACACAGACAAGTTAGCTGGCTTGGCACTTCAATGCTTAGGTGTCGACCATTGCATATTAGGGGTGGGGGGGGGGCTTACAGTTTTCTTTGCCAGATAATTATATCCCAACCAGTAATCATTGATTTGAAGTCTGTCAAAAAATGTATTTCACGAAAGCCAGGTACCATAACATTAGTTGTTTGTGCAGACATTTAGTATGGCATATTAATACAGGTAATTATAACAAATAAAGCATCTATCATAGGCAAATCCAGGGGGGGGGGTACAGGGGACGCGTGCCCCTCCTTCCATCGGATAATTCCCTCATATTGGTATTTAGGACCAAAAATCTGTTCTTGAGACTGCAATGTTATTAGATTGCCACGCCCCCGTTTCAAAAAATATCCTGGAATCCCCCCCCCCCATCGCTGTATATCATTTCTGTTTGCCTGAAAATCCCAAAACATTATCATGATTATGATGATAAAAAAAGCTGAGAGGAACCAACAAGTGCAAGATAGTTGTTGGTCTGTGATGATTAACCAGGCAGTCATTATAACCTAGTGGTTATTGAGGAAACTGGTGTTTTGTAAATATGACAATGACTGTATACTTTTTATGGCTGTTGAATGATAATTATGTTCATCTTTCAAATAATTTCCAGGTTTGTGCAACTACTGGAATTGCAGCTCGGAATCTGACATCCACTGCACAGACTGTGCATTCCACTTTTGGGTTGATTAACAACTGGAGGGATAAATTCCAATGGGTAAGAAATACAAGAAGCAGGACAATGCATATATATAGCCAAAATCATTTTACGGATATTTGGAATATTATTTCTCTTGGTGACATTTATAATTTTTTCCCCACATTGCAGGCTGCTGTTTTCAACCAGCAGAATTACGAAGAGAAACGTGTCAGGCTCTTAAAAACAGATGTGCTCATCATCGATGAGGCCTCCATGATGAGTGCCACCATGTTTGAAACAATAGAATTCATCTTAAGGTATGAACTGTTTTTTCTAGACACTTATTCCACTGGAATTCCTGAAGACAAAAAAATACTTAAACTACAAAAATGATTCTGTGTCTTTAATGGAAATGTTTAAATTCATGAACAAGTTTGAGCTTACGATTTCATCAAATCTCCAAGAGAGGGAAGCATGTCCTAACCTATATGTATGTTACTGTAGTACATAATAATGATTTGTTGTCAATTTTCTCCACTGTTGCGTACATTTAACACATTAAATTTCCAGATCAGTGCACGGAAACGGCATGTGTTTTGGCGGACTAAAAGTAATACTTTGTGGTGACCATACGCAGCTGCCGCCAGTGCCAACCCAAAATGATCAAGGTAATAAATGATTGTCAGACATCATGTAATTTGACTAAAACCCCAAAAAGCTTTCAATGTTTTAGGGAGTACAAGTAACTCCAAAAGCAACAGTCATGCCTAGCAGTTACAGCAATTTCAATTACCATGTCTTTTAACCTTCAGCAAAGTTTGAAAAAGGTATTGTAATCACTTAGGTAAAAATGTTGTCCGGGCGGGGGTTCAGGCGGTGGGAGGATACATCGTTTTCTGGCAGCACTTGGCCTCTATTGAATGTACATGGATGAAATTTGGTACACATATAGCCTGTATGGTCTAATTGTGCCTTTTGATGGTCTGATGGATAGATATTCAATCCTTTTTGAACAAATTTGAAAAAATATAAAAATATGTTTTTTTTTGGTTTTCGGGCTAACACTCTATCACATTGCATGTAAATGGATAAGGTTGGTACACACATGGCCTATTTGGGTCTGGTTGTGCCTATTGAAGGGTCTGATGGAAATATATACTTTTTGAAATATTGAAAAAAGTTACTAATAATCTATTTTTGGTTTCTGGCCCAAGGCTTGGTCGTTATTGCATGTACATGGATAAAGTTTGGTACACATATATGGTCTAGTTGTGCCTTTTCTTGGTCCAACTGACAGATATTCTATACTTCTTGTAATATTGAGAAAAGAATGATATTAAAAGTTTTTTTTTCATATCGGAGCCAAATCTTGCCCACGAACTTGCATATACAACAATGAAATTTTCTACACATATCACCTATAAAATAAACCAGTGCTTTTTGACGTGTATTTCACACTTTTTGAATGCTTGGAAAAACTTGAGAAAAATACATTAATGAAACTGTACCATAATATACAAAAATTTGTGTAATAACTATCGCTGACATAATTTATGCATTTCCGTGAAATTGATTATGAGAGGAGGCTGCTGATTGGCCTAGTCAACCTCTCCACTCTCCAGTTTCGTCTGCTCAAAGACTTCTGCTCAAGACTACAGGCACATTTATCTTTGAAAGGATTTTTTTCCGAATATAAAGATTCTATTTATCTAATCTATCTGACTAATGCCATCATTCCTAATTCCTACTTTGCTTCTTTTCCTCCTCCCTCTTTTTACTTTTCTTCCTTCCTTCTTTTCACAATGCACACACTTAATGGCAGCCAATGTTTCCATAAATAGGTTTAATGTGCACGGGGACACCCAAGTGCTGACACCAATAACAATGCTGCGTTGGAAGACTGAATGTTTTACAAATAATTTCAGGTGATCATCTGTTTGAATCGAAGATCTACCAAATCATGGAACCACATATTGTACATCTGCGTAAGAGCATTAGGTGTGACGAGGCCCTTTTTAACATCGTGAGAGAAACTGCATTGGGCAAAGGTATGTGCAAAACAGTGTCAGAAATCTGTCTGTATACTACACATCAAGTAGTCAGTATTGAGGACGCTTTTGATTCATGTGTTCAACATTAATGTCAACAAAACATAGGCTGCATGGCAGCCCTAAGTCCAGCACTATTCTGCTACCAGCGAAATTCACTAATATAATATTTGGGCTTCACTGATATCCAAAGATTACTTGTTTTATTGTATATACATTTTTTCAAATCCTCTATCAATGCAACACTTCTATTTTTCCCCCCAGAAATCAGAATTTGTAGCATTAAAATAATTCAACAACATAAATTTGTAAATGCAAATAACAGTTGGAAACACTTCTGCTCTCGAATTAGGGGCTGCTGTTCTTCTCAATTCTGTACTTTCTTACACTGGCACGGATTTCATTTTTAACTCGTCTGATTTTTTTAATAAAACATGTACAAAGAGCTATTGTCAACACTCGATTATCATTGGCGTCATCATTGTCGTCGTTGTCCCGCTTAAGATCAGTAAATGTCCGTATGTGATCATAATATTTCACTTAGGGTTATGAATTAGGTCCAGGTATTTGTCTGTGAGTGTGGATCAGGAACATGTAGAGAATTCCTATTTGGCTGCCAAAATGGCAGCCATTCTAAAACAGCCGATTGTGAACTTAATATTTTGGTTAGAGTTATGAAATTTTAGACAGGTTTTGGCCTTAGGGTATGGATCAGGAACAATTTGAGAAATCCTAGATGGCTGCCAAAATGGCCACCACAAAATGGTCACATGTCGAGAAATCAAAAACGGCTGCCATTTTGTGGTGGCCATTATGTCAGCCATCTTTCTTCATTATTTAATTGCCCACAGTGATCTAAATATTTCGATTAGAGTTATAGAATTTGATGAAGTATTTGCCTTTGGGTATGCATTGGGGACATGTTGAGAAATCCAAAATGATGGCCAAATTGGCCACTACAAAATGGCCACCATTGTTGAATTGTCCACTTACAGTTATACAATTAGGTACAGGTATTGGCCTCTGGGTCATAAGCAATCACACATCGATATATTTCACGTTAAAAGATGAGCGTCAAAACTGCTTTGGGTTCTGGTTCGATGATGGTTTACGCTTATCTACATATCTAGCCATCTATTACATATTATGAGCTATTATGGAAAGCTTTTTGTTAGTCTGAATCTTTCCTGGTGGTAAAATCACTTAGGTCAGATAAATCTGTTGATACTGATCATGATAGACGAGGGTTATGTCAAGGTTACGTGAATAGGTGATAGTCTTTATTATGTTTGAAGAGACTCATGATAGTAATTTATATATATTATGAGTGGTAGTATATTCCCAAGTACCATGGCACTTTAATTGCATTTTCTCTCCCATCCAACTGGAAGACGCATGACCTATTCTAACAGGGCATTTGTCATTACAGATCACTGCAGTCCAGAAACCCTCAAGGTACTTTCTCAAACATGTGCTGCTGAAGAAGGAAATGCATTGCATCTTTTTGCAACAAAAGAGGAAGTCAACCATTTCAACAACTCTCAAATTGCGTCCATGCCCGGGGAGGAACATGTTTACAAGGGCCAGGTATGACATTTAGAAAATGCTTATACCTACTAAAGTTGTGTTTCTTTCGTCATACTCATCTCAATCATATGGCCCTGCCTTGACATAAATTGTGCTAAGTGACAACTCTACAATTGCTATAAAGCATATAAGCCTAGAAAAGACAGCCTGCAAAGCAGCAAACCTTCAGCGAAGAAGCAACTCTGGCAAATTCTTGACCCGGAAAACAAAGAAATCAATTTTGATCTTTTTTCTCAATATTTCAAAAATTATAGAATATCCATCTGAACATGAAAAGGCAACACTAGGCTATTATAAGCTAAATGTGTACCAATTTAACCTACTTGCATGCAATAGTAGCAGATTTGTGGCCTGGAAAAGAAAAGAAAAACATTTTTCTATTTTTTGGTCACTATTTTATAGAGTATGGCATATTTATCAGTCGTGCCTTTTGATGGTATGTGTTATTGCGCATAAGACACACCTTTGATACCCAGAATGGACCTCTAGAAGGGGTGCGTCTTATCCATGGAATACATCAAATTATCAAAGTTTGCCGGTAGAAATCACAAAATTCTGAATTGTCATCGCTCTCCATCATCTGCCATTTTTAAACACTGGTCGTCAAGTTCTGGTCTTGCGAGATCTCTTGGGAGAGAAGACATGCCCAAGAAAGCCATCAGTGCAACGCATAGACGTAAACAAAGTGGATTCGAGTCAATTTCTAGCAATTTGAGCTAACATACATGGTAAATTACCATAAATAAACACTTGATACATTGGAAATGATGCATTCATTCATTCTCCATTTTGATGTTTCGGCGCCAGTCATATATAATGCGACTTACACACAGGTTTCAATGGGTTAGGGTTTTTGGGTCTAAGAAAGGGCTGCGTGTTATATGTAGGGGCGACTTATATATGAGTTTATGCGGAACACACAATGAGGGCTTAGTCACGGCCCAGAATCCCCTGCCGTGTGACTGGCGGACGGGCAACATTTTACCCAAGTGATTACAATATCTTCTTTACACTTTGTTCGCTACAATCACACAGAAACTAAAACATTCGGAAAAAATCGATTTCTATTTAAATACTACATTTCCAAACTTGTAGCCAAATAACGTCAATGATTTGCACACTTGATAAAGCAAAGAAAAGAAATCTAACAAATTTGTCATCGTTTTGCAGAATGATGTTGTGGTGAGGCTGAAAGTGGGTGTGCCTGTCATGGTGACTCGAAACCTCCCAGGGTAAGCAAAGTTCTGCAAATAACTGGATTGTTAATTGCAGTTGATTGGTATGATTTGCCATGTTCAAGAAATAGTCCACAGTGCTTTGAAAAATTATGGCACATGCGAACTTGATAACATAACATTCCTAATTTATGCATGCCAGAATATTTGAAAATACGCATGACAATATGATTCAGGTATTGAACTTTTTGATAATTACAGTGTATATTATTTTGTTTATAAGGATTGCAAATTTTGTTACAAAATATTCAACTGCAAGCATAAATGTATAATTCAAAGATCCGCATCCGCAAACCTGTTGCAGTTGACTCTCTTAAAATTATAGCGAAAAAGTTGAAGATTAAATTTTGTGTCGCATATCTCAAGGTATAGTAATAATTACATGAACATTATTTGTGCATTCTTGGTAAACTGAACTGATCTACACAGTTGTCATTGATTTCAGACTTGACCTAGTAAATGGTGAAATGGGCCAAGTGCAGGCATTGCATGAAAAGGAGGTCACAGTGTTCTTCCCTGAACGGAACAAATCAGTCAATATTGGAATGTTTGGCGAATTCAGGTAACTACTTCTGCGGCATTGACACTTTTATAGCATATCGCATAAATTAATTTTACGTAGTAAAATACATCTTTGATAGAAATAGATACATTTTGGAATATCTAGACTACCTTATCAATCAGTGATTGTGGGAGCATACCTTCAGTTCTTTATTAAATATATATCTACATGAATAAAGCCATTTATTGTATTTGAATATTGCATATCATTAACTATAATTCATTCATGCACACTTTCTGAAATATGTAATCAAACAATAAATACTCTGTTGAGAAATTCAACCCTAATAAAACTTATTTATATTGAGACATGCTGCCCCTTCATGGGTCAGAAATTTATAATTTCTCTTTCATTGAAAAACACAAAAAATTGCTTTGTCATTCTGTTATGCAAAAACACCAGTCATTGCATATCTTTGCACCTTATTTTTCTGTCTGCCAGCTCTGATTGCGGCCCCCACAGCAGCAACACAATTATGCCTTTATCTGCTGCGTTTAGTGTAACAATACATAAATGTCAGGGGCTCACTCTTCCTTCAGTTGTGATAGACTGCAAGAAAATATTTGCCCCAGGTCAGTTGTCAGTGGCCATCAGCAGGGTTAGAAGTCTGACAAATCTGACTTTGCTCAATTTTTCCTCCTCAAAACTGCCAAATCAACCTGAGAAAGTTCAGAATTTTTTGAAAAAACAACCAACCTCTTTCTCTACAACCTGCTGCAGTAACAATATTGCAGCCATTCCCCAAGAAGTGGACGCTGAGCCATCATCTCCTAGCACAGATGAAGATGAGGATGAAACAGATACAGAAGATGCTGACATCTTCAAGAAGGCTGTTGAAGACTTGATTTCTGTCGAGATAGAACCTGACCAAGTTTGCCACGTCCATAATGTATTTGCAAATGTTCAGTGTTCCAAGGAAGTGACAGTCACCCAAAAGTCAATAAACAAGCAGCTACGTGTCATAAATGAAGGTAAAGCTGTGGAGTTTATTCAGACATGCAACAGTGTAATAACCAAGGCCTTTGAGACCAACTGCATGGAAAATTGCGATACTAAGCACATGAGTGCCTTCCAGAAGATGTGTACTCTGTCACTCTCCGAAGACTGGTATGAGGATGCACTGAAAACTTTATTTTCAACTGATGTGCCAACCAAAATTCACTTCGTAATTGGCAGCAGAATATTTTCTTTCCTGCGATCATCTTTTTTACAAGAACAGAATAACAGGACATCTACAGAATCTTCAAATCCATCAATATCTGAAACAAGTAAAAAGAAGGTGTACTATTTGGCTGGAAGATGTCTCTTCAAAATCCGACAACATTTCAAGGCTGTATTACAGCGAAATGCTATTCCTTTTACTGCAATGAACACAAGAAGATGGCGTTACGCTGAGACAGCTCTACAAGACCTCAGTTACTTGGAAACGACTTTGACATCCGCAAAAGAAGCCCTTGGAGAAACAACAACGTTCACTGAGGGCAGGGAGTACTTTCCCTCTGCTCTAACCCATATAACACCTGAATTTTTCAATTTTGTTTTGGATGTAGAAAGAAGGCGCCTAACATTTCATTGTCTTGATGGATTGCGGCAACATATGTCTAATGTGTTGATCATCTGTAGATCATCAATTATTGACAACCAAGATGTAAGAAAATCCTTCCATTCTCTGATGAGGAACAGTCTCCATTGTGATCACATCTTTGAAATGTTCGTCACCAAGTATCTTAACATTCTGAGCAACCAGTTTCGAAAAGAGGTGAAAGACCAGCTGAACTATCAAAAGAAATTGGCACATAGAGCAGCGCACAAAGGTTCAGTTTCAAAATCTCTATCATATGACAGTATCTTAAAAGCCACAGATCCATCCAAATGCCATCAGGAAATCAGGGAGGAACTTCTGAAAGATGACTCAAGTGTCCTCCAAAAGATGACCATTCCACAACTTATTAACATTGGTCAGGTCTACAAACTAAATTTGAAAAAACATCATGGAAAGAAGAAAATCATTGATTCATTGAAGACAACAATAATCAACTCCACCAGCATATCAGATGCCTCATTTCAGGAAGTGAAAAGACCAAGCTCAACAACAGTGAAATCAAAGAAATCAAAAAAGGCAAAAACTGCTCATGACATTGAATATCCCTGCCCAAAATGTGGTCAGCCTTACAATGATCATGTCAACAGTATCTTTTGTGAAACTTGCTGTGGATGGTTCCATCAGGCTTGTGCAGAAATTTCAGATGACCAATGGGCAACAGTCAGCCAATCAAGTGAACAATGGGTCTGCCCTGCCTGTTTGTCAGTACGTTGAATTTATCAGTATGGCACATTGGTATCCTTGCATCAAGAGTATGGGATGCACTTAACAAAATGGATTGTCCACAATCACTTCAGATTGAAACATTTTCACTGTCCTTCAATTCAATATCTTTCTTTTTCATACAAGAATCATGCTCTGTTGTTTGGTGGTTGTCTCAATTACTAACAAACTTTTGTCGACTTCCACTATATGCAAAAATGCTATGTGTTCAGGAAAAGGGACTGACTGCAACTCATGACATAATATCTGCAGCAGGAAAATCACACAGATGACTAAATAGACAATAATCCAGTTTGTCACCACGTTACACTCTTGCACATGGTATATCCCAGTAATGAGTAGCACCCCAGTGTATAGTTTTGCACAACAGGAAAAAAACATTGTTCCTGAGTTAACTTGTGCTGGTTTGCACACTTTAAAGTTGAATCCCACAGGATACAGCTGCTCCACCTATTGTACTCCACCTAACTAAATGATTCAACAAAAGTACCCCAGCTGGTGGCTCCTCCGCTTGATCAAAATGTCCATATGCATTGGAAAAGCCACAGATTTTTGAAAACAGGGGTAGGCTCACTCGAAGGCTGCTGGCTCAGCCAGGAATAATGGCACTAAACTGTAAATACACACATTTTGGGTCGATATACAGGCATATAATCCAATCCAACTTTCATAAAAATGGGAGAAGGAATCTTTGAGATATTTTAAGGGGGACTTATATTTGTTGAACTGTTTTTCATAATTTTCTCATATTGTACACCACGCAACCCTAAAAGAACATTGGTTACCTCCTTCAAAGAAATGTTTTTCGATAAAGTGTATTTTCAGCTATATTCCTTTAATTTTTCATAAATATCTCTTGAATATTGTTCGAGTGACGCTGCTTTCCATTATAAATCCCAAACTTTTTTAGTATTTACTGTATGTTTTAATGTAATGACATAACATTTTGAAAAGATCATAGTTCGAAAATTATGTTGAATAGCCTGCCTGTTTTTTTTTTACGTTGGAAAGCTTTCTTTTTTAAGAACTTTTTGGCAAAGTTTCATGAATATCGCATGGATTTTAGATTTCTTGCCAAGTGTGGGATTCAACTTTAACATGAATAATTTACACCTGTGCACCGAATGAGAAGCACTTGAAATTTCTTCATCTCTGAAGATATTACACTCTTTAACCTGAGAAAGAAAAATACGAAAAATGCTCTCATGTACACCTTTTATGCTACTAACAGTCCACCAAAATGAAATAAAGTGTTCTTCTTAAGCAATACATTGTATCCACTGACATATATAACAAGGATGAAATAGCAATAAAAACACAGGATTCCTTTTGCAAAAGCTTGTTACATATATCTCTTTCCAAATACACTAATGTAAATGTCATTCATGAATAAGATAACATTTATTTACATAAAGACAGTGTTATAGCACAAACCCCTGAAAATAACATAATATAAACGCTGCAGCTTCAATACAAAAGCACAACTTCACATATCACTCTGCACTTTCTGTACTGCGTTAATATTTACATCATTATTTATTTTCAGAAAGAATCCGGGGCCACAAATGAGAACAATTAGATTGAGAATAATTACCGCCAATACCATTTCTTGAGGTAAATATAATGTAGATAGCTTTTGAATGTCTTACATGTCCATCCTATACACAAGTTCATTATCCTCATCACTACTTTTTTGTCAGCACAGAGTAGGTGGCATTTGTTGCGCTGAAATTGAAGGGTAGTGCCATAGCACCTTTGCCAGCATTGGTCTTATTGGACACTGTATTGGTTCCTAAAGTGATGGTATTGACATTTTTACAATACTGGAAAGCAGTGGGATTCATTCCAGTGCCTGCCACTAATCCACGTTGACAACCAAATGTATTTTCCAGGAGGTCTGTGTTAAACATTGCCGGAATCAATTCGGCATCCGGGAAAGCATCCAGTATGTTTTTGATCATGGTGCAGAACCCAAGAATAGTACTGTTCCAGTCGCCCCTGCATTCTTTAGAAAGCAGCTGTCTGTTGTTCTCGGCATTGCCTTCCCATGATTTCATCCACTCATAGAAATTTTGAAGAACTTGTATTCGCTCGTCTTCCATACTGCGAATTGGCCGCAGGTCCCTGAAGATATTCACAATCTTACTAGTTTGGCTTAGGAGGTCTATGATTCCCTTGAAAGATGAAGAAGATGCTTGATTTTGGTTGCAGTATTCTTCGACCAATTGGAGCATTCTTTCATTTAGAACTTCATCGGCCAAATGATTTCTCATTTTGGCTGATGTATCCAAAAAGAAATGCTCATCAGTCAACTTCTCGTAAAAGCGCACTGTGTTGTTTTGCACATCCCATTTGTACACACTGATAAAATGATTCCATTTGATCTCATTCCCATCTTTCATCAGGAGTCTTGTTCCATTTTCAGAGCTAGACAGGAGTCCATTCCTTATTTTCTTAATACCATGCTGAAAGTGGGGGTTAATGCAAAATCAAATAAGAGATTTCAAGGACTTCTTATGTCTATTGACAATTACAAAACATTGTATTTTTCTAGCATTATATCAGACGACAGGATACAAAGTTTAATGAGCAGTTCATGCATACAGAAATAATTATCTATAGCTAAGATCCAAAAACATTATTTGAGATTTTTGTTTTTCATTGCCATCAGCACTTTTTTTTCATGCTCTTTAAATGTAATTGCATTGTATTATATTGTAATGTGCAATTTTTAATTCTGGTCTTAAAGTCTTTTGGACCTAATTTTCCATGCTTAAAACATCTTACATATGCAAGGCCATTTCATGTTGTTTTTTTAAGTCAGCTCATGACATTAGATAACCACGATAATTAATATATCAGAGAAATTGTGCAGGTTTATCGTTGTAACTTACAGACGGATCTTTCATGAAGGTGAATGGTGTGGCTCTGGTAACTGGGTTCCTGATGGTAAAGTTAGCAGCTTCAGGTGATTCTCGAAAATTCATATTGATTGCTGAGCTGTTGTTGGCGCTCCCATCACAAATTACACCAAAGCACTAGAAATGTAGGAAAAAATATGTAATACCATTGGTTATCGACTTGCAGTAGACAATCCCGACAATTGGCTAACCTATTTTAAAATAATCAAGCACTCAAAAACCAGATTTTTATGGCTTAAATGACCAGTTTTAATCAGTTATATTGTTTTGGACGTATAAAGCGATCTATCGGCATAGATAAATGAATAGATTATTTGGGCTCTGCGTTCCGTGTATTTGCAATTGTAATGCTAATTATGACAGGAAGAGAATACTGTGCCACATGACCCAATCCACAGTTCATAGAAATTCATATTTCATAAATGATTCATCATTTTTTTCTCAATTAATGTATATCAAACTTCATTTTTTTGTAAAAATGGCCCTGCAAGATAAGAATTTTTCTTATTTTGGCCGTCTAAGTTTCACTAAAAAAAGCAAGTGGGCCAAATCATACACACAACATGTATAAAAATGTATTTGAATAATATCGGTACGTACCTGAAAACCCCATTCAAAGAGTTTGTCCACACACCTCCACAAAGTTGTGCTGATTTGACCAGCAACTGCTCCAGCCACTGCATAATGTGCCACATGGAAATGAAAACCAGTAGTTCCAAGAAATATGAACTGCAGAATTTCAGTAGCCATGGCTTGAAAATCTGAAATTGATAAATAATGAATATATGATTACAATATCCGTGTTTCAATTGGCTGGCAATGGAACAAACATTGGTGCTTGCACAAAGAAATACTACAACGAGGTTCTTACTAGGCTTCAGTGCTTCAATGGCCTCCAGCTCCGGATCACCCTCCACAAACCCAACTAGTCGAAAACCATCACGACCAGTCTGTATTTGCAGGTCATCCTTGAAAGAAAGGGTTGTATTATTTTATTTGATACCTGGTTGAAACATAGTCGCTCTCACCAATTTATCTTCCCAGTGACATGTTTAACAGCTGTATAATCTTTAGTATCATGTGTTTTACATGTGATGTTCAGTATTCGCACACATTGTTTTTATACAGGTAGTTAGGAAATCACGCAATTAAGATTGATGTACTATTACTGACAGTGATATTTAGCAATTTATCAGTAAATTTGTACCTGAATGGACATTTCATCAACCAATAGGACACCAACATATCCATGCTCAGGCAAATTCAGACTTTTTGCTGTCGTCAACATCCATTCAATATGCTCATCACACAAACCTGCAATATACATTTCAGGTTTTCATTAAATTTGTGTTCAAAAAGGAGCTTCTGTAATAATCTATGTTGACTGGAACTTTCTTTACAATATCGAACACAACAAGACATCCTGTCTTTTATTCAAATGAATTTGAACAAGGCCAGGCCTCTGGCTGATCAGCTGAAACATTGTGCCACAAAAAAATAAGTTTCTGTGAACAATTATTATACATGGATACCTATACTTGGCACCAAGAACAAATTATTCTTTTGGTTTTTTATACTTATAATTTTTTTGGGCAATAATTTACCTGGATTTTGCTTCAGGCGGTTTTTGTACATTGAGAGTAATCGGCCGCTGGGCAGGATCAGCCATCCTATATCTTTCAAGTGCTGGTAGCTTTTGCTGCTTCGGAGCCAGAGTCTTAAACTATTTGCAATCACTCTGAAAGTAGAAATTATTTCAATTTTAGAAACACGTTTTCGACACATTTTGTCAGTTCTATATTTGTTTCAGGTTTCCTTACCATGGCCCACAACAACTAAATGGCTTTTTGAAATATTATAATCAAATTTACCTTTTAGGCCACCTTCGTCCAGTTGGTTCACGACTCAGTGCCATCCTCTGGCTTTCCAACAATTCTACAAATGCATCGTTTTCCCCTAGTTTTGGGTGAATCCTGGCCAGGATGTCTTTTACATCTTCTTCATCACACTTTTCCAGTGCGATTGTGTTTTCAGAATCTGTTACTGTTTCTGTGCATTCTGCAGGGGGCGCGGCCTTTCTGTACCTTTCATTGAATTTACTTTTTGAGCAAGATTTACATGTTGGCACTGCAGAAATGGGGCTCAGTAGCACATGGCATCTCTTGCTTCTTTTATACTCTGAATCTGAACTGAGGAATCCTTCGCAAAATTTCATTTTGTCAAAGCTTTCTATGATGGCCCAGATGTTATTCTGATTACGATGATAATTTCGAGGCAGTTGAAGTTTATCTAAAGGCACTTCATATTGACCAATCTTTACAGAAAGTGACATGTCTTCTCTGAAGATGATTATTTTTACTGGTTCCATGCCTGCCATGCTTTCCTCATTGATCAGGACATTGACCCATGCATTTTCGGCTTCATTCCACGAGACTCGTCCTCTCTGACCAATGACCCCCGGAAGCTCATTGAACGTAACTTCTGCTGCACATTTTGGTTTAACTTGGAGGTTTTCATAAAAGTAATTACGTTTCGTCTTTCCATTTTCTTGCACAGTTTTCTGGACATGATGCACTCCAGGGAACATAAATTTTCACTAATTTGCCAATTGTAGCTGGGTTCATTTTATTGTCACCATGATCATTTGTGTACATTTGATGTAAATCGCTGCATTTGACAAAACTGCCATCTTCATACTTGAAGTGTTCATTTAACCTGAAATATTATAGAAAATGTTGCTATACCATATTACAATATAATTAAAATATTATTGCATTCATCATATTAAAGACTCATGGACATTACACCAATATAGTTTTTGATTTTAAGTTACTTTTTTCTTATTCCAGATGGTTTTTCTAGGATAGCACACGTAAAGACTAACGGGGCCGGGGTTTGGAAATTCAATTTTCGGAACATATGGTAGCCCTTGGACGAAGGTTATTGAGGAACTAAGCAAGCAAGATGCTGTGATGTTGTGAAAGATGTCCTGCAATGTTCATGTGAACAAGGTTAAATATGGCGGGTCACAAGACTCACAACCACCAATATTGTACATAATATTATGGTAAAATCCAAGCTGGAAATTGTGTTTTAATTATGAAGTTTTCAATTTCTAAATATTGCAAGAGACGTTATATTAAGTCAGTACATGTTGATTTTGTGCATTTGTTTTAATGAGTTTGTCATGGAAAAGACATTCATTGTCAAATATTCACTGCTTGCATTATTATTTTAACATTCATATATGTCTCTCCAAAATGTTTAATTACTTCAAGAAGATACTTTTGCATTTATAGGCCAATGTATTATTTGTAAGCATGGTTGATGGGAATATAGGCATACACACATATTTCTGGTACAAGCATGTTGTTAGATAACGACTGGAGAGGGTATTGTGTAGGAGTTGCATCAGAATGATTGATATTTTAAGATTTGTTTCCTAAATATTCGTAGTAAATCAGATGTGTGCTTGTTATGTCAGGCATTGTTTTATGGGCTTCATATAAAAAAGGATACATCCACAAGTTTAAAAAAAAGTTTACTGCTAAAAGATGCTAAAACATCATAATAATCACAATGTTATCATAATCATAATCATAATGACGATGCCAGTTGCTACTGCTTTGGAACCAACCTTCAGGGAATTTTTGAAATTATTGTTAGACGTGACATTGTGTCACTCTATATCACGTATGCTTTTAATATGTTTATACAAATTATCTATTGCTGTGTTTCCATTAATAGCCATTGTCATATATTACATATAAATGATATGACATTACACATGTCACATGTATGTCTTAGATTTTTATAGTTCACTGGTTCACAGATCATATCATCAACGGCATTGGGTGTTTTGTAATTACTATAAACTTATATGAAGTAATGTTAATATAATTTCAATTACCTGTTAATTATTATGCATTCCTTATTGCATATCATCTTCTGGTCCACGCAAAAATGTATGAATAGGCTTACCAAGTATATTTTTGTTAATGTGATGAATTGGCATGTATGTCTTAGATTTTGGAATTGGAGATTTTATGGTCCACTATTCCATAGAACTAATTTTAATATGAATTAGAAATTGCCTGCTAATTATTATGCACTTCTTAAGATTACATAGATTCACTGTGATAGATTGTGTATAATTATTTTATGGTCCATGCAGTAATGTATGTGGTATTAAATGCGCAGTATATTTATTCATGTCTTGACATTGAGCATTTGGAGAATTGTTCATATTTATTCATCTGTGTGACAACAAACAAAACATTACGATATGTATTAATTCCACTGTGGTGCAGTTTAAATGCAATCATCATCTAAGAATGTATCTATTGACATTGACACACATATCACTTGTGGTCTTGTGACTCTGTAGAATTTACTGGTCCATGACAACCAGTTCAGTTTTGTATGTTTATAAGATGACTTTAAAGTTTTAACTTGGTATTGCTATATATATGGGATGATGTTGACTGTTTATTGGCCTTGAATATGTCACTACTTATCTGTGTTTTCTAACTTATTAGATTGAAATGAAGTGGATGTTTCATTGTCATGCATTTGTTTGTTGCTGATGTACTTCTGAAGTGATAAATTTAACTGTCTCCATTGACATGCAGTATTTGACAATTATGATGATTTTTTTTTAATGTGAGTATAAATTCATTGAATTTTTAACTGCTTTATGTCTGTGTGATTGTACATTTTTGCTTAAGATTGTTTTGTTATTGTGACGGACCTTGACAGGCATCTGAATTGTATATAGGAGGAAAAAGCGACGACTTTTGTCAATTTATTGTCAATTTATGTTTTGTGAGAAACAAAGAAAAACAAGGAAATAAAGAACTTCCGCTTTTGTAATCAACAAGTGGCCTATTTGTTTTTGTAAGCCAGGAAGAGTTAGGCAAAAGGGTGGTTTATACAAGCAAAGTTTTTGGGGATAACTTTAACAATTGAAGTGGCAAAATTGGATACTCTCCAAGGGTGACATTGCCACACCCAGAATGGAAAATACACTAGACCTGAAAAAGTTCTATAAAGTTCCAAAAAGGTTTACCTATAATACACATCATAACAAGATGAACCTCTGGAATTGCTGTAGGCCCAGGAGCAACTTTGTGACACATTTTTGCAAGATCAGGAAGCATATCACTCCTTTGAGAATTTGCCCATGTGCAATAGGAGACATGGTTTTCCATTGATATAAGATGCTTGATATATCGAATTCCATCAGAATAATCAGATATTAAGTGAAAGATATCTGCATTTTGGTGAAATGAGGAGAGCTTAAGATATCAGATATCCTTTGATTTTTCCTGAGATGGGATTTAGCTAAACATACATGCTAATGATAACACAACAGCGAAAAATGCATGTTGTGTGCACTCTGGTCATTCAAGTATAATTATAGTGTTTTAATTTTAGAAATTCTTTCAGAAAATGATGACAGTGAAGTGAACATCCGACAGGGGGCATACTAGTACAATGAACCATTTTTTACTCAGATAAAAATGTGTTGTGATGAAGAAGGTATCCTGCAGAGGGCATACTAGTGCAGTGAACCATTTTCTGCCTGGATGAAACAAATTTAGTGTAATAATTGAGTATTTCATATTTGCTGTGATGCGAGTTCAAAGGCAACATGAACTATTTAGAGAGCTATATCTTCACCCAAACCCTGGTTGTAGATGAAATATGGCAACAGTTATTACATATTTGCTCCATAACGATAACAAAATATTTAACAATACATAACCCCCCTCCCCCTTCACAGCACTAACATGGGGGGGGGGGGGAGATATAAAAAGGGGTATTCAGTATCAGGCTCATTCTTGTGGATTAACTTGTATCTGCAAATGTTAAACTTTTGTGTCAAATTGTTTTCAATAATGACAAACATGCGTGGATGTTGAATATTACTAAATAATCACTTCCCAGTTTCGAGGGCAGTGCAATCAATATTTCAAGGTCATAACTAGAGGCATTCATGAAGCAAACTAATTCACCATTTTACGTTTTTTCAAAATATTTATCGAGAAAATCTGGAAAAATATTTGAAAGAAATTTCAGTGTTGTTGATAACAAGTTGCATGATGCGTTATTTGATTTTGGTAAGACCTGTCAGACGGCAAATAATTCTTTGCACAGCTACCTTATTTGCGAAAAATTGGTCTGAGTTGAATTATACAAAAACATATTACAGTTCTTCTTCTTACAGGTTAAGCTCTAAAGTATCAACAGCTAATTCCTAAATATCTATAAACTGTGAGGATTACAGAGCCTATACGTGTTACAACACCTCAACAATCAGATATTGAACTAGGGGGTGACCATTTAATAATCAGGGGGCTTGGAGTTTTCCTCCTCAAGAAATCATTTATTTCATGTCAAGGACAGCAATTATTATTTATTTAAAGTGTGAAAAGTCCGCAAATATTCATACAGTACCTTAATCAAGCAAGGCCTTCATGAAGGCCAACAAGAATTTATTTCAAGACTTCTTAAAAAATTATTTATTTCAGCAAAACTGAGCAGGAAATAATGTATTTAAGAGAAAAAACTCAAAGACCCCATATTAAATGGTCTCCCCGCTAATGTCATATAATTTAAAGTGAATCTAATTTGAAAAATATAATGGGAGTGCAACTTAAATTAATGTATTAATCTATATGCCTATAATTTTTTAACCAACTTGTTTTGAAATAATGTTAGAAGACTGCATTCAACTCACCATAATGTCCCAGCACCATGCAAGGCCATTGCTTGACTCAGCTGCTCAGCCTGACTCAGCTGCTCAGCCTGACTCAGCTCAGATGTTCTGCAGTGATCTGTTGATACGACACCTTGACAGTTTAGGCTAGGCTAATGAGCTTTAGTCTTGCAGAAAGTCATATGGTACTTCATTAGTATGCGTACAATATGTTAATCAGCCATGTGACTCTATCCAGGGGCCATAACCATTGAGCTATAAATAGATTTGGAGTTCAATGACGATGTAACTCAAAGAGAAACTCGTAGGAAACAAAGTAGAAAAGGATTTAAAAGTTATTGACTTTTATAGTAATTATTGACAAATTATGTGTGATTTTTTCAATGGGTAATCTAGAGTCAGAAGTCACTAAATTATGTCATCGCTTGGGCCAATCAGGAGGGCTTTTATCCATTTTGTGCGTACCTCACTGCTTCCTGACTTTCCAAGCATATGGGCAATTGCTCTACATTATAAACAGAAGATTGAAGACAGATTTGGAGCACTTACAAGGTATTTAAAAGCATTGAACGTGTTTGGTGTGTTAGAGTATCATCTGAACATGGTCTGAGGTGACTGTGGAAGTTGTAGGATATTTCTGAATCAGTTATTTCAGCCTATTTCTGATGTCGTGACCATTGAAGCATGACTCAAATATCTCACCCTTGTATGTATATAGCAAAGATTGGGATCACGCAAAGTGAAGACATCTCTATTTCACGTTGGTTAGGCCCGTGCAAGAGACTAGCTCGAGCGCACCAGCGCGAGCTAGTCTCAATCTCTTGTGCATTTACAGCAAGGAGTTCAATTTTAACCTCCAATTTCGGCTCTTTCACATAGGTTTTGGCACCAAAAGAGATCCAAGTTAATTCTCATCAGCAGTAACACTTCTGATATACTTCTGATAATCTGATTTACCTCTCATCTACAATTAACATTAAAACAACTTAACTAATTCAGTCATAAGAATATCAGCCATGGACAATTTGGAGATACCTGGGAGGGGGGGGGGATTCTTGTATGCATATATGAATATTTTCATTGGTTAAAATGTTTAGATCTTCAGTTTTGTGCCAGCTCTGTATTTGGTAGTGCATCTGTATATTTTTGCACACATTAAATATCCATGACTTAAATATTAGGTTATTTCTTTATTTGCACCTGTGCAAGTGAAAATGTGGCTTCAAGTTGATTAATCATTGTTGTACTAATACATGTGTGTGATATCAGTAGCCAGGTACGATCTATTATACTTTAAAAGGTATGAATTTGGTTTGAATGTACACTCACAGTACAGTGTACTGTGTATGAATTTTATTTCAACTGTCCCAGGAGGTGTCCCCACCTGGTGACAGAAAACAGTGCATACATGTGCTTTCCATCCACATGTTTTTGTTGACAAACAATATCAGGTGGGCTGTGATTGGAAGTTGCATTGCACATGCTCTCCAGTATGAAAACATGGCGCCATTTGCAGCTGAGAAATTGTGACTGGAAGACAGAAATTGGCCATTGTTGGAGGTTAGGCAGTTCTTATGTTTCTAAACTACGGCGTTTTTGTTGATGTGTTTACATTGCTTCAATCCACCAAATTTGGTGCATGGACGAGTGGCCCATGAAATACTAAGGGTGACAAATTGTCCAGCTACCTAATCTGCCTATGGAAGTGATCCAGTCCCAATTGCTGCCTATCGGCAGCAATAGACTGTCCGGTTTAAGTGTTACCATGACAGTTACACAGTAAAATCGCCTGCCGCAATTTTTTAACCATTACATCTATTTATGAAACTAATCGATTTTTATTTTTAGATCCGACTGTCGCTATTCACCAACAAGGAGGAGAAAATGTTCATTGAATTCAACACTATCGGAAAAACAAAAAATAACTTCTTCAGAAAGCAAAATATTATTGACTCGAGTTACACTGACTTTCAAAACTTTACGGGTAGCTTCTCACTAAAGTAAGTAGAAGTTCACTGTTTACTGATTTACTCCCAAGCATAGCTTACTTTACTGATTTACTCCCGAGCAAAGTTGACTGTTTACTGATTTATTCCTAAGCAAAGCTTACTGTTTACTGATTTACTCCCAATCATAGCTTACTGTTTACTGATTTACTCCCAAGCATAGCGTATTGTTTACTGATTTACTCCCAAGCAAAGTTTACTGTCTGCTGATTTATTCCCAAGCAAAGTTTACTGTTTACTGAGTTACTCCCAAGCATAGCTCACTGTTTACTGATTTACTCCCAAACAAAATTGACTGTTTACTGATTTACTCCCAAGCAGTGCTTACCTTTTACTGATTTACTCCCAAGCAAAGTTTACTGTCTGCTGATTTATTCCAGGGATGGGCACGAGTACTTAAGTACTCGTGTACTCGAGTACTCGAGTACATAATTCCAAGTACTCGCATGTACTCAGTACTCGTAGCTTTTACGAGTACTGTACTTGTACTTGTACTCAAGTACATTTGCAAAGTACTCATATTTACGAGTACATAAATGAGTACATTATGAGTACTTTTTGCAATAAAGTTCCTTTTAGAACAAGGCTTACGGAGAGGAGACTTTACTTTTGATTGATTGAGGTGTGAGTGGCATTCAATGCTTGTCTAAAATAAAATTTCTTCTTTCATAATATATTTACATTCAAAGATAATAATAGAATAAAGATAAATTTAGCAAGCACAATGTATGAAAATTTAAATTCTTAATGTTCACTTTTTAAAGTATATGATTTGAAGCTCAAATAAAATGTTAAAATGCTACTATACTCATGTAATTTTAAATATCTTTAATGAACTTAAAATTGCTATTTTGTCGTTTTGTTTATTTTAATTCTTGTGGGATTTACTATTTTTTTAATCAACTGAATGAAAGACAAGTTTATTGTTAACTTACTCATTCAGTAGTGCTGCAGAGTGCAATTCAAGTGTTTTTCACAGCCAACAATCACAATAGGATCAGCAAATGCCTCATCAGTGATATTTATTGAATACTTTGTCAAAGCTGTGTCAAGGTTGATCAATCAGTAAGACACTCAGCCATTGGTTGAATGTCTTCATGACCTTTGCTGCCCCAATATTTCGACCTAGATCTGATCTACCAATTAGATGAGACACTGAGGTCACCCAGGGCTTCTGGCAGGATCACTAGATGGGCTAGTGAGCAACCTTGTCACTATTATAAGAGCTGAGTGAGCATCATGCCAGAAATTGCCCCAACCCCCAGAAATTACCCCAACCCCAACCCAGCGGCTGTCACCTGTGATCTAATCGATTAAAAAAATAATTTAATCGCCCCAACCCTGCTCATTGCGGATATAGGGGAGAAATTAAAACATAAAACTAATGAAGATTCTGTATAACAATCTAGTGCAGTGTAGTGGGCTGCAGTTAAGTCAGGGAATATGATACTATTAGGTGCAGTGTAGAGAGTTTGGTATAACAGGTTATGCCTGGTACTTGGATGAGGGACTGTCCTTGAACTGGGTAGGACAGCTGATTCTCTTAGGGATAAGTATTTTGATAACAGCTACTAGTATCAATATCGCAACGAAAAGTGCATAGCTCTAGCAAATAAGATAATTAATGACAACTCACATCCACTGTAGGGGCCTATAGCTATTACTCTGTTCTCTCTATAGCTAATAAACAATCTTATGTCTTATCATTGTATACAGGTACGGCTCCACTGCCTACAGATTCCTTATTCTAAAACCAGCTGGATGTGTGTGGAACAGAGGGTACCTTAGCATCCTGATCCAGGCTGACGGTTGTCCTGTGACGCAAAATAAAGCATACCCAGCCTTCTTCTACAGCGACAGCACAACTCTAGTGCAGGAAATGTGTAAGTATTATAGGTGCAAACACTAATATTTTCATTTGCTGTTACTATATGGGCCATCAATCTGACGGCGTAAACTACATTGTACAGAATTCTGTAGAGTCTTTGCAGAAGTTTGGAGTTTTGTGATTTCATACAAAATTCACGACAGTTTCTAGGCTCTATAGGCCCAGAAGTGTATTTGGTTAATTATTTATTGACCATATTTACAATATACAAACAATTTCCACCAAAAAAAAATCACATAAGATTTTTTAAAACTTGTGAAGCATAAACCAAGAATAATATTGTTAGTACAAACACAAATGAAAAAATATTTATCACGTGGTTGGCTGTGAATATCACTGTTTACAGTCAAAATATCAGGGCCTATGATATTGTAAAAAATACCACCCTTCAAGGGTGATATTGTAAAAAATACCACCCTTCAAGGGTGATCTTTTTTAACAATTGTCATGACATCACCAGCATTTTAGATGCCTGATGATGTCACAAACCAAGCAATGGCCAAAGCAATAGGATTGTGACATCACCTCCATTGTTGCTCCATGGTGACGTCACATTTTTGTAATGGCAGAAAATAGTCCCTCTTTATAATTGAAAATTTGATGTAAAACCAGGTGATAAAAACAAAACAACCACGCGTCAGGGCACTTAATACAATATCACAGCTTGTGATATTGTTACTCAGTGACCCTGACTTGGGTTGTTTTGTTATAATAGAGGCACAACAAAATTTATACCATTCGACACCTCTGTCAGCCAATCATGAGCCAGTATTTCACTGCAATAAAACCCATATTCTTTGTTATCCTCCCATGGGAGAATAATAAGTGAAGCTGTGAAAAACCACAGCAAGAAACGACAAGTTTCAGTTTTGTCTTATGGTATAAGCCAGTTATTCACCTAGGGAGAGGCAATATGTGTTTATCACAGCTCGGGCTAACGCCCTCGCTGGATAAATCACATATTGCCTCTCCCTAGGTGAATAACCTATACATATACACGTACACTCGTACAGTCGTACACACTACACAAAAAATACCTCTAAAGTTCTTTCTCTGACAAATCTTCCCCAGTGGACGTCTGACCTCACTTGACGTCAGACATACTTATAGGTTATCCCATGGCTGGGCCAGTATTTCCCTGATATTTTCACCAGAGACCAAGTATTTTCCCGAGACCCGAAGGGTCGAGGGAAAATACAGGTCGAGGGTGAAAATATCAGGGAAATACTGGTCAAGCCATGGAATAACCTATTTATCCCATGTTTTTCTTTTTTATGAGAACTTAAAAAAATTTCTGTTCAATAAAACAGATTTGAGAAATGTAAATTATTACAAACATTAAATATGACTTAAACCAACAAAAAACGAAAGGTATTTGCTACAAAGCACTTTAATGAATCCAGCTACATTGGAAATTCAGGCCAATCAATGCAATTTAGCTTTAGAGTGTAGGCCTAAAGCTGGATGAGCTTGATGATTTGAAGGTCGGCCAATTTTTAAAAAGGCATATTGATAGATTTAATTCATATTTATAACATGCCATATCTCTGTACTGGAAAATTAACTTATAACTATTTGTAATGCAATTAACTATTTAAGAAACATTATATCTATTCCAAAAAATAAAGTATTTTTTTTAATGCTGATATGACAGAAACCGTTTTTTTTATATAAACAAAGCAAGCTTTGTATGACGCTCCTTATTTAAAAGTACTTAATAAAGTCAATTAACCTCCCTTAAGGCTAAATTAGAAATTTGAGATGATGAATTGATACTTAAAATATAGTATACATATATGCTATCACCAAATTTATCAAAGTGCTAATTGCCATTTAAACAAGGTGTGACTGACTTAATTGGACTTCAAGTGTCAAATCAAACCAAACTTGTCAACAATTCACACAAATCAATTATCAATCCAATTGAAAAATCAACAATCGGACCAAGGGTGATTGCAAAAACAGATTAGGCCCTCTGGTCAAATTGCTTCACATCCACAGAGCTCCAGTGCTTTATGGTCATTGATTTTTTCCCCTCTAAATGCCGTATCTCCCGCTAAATGCCGTATCTCCCGCTAAATGCCGTATCTCCCGCTAAATGCCGTATCTCCCGCTAAATGCCGTATCTCCCGCTAAATGCCGTATCTCCCGCTAAATGTCGTATCCTCCCGCATTTTGCCCATATCCTCCCCCATATTTCCCTGGCTTCAACAATATTTCCCAGGGAAAATGAACAGTATCAGGGAAGAAATGCAGTTAGACATGGGATAAATCAGGATAACGTCTTGACATTCCTCTGACGTCTGCCTGATGTCAGGTGACGTCAGATTCCCGCTGGGTCAAGGAGTAATTTATTGAATAGTTAAAATGAATGTCATGATGTCATGTTGTAATTATTGACTGTAACTATGGAAATAAATCAAAGTTGATGCTTTCCTATTTCAGACTTCCAAGAGGCTGAAATTTTTGCAATAAGAGGGCTTTGTAGTGTTTGAATCAACACTGACATGAGAACGACTAGAGTTTATGAAGAATCATTTGACCGCTTAGAATAAAGTTTATTATTATATATGTGTAATAAGTTACTAATAACAGAGTTTTTTACTGTTACTTGTTGAACATTTTGTACATTGACATTGCAACTACAAAACAAATGTCATTGCATGAAATCCTCAAAATTCGGAAAAAAATTGCTGAAGCAAATCTAACAATTAGAGATTATTAACATTAAATTTTCTTTTTAGTTCACACAACTGGCGTAGTTCTCTGCTGTGTGTGCTTCAAGCTATATTATGCAAACATTTTTCCAGGCTAACAGGCTCTTCGTGGTTTTATGCATCTATTTTTTTTGCACCTATATAATTGTACCTTTTATGGCGAAATTAAAAAAATTGTAACATTGCGTCAGATAGGGCGTGCCTGGCTCAATGTTAATGTGCGCAAATTTATATCATTTTCAAGAGTATTGAGCTATCTTAAAAGTGCTTTACTTGTTCCATATAGAAAACTGAAACATCCAATTATGTAACTCAAAAAAATATGAAAAAATGTTACATTGTTTAGCAAACCATGTAGGATTACAACTTTATTTGTCCATTGCCATTAATAACAATTACATCACCTGCAGTTTGTGTTACAGTTATGTTTATTTCAGCTTAAAACCTCGTTTAAGCCATCGTTGTGCTACTTCCTCAGTGTTAGGATCACGCGCATGCATACCAATAATACCCTATAAGACAATACAAGCGTATGCAATTCGCATTTGGAGATTGCAGAAGCAGGGTCATTTTGCAAATAACGTACAGATATGGTGCAAATGCAATAGTTGACCTTGTACATCTCACTTATTTTGATAATGTTGTGGCATGCAAATAATTTTTTCCTTTATAGTATCAAGCATATTTTGAAAAAATGCGTAACTAGTTGGAGCCTATTCCAAAATCACATGACAAATTCTAATAAACATAGAGTAGGTCGGGGCAAGAAGCCCGGGTTAGGTGAGAGGCCCCCCCAGGCTTATATCCAATCTTACATTTTTGGTGCGTTTATCTATTGATAGGATTGAAGCTAGAGGCGTTTTAGGTGACGTCACAAATTTTCAGGGCAAACAGCACCAAACCATAGTAGAAATTAAAGAAACAAAAAAATGTGCATGGTTTTTGTAACTTTGACTAATTCTTTGAAAGGGGTTGTCAGAAATTACTTTGGAAATTTTTTAAAGTGTAATGGATATCTGCATTGCTTCACCTTATGACTATCACATAAATATGATTTGGGTCATGTTTTTTGTATTTTAGTTCAAAATATAGAGGTCAAATTAAAATATGTGGGTTTGGGGCGAGAGGCCCCGCATGATATGGGGCATGAGGCCCCCTTCACTGGGGGTCGAAGCTGCTTCAGGAACCATTATTAATGTGAAATTTACCTTAAAACTTGATAGAATAGCTAATTAAAATAGAAAAAAATTGAGGCCGAAATGGAAACAGGGCAAAAAATATTAAAAAATAATAGTATGAACAGAAAAATTCTGAAACTCAGAAAAAGTGAATAGAATGCCTTAAAAAGGATAGAAGAACCCTAAGAAATAACTTTTAGGCTGAATGCACTCGCAAAAAAAATTGCCATAGGATTATAATAGGGGGGCTTCTTGCCCGATGGGTGGGGTAAGAAGGTAATTTAAATTTTTTTACAAAAATGGTCGTAACTCCTTTATTGAAATTGGTAGACATTTGTTTCACTAGCTATTAGTAGAATCAAGTGATCCCTTCCTGACAGCATAAGCATTCAAATAATCGCCCATAAAAAGTAGGTCAAATCGCACCTCGAAGTTAAGGGGGGCCGCATGCCCCGACCTACTCTACATCAACAGAAGTGATCACAAACTGTTATATATTACAATCATGACTTTACTATCGGACGGATGCTGACCAGATCTGGGTGGTTTAGGAAAGATAAGTTAAATATTTTACTTTCCCCTCCCTAAATGCTTTTTGGAGCAGATGAATTTAATGAATTAAGACATAATCATGTAAGTGATACAAGAATTGAATAAGTAATTATGGAGAAAGTATTTGTAAACATTTAATAAACAGTTAAAATATTAAATGAACATAACTTAATCAACTCTTTGGACAACCCACTCTTCTTGCAAGAATGAACACATGCGCAGTTCCGATGCGGTTCTCGTGTAATTAATGAAAACCTGCAACTGCACCGCACCTGTGTGGAGCACTAATATTTCCCAATACTTGTCAGACAAAATAGAGATGATTCAGAAAAGAGGGATGAGAGCAATATACCCAGGATTACATTATGATACAATTCTGAGCAATGTGGGTATTGCTGCGCTCTGTGCTAGAAGGGAAAGCATTTGCAGGAATTATTTTAACACCATGAAAGCTGACAGTCACAAGCTTAATGATATGTTGCCAGAACCCAGAAGCACACAATATGATCTCAGAACTTCAAAGCGTTATTCTGTGATAAAATGTCGAACTAGTCGCTTTCAGAACTCATTCCTGCCTTGGGCCTTAAATAACTGTCAGTGATATTTTTTTAAACTGTGTTATCGTGTTTTTATGTATTAAATTATTTTATTAATTTTTTATGTAAATTTATTTTAGTTAATTTTAGTATAATTCAACTGTTTTAATTAGCTCTATTTATTATATTTTTATTATATCCTACATACATTTATCTTTACATATTCACAAGTTATTGTATAAATCCAACTATATTTTGTGGTTGCCAATAAATGATATTCTTCTTCTTCTTCTAATTAGCTCTTCATTTGGTCATGAACACTCACTGGTCCAGAATTGCAATTTGGTCAATTTAGTGTCAAAACTGGCAGAATTGCAATTGAAACACCTACAGATTTTCTCTCTTCAAATAACAGCAAATTGCCATCAAACTGCTGCTAAAGGACTTGCTGATTGACCAACAGAGCCCTTGCACTACCCACAGCAGTTCCTGTCGGCTTTCTTGTCTCAGGCCTTTGTCCGGACATTTCTGAAAACAGTCGGCAAAAGCCGATTGTCCGACGTCTTTTGCGCGCACTGGATCTGAGATAATATTACTCTATCTGTAGTGATCTACTAGTCCACTTTTAGTGAAAATCAATCATATCAATTATTTAGGATTATTAGTCAAAGAACAGATAAAATCCTTCTAACAATTGAACATATTGATTAAAGAAACATATCCATAAGTTATTTGGTACAGAACAGTACATTTATTAATATTAATTTTGATTAATAGATACAGATCACAATAGATACTCCAGATCGATAACTCAATATCAACCAAGATCGCCATGGATCACTACAGGTCAATAGATAAGTGTCGATCCAAACTGACGAGCCATTTTATAATGGTTGTACTGCAAACAGGAAATGGTTGCACTTGGCACATTGATGCTTGTTTATAATAGGATCAACACTGTTTAATTGCTTTTGGCCAAAACAAGATTCTTCAAATTAGAAGCAAAAACGAAGCGGGACATTACTTTTTTTGTTGAATTTTCTTAGTTATCTTTTTCATTTTTTTGGATATAAACCTCACAAGACCTTTTTTCAGTACTACATTAAATGTTATATTAGGAAGTTGTTTGCAAAAGAAGTGATAATTTTCAAGGAAAGCTAACTGATATTAACTTTTATGGAATAATTATGCACAATGTCAGTAATTTGATTCAAGCTTTTGTAGGGCATCTTTGGTGCAGTCTTTGATATGATCAAGGCGCTTGGGACCAATATGGGTTCCTCCGAACCAACGTGTGCACACCACGACAACATCAGTGGCGTCTTCTTCAGCTAGCATTTTCATGAGATGGCCTGAGGCACCGTGTTCACTAGGGTGGCCTAAAAATGTACAGGAAAATTTTTTTTTTCTGAAATTCACATCGCATACCCCCTCATTTTAGGAGAAATGGTGAAAAAAGCACCTTGTTAAAATTTCATGAAAATCAGTCAAGTCTAAGTGGTCTCTCAAGGCCCCTCAATTCTCACCAAAAAGAAACATTTCAACCATTTTCGCCAATACGCGGTTAGCCACAACTTTGTGAATTTTTAATGAACAACATTCTAATTGCAATGGTTGGAAAGCTATCAAAATTAGCTTCAATTTGCATACCAACATTAATGGTCTAGGATGATATCTTGACTCCCATGGACTCTTCAGCTGACAGTGCTAATGTGCGAAAGTGTTTACTGAATGACTAAACCTGTTCAAGAAAAGATTTCCATTAAATTTCACTGTCAATTAACATGTTCTTATTCTCCAAAAGGCAGGATGACCCGATAAAGCATAAAACTTTTTTTTTTACCATGGAGAAACCCGCTTTATGAGCTGTAAAGTTTTAATGTTAGATTTTGTCAAAAGTGCTGAAAACATCGGAGAGGGGCTGTTGCATTTCATAGTTTAACTTCATAAGAGTTAAATATAGGACAACATAATCTATATCATGTGAAACATAAGAATATTGTCTTTCAAGTGGTACCCATCATGGTGCCCTGTAATAAATTTGGATGAAGATATGAATTTGAAATACTACGATTCCCGACTGCTATTTTATGTGTTTGCGACAAACTTCAACATAAAATTTCATCACTCATAAACCGGGCATTCCCATGGTCAAATATCTTTTCTTTTTAAATATTTGGTCATTCTTGAACTGGGAAAATAAGAATCATGGCAATTTAAAGCAAAAAAAAAAAAAAGCCTGGCTTTTATCAGGATCGGTCGTTCAGCAACAATTTCATTCACGAAAAGTGTAAACTGAAAAGACCATGGGAGTTGAGATATTATCTTAGACCAATAATGTTGGTATGCAAATTGAAGCTCTTTTTTAGCCCTATCCAACCATGGTATTGGAAATGCAGTACTGTACAAATTGACTAAGTTATGAGGAACCGCGTATTTGCGAAAATGGTTGAAATTTTCCTTTTTGCTAAGAATGGAGGGGCCTTGAGAGACCCCTAAGACTTAACCGATTTTCTTGAAATTTTTACAGGGTGCTTTTTTCACAATTTCTCCTAAAATGAGGGGGTATGCGAATAGAAAATCAAAAATTTTGTTTTTTGGGCCACCCTAGTGTTCACCATCGTCGGAACGCACTTCTCAAATTGTTTCACCGAACTTTATTCTACAGGCATAGATGTTGTGGTCAACCTTCAAGAGTTCCACATTTGAGTAGAGCTTAGCGAGCACTGCAGCAATTGGGACATCTTGTGACACTCTGGCTGCGTGGCCTTGGAATGTTGAACCTTGTTCTGATATCGGTTGGGAGTGTTCCATTTCAAATTACAAATAAGATGCTCATTTGGATCAATGTGCTGGACATCGTCCTTTGCAGTATGCAATTTCCCATTGATATAGAGCTTGTCAAGAGACCAGACAGAGTCTACTTTGTAGCTCTGATCAGTTTTGGATATTTTCTTTTCTTCTTTGAACAGAGGCCAGAGATGTTTGCGTCTTTCTTGGATTTCTTGTTGGTATTGTTCTTGAACACTGTAATGATCTTTGCGTGCTTGATTTCAAACATTTTTAAAAACTTGGTCTTTTGCGCTTGATGATGCTAATTTGACAATCACATTTCGAGCCTTTCTGTCACTCTTTCGACCAATAGATGGGCACAATCAACCATGGACTTGCTTGCATTGGAAAATTTTAGGTCATGTTTCATGAATGCAACTACTTTTTTCTTTGGTTTTGTCCCAGGTCTCATGCCTTGTATGACCAGATTGTCTTGCATGGAGAGAGCATGAAGTTCAATAATTTTTTCCTTCTGCATTATCAACTTATTTTGGGCTTGTTGCAGGAGATGCTCCGTTTTTCGAGAGAGGATATAGAGTTTCTTAATTGCCTTCTGAAGCAAGTAAACCTATTACTAAGTACATCTGTGAGGTAATGAATAAATATCAATAAAATATTCCTCAAATATGTAGTTTTTTCCTCCTAAAAAGATTTTTTTTATGCCTCATCAGGACAATTTTGGACGACCAAACTTACTGGTGATCAGACATGCTTACTTTGGCACTCTGTGGAATCTGCTAAAACCAATTCAGGAAAATTTAATGGTATGTGATTGATAAAAAACATCTTGAAAATTTTTTTGGAACCATTTTTAATTGTCTTGGTCATCATAAAGCTTGAAAAAAATGAAAAATAAAAAGAGACTGCTAATGTAACTCGATTCCGTCTCAGGACACTGAGGTTACATTAGCAACTTTTACATGGAAATTTCTCTGTGTTCTCGCTACTTATGCCAATTATAAACATAAAATTATAATATTTTATTGAAAAACGTGTCTTATTTGCCTATATACATCACCAAAAACATAAACGACTGGGTGTGGTACCTGTTTCTTTATTGCTAATGTAACTGCAATTTTGCATCCGTCCATTTCATAGTGTTAAATTAGCAAAATGCATACATAAAAATTATGTTAAAAAAAACATGATTAGATCTCAAATTTTTTCTGAACTGAAAGCCAGGTCTCCCAAGAGCAGGCAAGGGGTGGTAGTAGTACCGTGGTACCCTGCTGGGGACTTCATTTATATTGCAGTAGGATCAGCATAAAAAATTCCGTCCTCCATCATTCATCGTTGTTACATTAGCACAAGGCCATATTTATAGCTACTCTGACCTACCAATCCAACAGAAAAGATTGTTTACCCTTGATTTTATTTAATGGATAGACACCATAAAAGATTTAGATTTCAGCTTTTTTTAGTCCTGCCAGCTATCCTCAGCAGAAGCACCCTGAGAAAATCTGACAATCTACGAATCAGTTATGTCTGGCCTTATCAGTATTGTGCTAATGTAACTTGTGGACAAGTTCTGGTAAGTCATTTTGCAGCTTTTTCGTGAAATCTGCCTTAATGAAATCTTTCAGATTAGCAGGAATTGAGTCAGTGGAAGCAGCAGATTCAGTATCACTGTCATGTTCTGGCTGATCAGTGGCTACATGTCTTAGCATGTTTTGAAAGGGAAGCCATGGTCATGGTGTGTTAAAGGGTTGAAGCAAGAGACATTTGAGTTTGAGTCTGAGAACGAGTTGTCACCTTTCTTTCTTTGTGTCTCCCCATGGATTTCTCAGGTTTCACAGCTGATAGGAAGGTGTTATGTCTTTCAGCATGGACTGGTGATTTTAGGTCAATTTACCTTCAGTTTATGGATCACAGAAAACTCATGAAATTCCACTTCAAATTCCTCAAAGCAGAAATTGAATTCACATACCTCTGGTGTCCCAGTACCTCCTCAGTGTTCTCATGAATCGGATCCATAATTTTTAACTTCATCCATGTTTTGAATTCCATATAATTTGTGATTTTGGAGGAGCTCAATGAGTACGTAACTACATGCTTTGGTAGTGACACCTGGTATCTCTTTGATAACAGAATTTGAAATTTTTAAAATCATGAGCAAATCAAGGAAACGTGTATTCCGGATTGCTGGAATTATTTCTGTTTCATTCCTGTAAATTTCCCATTCCTATTCACTTGACCGTGATATTTCTTAATTCTTGGGAACAGGAATATTAGAAACACTACTCTGAAGCAGTGATTGAAATGATTGTGAAGATTAGACATCCAGGTAAAATCCAATAATTGAGTTATATAAGTCACTAACACTGTCGGACTTTCTACCTATTATCCAGTGTAAGTGACTTATATTAATTAAGTACTCAATTAGTGATTGAAATGGAAACTTTTCGTTGGGGGCACCATTTCACATTTTCAAAACAGAGAAAACTCTGTCACTGGAGTATAATTTTTGCTAAAAATATCTGGAGAACTGAAAAAGTAAATAATGATAATTGGAATTTCACCACCGATCATTGGAGGAGCTGTAGCAGGGCACAGCTCCCCGGGCCTCCCCCAGTTTTTTCATCTAGGGAGGCCAGCTCAACCAAGCTCCCCACCCCCATATCCATCACTGCTCTGAAGTTAGGTGATCTTATCACAGACCCTGTCCCCTATATTTTGTCTTTTATATGTAAATGAAAAAGTATTTGAATAAGATATTATATAATTATTATATATGAAACCACCAGCTTAAGTTGAGCAGTTAGGGGGTGGAAAGCAGAAAGCGTTTCGAATGAGATAAAAATTGCCAGTAGGGGCTACGGCTAAAACTGTTATAGGATAACACTCATTGTTAAACACAAGGATCGAGGTCACTTTTACTAGTGATTTCTATGATATTAGAAAAAGTTTAAGGGCAAACACAGAAGTTTTGGAGAACTTGTTTATTTGTACCTCACATAAATATCATGCATATATATCAAAGGCTTGAACAGGCCAGTACTGCCTAAAAGTACATCAATTCCAGTTGATAAATTTACCCATTCACTGAAAAAAAAAGGATTGTCTGATAACAGATGATGTCTAAAATGTGTCAGATTAAGGGATTGTGTAATTCAGACAATTGAATTGTTCAAAATGTGAAAGAACTTCTTTATCTCATTCAATTGATTGCTTGATCCGACACATATTTGACATTGATTGTCTGATATTAGACAATCCTTTTTTTTTCAGTGTTCATTTGTGGAATAACGTTTTCACTTTGCCTCTATATTGTCTGCTGGACAAGACAAAGGTGACAGGAAATGCAAGTGGGGCCAATGTCAGTTGAAAAATCAAAATGGCCACATGAATAACATTGTGATTGATGTCAATTACCTCCTCAAGCAATCTTAGGCCAAACGACACAATTGTGATTAGGTTATACAGAGAGAGACGAGCCAGAATGAGTTTATCCGTATCTCTTTTCTTTCTTCCTGTGGCTTTACGACTCTGCCTCAAGTGCAAGGAAATCGCCACATTAAAAGAAGTCATAACCGAACATATGATACCTTGAATTGTCAAAATGAGTGATTTCTCCATGACATTGAATTTTGTCATGCAAAGGTTAGTCGGGGTATCTCCTATCCCAGTTTTCTGCATAATGCCGACAATAACAGCCATTACAGACCCAAACAATACTATGTACTGCTTATTGCAATACTTATTTGCGTTCAAGGACCTTAAGGTCCGATATGTCTCAAAATAGACAAGTGTGGAGAGAAATGTGAGATATAAATGAAGCACAAACAAGCTCTTTGCAATTAATTTGCATTTAAGTGTCAAGTCAATGTCAAAATGCAAATCCGCAGAGCTAGATATCACCTGGTGTTCAAAATGAAATGCAGTCAGCCCTACAGCAATAAAGTTACCAAACACATTGTTATAGAAAATTAAATTGTGGTATGAAACTTGAATGAACTGGTAGGAGTGCTGCATTGAGAGAAGGTTCAGGAAAATCACAGCAATCAGAAAAACAGGGATGACGCCCGAGTTATTAGGATAGTGAAAAGGGCACACGTTTAATCGATCAACATTTTGACAATCTTCGATCATCACTTCATTTTCCAGACAGCACAATTTCAAATTAGTAGTGGAAAACTTTGACAGTTTCATTTTAAGGAAATCTTTTGAAACGCTTTGAAGTCTCTTACTGCTGAAATGCAACTCTTGAAGTTCATTTAATCCGTGAAATAGTACACTGGAGACATATATCAGATTGGTATTTGTTAAGTCAATATGTGTGATACTTTGTAGCTTGCAAAAAGAGCAAACATCAATATGATATAAGGGTGAGTTCTTCAGTGATATACGTATTAATTTTTGGAATTTAGAAAACGAATCCTCTGTGATCCTGCCTATTGCAGTTTCTTCCACATACAAGTACTTCAAGTTTTCAAGCTGCACCAGGAGTGAAGTAAAACTTTCCAGTGGATTTTTACTGACATCCAATTTGACGACATTAGGAGCTTGAAGTTTCTGTAAATTCTCCATATCGGATAAGTGGGAGTGAGAAATATCAACAAACCAAGCATTTTGCAGCTTTATATGGTCAACTTTAGTTTGATTTTTAAGCCGTATTACTGCTATTGATGCTTTGCTGTAATCCAATTTCATAGGATTGTTGCACAAGATCGCCCTTCCCAAACAAGTGCAATGTTCTGGGCATATTCTTCCACAAACTGCTTCATCATCTCCTGACAAAGGACAGTGCAGCACACCATCACATATTTCAGTTGGGTGAACACAAATGTTCTCTTTGGTACATCGAAGCATTCTACTACATATCTGTGATGTACAATTCAATTCATCATCTCCCAAGGGACACTCTGTAATTCCATTGCAAATCAACCTGTATGGAATGCACCAGTGTTGATTACGACAGAAGTACTTGTCTTTGCAAAAGAGTAGGTTACACTTAGACAAATAATCACATTTTTGGAACCGCCAGGCTTCTTTGCATGGTGTAATGAGACCAAAATAATCCTTGTCATACACACAATCATATTCCTTTGGATAACAAATGGAGGAACCAAAGGGACATACGTATTTTTTGTAGTCAATATTGGTATAATTAAAATGTCTACTTTGATAAATACTGTCTGCACAAGTGGTATTGCAATGCTGGTGCAGCATTGCATTGAGAGCATTGGAATCGGTACTGATGCATAATTGTTCCTGCCTTTTCATCACTAAAGGACTCCAAAGTTCCTTATAATGCAAAAGCTCTGGACATACCTCTTCATCTTCGCTGAGCTCACAGTCAGGAATGAGGTCACATAACCTTGAAATTGGGATGCATGATCCATCTTGACATTGAAAGTGAAGATCTTTTTGTTTAGGGTCTGAGCAATGATCAGTGCAGTTCAGCTCATCACTATCATCAGTGCAATGCGGCCTTGAATCACAAAAGTATGTTTCCAGAATACATTCACCATTATTACAAGACTTAAAGCCTTCTTGGCACGACTTTTTCATTGGTAATGGCTCCTTGAAGCATACTAGGCCAATTTCTTCAAATTTATCAAGGAAAAGAGGCAAACGTGTTTCCTTTGTAAAATGGTAAATGCCTGCGTCAGAAATGCTCTGAGCAGGAGTAAACACGTTGGCTGATCTGCTATCCCTCACATAAACTATAAAGTCACTCCCATGGACTGAAATTATGAGTTCTATTAAGCTTTGTACTTGGTTTATGTACTTAAAGGTATGAAAACCGCCAACTTTCGCGCAGATCGAATCTGCAATATCTTTGTTGATTTGATTTTCTTTTATGTACACTACTTTTAGACACCCTCTCACGCCCCATATCCAATCCTTATCACAGTAGTATTCTTTGCTGATATCTTCGCAGTCATCATTATCAAGCTGTTCATCTTCAGAAGTACTGGAATACTGGCACAAGAATGTCACATCTGAGAATTGTTTTTGGCAGTCTATGTAAGTCCATGATCCAGTTGAGGGTATTGCAACCAAACACTTATTGCTGTCATTTCGTTCTGAGCTATCTTTGCGTATGGCACTCAAAAGGTACTGGTACTCCTCCTTGTGGATCATTCTTGAACTATTTAAAGAGTACCTGTGCGATACATTTAGTGCTACCTCTGCCATTTTGTTTGGAGTGTGTATCATGTGGAATGTCCTTTGATTGGCATCACCCCATCCTCCAGACTAAAACAGAAATGCTCAAATTACAATGTCAATCAAGTTTTTTGTCAGTAAAACCAAGGTAGCCATAAATAATTCTTATTCCATGACTTCCCATGTACTGGCTCCAATAACAGAAAATGCATGTGCCCAGGGAAATAACCTACTGTGGAAGGACAATAACTCAAATTTCCCTCATGAGACGTTTCATACAGTGGCCTCTTTTGTTAAAAACATAACAGGTCTGGGGAACAGTAACTCATATTCCCCGTCAAAAGACATTGCTAACAGAACCCTGTTGTGTAAATGTTGAGCTAAACGCCTGTACACTGCATGACCTCAAGTTTTGCTATAAGTTTGTGAATAAACAATTACCTCAGTACTTCTATGAACTTCAAGAGGATACTACTCATACTCATTTCACACGACAGAGAGAGATGCTAAATTTTCCTTTTGTATTTAACAACATGGATCCAAATTTTAAGGCAAAAACCAGTACCCACAGCTTCTTTGGGTACAAATTATATATCAAGAATAAGATTATTGAATCATATGAGACTGTTTGCATAATTGAAAATTGTAACATATGTGGTCGTTAGTGTCCCCTGGTGTCCTGCTCTCTTGTCTTCTGATGAAATCTGCTAAATTTCAAATTCCAAATTATCTTTTGTTCTAATGAATTTTTTTAAAAATTGCATTGTGACCTTCTCTTATTATATATATAGAATACACTGAATCTGAAATAATAGTATATTCAACAGAATTTTTTTTCCATATATATATGCCTTTATATAGATAAAAGGGTGGCCCCTCTGCAGCGACAAACAAGTCTTTGAGAGGTCTCCCTTCCCACTTTACTACAATAATTAAAAATAATTGATTATTATTGTAAATGATATATATGGGAAAATAAACGAAATCTGAATCTGAATCTGAATCTGAATACATCTTATACTAATTGAGAATGTGATACAATGTCATGTACCGTCCCTCACGGCAAAATCAATTAATATTTAGTGGTGGCACAAAGTCATTGAAGTTTAACATGCAATTGCCCATCAGCAATCCTCAAAATCATCGATATTTGCTAATCTTGCAATAACAGCCAATTATTTTGATCAAATAACCTCTTTTTTAGTATGTCGAGGATGCCCAATCCATTACTGATATTCTTTTTGACTTAAAAAGTTTCATAGAAGGTCAGCATAGGTATTACATCGGTCAATTATCAAGCATTTTTTTCAGAAAAACAGGCACATATTTCACTTACTTTAAATATTAAATCAAAAATAACCCCCAGATATCACTTGCCATGCCAACTTTATCATATACTAAAAAAACGCAAAAATATCTTCACTTCTAATAAAGATCTGGGAAATCGACCAATTTTTCAGTTGCGTGAATGAGGAATTACATTATAAACTTCAAAGGCTTTGTGCCACCTCTAAATTTTAACCGATTTGGCTGAAATTTTGTGTGTGCTTGTTTTACTTATGTGGTCATCAATTTCTGCTTTCAAATTGGGGGTTTTAGGAGATTTGATTTTTCCCATTGAAATGTGGACCACCCTAACGTACATCATAAATATCATCGAAAATATTGGGTATTTCATCTTTGATTCCACTTGCAGATTAGTTGAGGATATGTAGCATTGAACCAATGCAGACCCCATTCAAGCATGTAACTCCCGGAACTCCTTGACATCCCACAACTCCCGCTAACTGCCATTAGACATCACCAAGATACTTATACCATTGGAAAAGCTGGTATCTAACTGACAATTTTGCATGTTAGCGCCCGGCTAGGGATTTAATCCGTTTACAACAGCAAACAAACAATCAGATTATTGTTTATTTTGCCAAAATTGTAAGTTAAAATGTATTATAGAACAAGCACATGATGTCGGGTCCCAACATGCATTTTTGTCAGTTAGAACCCTCCAAATCGGTGTCTAACTAATACCTAACTCCTGCTAACTCCCGCAATTCCCGTTAACTCCCATTTGACTCCTGTCAACTCCCATAACTCCTGGTAACTCCCAGTAAATCCCACAATCCTGGTAACCCCTGTCAACTCCTATAACTCCCACTAACTCCTGCCAACTCCCATAACTCCTGGTAATTCCTGGTAACTCCCAAAACTCTTGGTTACTCTTTATGATATACCGGTATTGGAAATGACCACGGTATTGGAAATGACCACGGTCAACTATACCGCCACGTTTTGACAACTCTACCTGTAACTGCAGTCTAAGTTATACATGTAGCAAAGAATAATTTAGTCAGAGTTGGAATACATGTTAAATATACAGTACCTGTCGATTGCGTCCAGACTGTTGTCCAAGATATAGCAAAGAAGAATGGTGTAATAATTTAACAGCATCTATTCGACCATCATAGTCTACTTGGTATAATTCGGATTCATCCAGGTACCAATCCGTAATATATGAGCGCATGACTTCCTTCCACTCTGGTCCACCTCCTACCCGCCACAGATTTCCTCCTCGCTTACTGCATACTTCATTTGATTTAAGCCAGCTTCCGGAAAAATTTGAAAAGACATTGACACAGTTTTTTCCATAGATTGCAGTGTAGTTCCCATAATTTAAACATTTTAAATCAAATGTAAGCTTATAAGGTCTGATCACATAGGTGAATAATGACTCTGTCTCGAAAATGGCATTGACAATTATCCAAAATGTCAAGAGATTCCCTGGCGTCTGGGAAGCGTTGACCATTACAGACAAATGTTGTCCGTAACTTCGCCAGAAAAAAGGCATTTGCACATCTTTGAACTTATACGAGTAAGCTTTATCAGAATTATATGTTTTATCATAAATGGTCATTTCAATAGGCACTTCATGGATTAGCACATGTTCAGTAGATTTTGCGACGTATGCAGCAACTGCGAACTGATTGGGATACTCCCTGAGGCTTCTCCAATCCTTTAGATATGAAACATTGAATGTAAAAATATTGGCTGTGATGTTTAATGAGAATATGAAACATTGACCATCAAATTCAGGCGCATCTTCAAATTTGAATTCTGGCAAAAGAGCAAAAGTTTTACAATCATTTCCCTTTGTTTCAGCCGGTTTGACCGAAACTTGTAATAAATGATTAACAAGGCATTCATAGTCAATTGAAAACTGCTTGTTTCTAGATTCAAATTGATGGGGAGGATATTCCATGATGGTGGTGCCTTTTCGAGTCCCTGACATAATTGGTTTTGCAAATTCAACGTCTTGAACGTGCACTCCGCAAATATGTTTGGCTGGTTCTAGCCAGCGCAGTGAAATTTCAAATTCTAAGCTGTCAGAACTAATGGATACCATTTGCCATCGGCATGTTAGTTCACTAGGTGAAAATTCATTTGCCAAGATATTCACAGACACACAGGTCATCCCAACTTGGAAAACTACCACTCCCTCTTCAGTGCATGTCACCCTCATGAGGTTAAAAGACGAATAAAAGGAATACGTGTGGAGACTAATCGGATTACTAGAAATTTCACAAATTTTACACGGATTGATTATGCCAATACAGTCTTTTCCAACAGTAAGCCTGGGGAAATGCACACTGCCTTTGGAATTCCAGCCTCCATAGTTGTAAATTATGATTATCGTATATCCAATAGAATCTGATGGCAGGAGCTGGTCTTCAAAAACCGCCATCTGTGCTCCAGAACACAGTGGCCCAACTTGAAGAGGCGATTCATCCAGATACATATGCGCTCTTGTGAGTAAGCCATGGAACTGGCAAAGATGACCTTGTGCTTTGTCTTCGTGAAATATGGGTTGTATTTTGTAATGAAATAAGCAGTCAAGTTTGTTATCACAAAGGACTCCTGTGGTTTCATATGATAATTCTGAAGTGTTTCTGAAATCCCACATCAATTTCTGATCACCAATGTCATTCAAATATATATTTTTCCTTAGTCCTATTTCAATAGGAACTCCATAGAAAAACAAGTTTAATTGTTTTACTCCTTCACCAGAAGATTGCTTGTATGTCAAGTACAACTGAAATGAACTAGAGGTTATTTCTTGTATTTTTCCTTCTTGACACTTAAAATCCAATTTTGGTGATGCATACGTAGGCCCGTCAAAAAAATTGAGCTGTGTAATACAATCAAATTTCACACGTACATATGTGGCAAAAGTTTTTCTCAGTAAAACATGGTATTCGGTGAATCCAGACTGTTGGCTATATGCATATGGCATGAGATTGCAAGTTTTATTTGTGCCCTTTGGTACCTTCACATGCGAGTTAATAGTATTGAAGGTAACTGATACGTCAGATTCAATCGCTTTTATAGTCAACCTCAATGCTTCCTTCTCAACCGATTCGAATATATTCATCACAACCTGACTTTTATGAAGGGAATATCCACTTTCAAACTGGAGGATAGTTGTGATGGTGTTATAAGTGACAGTCAAATTACATTGAATGGCTTGAAAGAGAAATGTTAGTCTGCTCGTCATGAATATTTTGAACATTTTCAGTTGGACTGAACTTGATGAATGATTTGTGATGACAATACCTGACTGCTGGTTCCTGTAAAATGTAATACCATTTGTATTGTCACTTTTAATGGCATTTGTATTGTAACTTATATGGCTATCTGCACTTTCACTGTTATTCATGTCTTTCACTAATAATGAGAAATAATCGTCTGTAAAAGGATCTCCATTTGGGAAGTTATCAATTGTCACGTTAATGCACAAACCATCTGGGACTTGTAATTTCCATGCACAATCCATCACCCTGTCAGTTTTCAGCTCAACGGACCCACACAATCCTTTTAATCTCCCACGACAATGAGCATACCTCTGCAGATTACACTGTGTCCAAATGCTCCTGTAGCGGAGCTCTGTATTATATAACATATCTGTCAATGTTGGTGCAAATCTGGCCCTTAAATTGAACGAAAAACTTTGAGATATATAATCACTCCAGTGACGGGGAGTTTCCAGACATTGATGCTCCCTTGTAAAAGAAAGGAAACAGATAGCCACTATGAACATTGACATCTTTTCATGAATACAGCTTCATATACAAAATACGTATTTGAATGGTGACATCAGTGATTTCTCCATTTATATACTGTCACACTGCTTATTATTAAATCTTAAGATCAAATAACTGGAAAGCTAACAACATTTTGACATTATGTGTATCAAAATTCAGATATCAATTATAATATTATACAAAATTATACAAATTACTCCATGTTAGTGTAAAATTTATTATTGTCTGTATCATGACCTGACAATTGGACTTTGATACAAAAACCAAAGTCACCAAAGGAGTAAATTTGCATATCGTGCATAAGTGTTGTGGAAATGGTGTACATGAACAGGTATTTTATATTTTAATGATTTACCAAAATACAGGTAATTTCTTAAAATAAGTTTTGATGGATGCAAGGCAAACTGAGGCACAATGGGACATGGGTGTGGTCCTGAACTGTGTGGTCCAGAACCATGTAGTCCAAAACTGTGTGGTCCAGAACCATGTGGACCAGAACCATGTGGTCCAGAACCATGTGGTCCAGAACCAGTTTGGTCCAGAACCGTGTGGTCCAGAACCTCGTGGTCCAGAACCTTGTGGTCCGCAGGGCTGAAGCAGTGCTATCCAGGGAAGTTTTTCTTGTCGAAAATCATCGGAAAAGGTAGGGAAAAAAAGGTGCAAAAATTAAGAACTTTTCCCCTTTTTTTTTAAACGTTTTTCCAATTTTCACTGCACCAGTCCCTACCACCAGATGATTTGTATTTCAACAACATGCCCAAAAAGTATATTATTTGTTTCACCAAAACGGAGCAAGAAAGTATTTATTTGAAAAACAAAACTTCAAGCCACTTCATATTAAATGGTGGCTCCTTACAACTTGGGGGAGGGTTGGTCTTGTGGTAGTGTGATAGGCTGCCAATCGCTGGGTCCAGGGTTCGAATCCATCTCTTGCCGGGTCACCTGAGCCTATGTTGGACAGCAGTTCCAATCTTCCTTCGCCCCATAGCTGTGTCCTCCTCCTGTTCTAATTAGCATACCAAGTGCATAAATACAGGATGTAAAGCCCCAATCATCCATTCCCCTTACAGATTACCAAGCCACATTTGGGAGATTAAGATATATCAGAACAATTTAAAAATGCAATAATTGGCAAAAACAACTTCATCTTATGTACATCAGTTTTACATAGTCTACTGTTTCTACTATAATGATACATAATTTTGCAGTGTGCATTTTTATCTAGATTTACAGGATATTAGAGAAGTCTTCCATATTTGATGTCAGAAGTGAAAAACAAGGTGGGGCAATCCCCGCGCGTCGTGCCTTATTGAATTATCTAACTGAGTAAACGTGGTTTTCCATTTCATTAGCAATTACGACGAGTTGTCCATTTCAGCAATCAGATACAATAATTTATTATAAGAGTTACGATGTGAAAACAAAATAATTGTGGTAGCGTGCCTATCTCTTAACTGATTGGCAGAAGATTTTAACTGCTAAAAATGCTGCCCTAAAAAGGTCAACTACAGTAAGAGGTGACCATTAAATGATTGGGGGGGGGGGCTTTGAGTTTCCATCGGCGGGAAATTATTTATTTCACAATAATAGTGGCAGTAATTATTTATTTCAAGTGCACGACGTCCCCAAATATTAATTCCTAAATCAAGTAACACCTTGTTAAGTGCCTCCTAAGTGCAATTTTGGTCGAAATTTTACCAATGCCACTTAGGGTGCCAATGAAATGCATTGGAAAAATAAAAAAAGAGAAATGTCAAGGTCTTACCCCCTGAATTATTTCCTTTTGATCTTAGAATGACCTGTGCCAAATATCATGAAAAGCAATTGATTTTTAGAGGTTGCTCAATGGCATTGAAGTTTATAATGTAAATCCAATGGGGTTCGGAGTCAAAAATTCACTTACGGGTTCCAGTAGATACACCAAAATGAAAATCTATTGGAATTATTGGTTTTGGGATCCTAATAGTGTCCTTTTATCAAAATGCCATTTTTCATTGACCAGTCTATTCCACAGGCTTCAAATGGCAGCCGTTTTGAAAAATGGCTGCCGAAACCAATTTTTGCCTATATTTTAGGCTCTTACTGGCCTTGGACTAATAACATTTTTATTCAAAGTGACAAAGACACATTAATTGTGGTTAATAAACATAAAAACATATTTTATTTAAGAATATGATGGTCTTATGACAATTTTAAGTCAAAATTCTGGGCGAAAATTGGTCTTGGCAGCGATTTTTCAAAATGGCTGCCATATAAGCCCCAGTCATTATTGTTTTTGCAGAAACAAGAAAGTTTTGATGAAAGGACACTATTAGGGTCCCAAAACCAATAATTCCAATAGATTTTCACTTTGGTGTGTCTGCTGGGACTTGTAAGTTAATTTTTGACTCCGAACCCCTTTGGATTTGCATTATAAACTTCAGTGCTGTTGAGCAACGTCTAAATATCAATTAATTTTCCTGAAATTTGGCACAGTTTATCCCAAGACCAATAGGGAAAAGTTTAGGTGGTAAGAAATTGACATTTCTAAAGTTGGTATTTCATTTGCACCCTAATGCCACTGACACATCACCTACTTTATCTTATGGTAAAATCCTAATTACTCTGAGATATAAGGGTACACCATTTACAGTAGGCCTACACCTGTCTCTGTTCGGGACTGACAAGTGGCAGCAGAATGCTGACAGTCCCTGGAAAATCAAATTGGGTAAAAAATAATTTGATCTGTTTTGGACAGATCACAAGATCAGGTCGCACAACAGCGGTCCAAACTACTTTCACAAAGCATGGTTGCTGGCAAAGATCCAGTCCACTGCTTTGAATGAAAATGTTTGGAAATCATGAGACAAAAAGAAAGTTTTGAAACTTAAGCATAAACTTTGCCTGTGAAAGGGATGATTTTACTCATCAGAAGTTTGATGGTATTCAATCTACTTATGCCATTTAGTGCATGTTAAATTGTGGTCAGAAATGTGTCCAAAAAGAATGCTCTCTAACTTATTCACATGTCCATACAAAGCCAGTGTTTTTGCTCTGTGATATCAAAAAATGCCCATTTGTATTTATTCTGTTACTTTATGGAGATTTATTAACTAGGACAACAATATAATTTACAATTTTATAAAAGCTGTGTAACACTCAACAAAATGTCTTGTCCATGCCACAAGTGGCCCCCTCTATACTGACACTATATGTGAGCTACAATGTATACATCCTCCATGATAAAAAAATAGTTCCAACTTATTTTGGTAATTACAAGCTGTCTACTTAAAATTGATGCCAACCAAAGTCAGATTAGACATTTACAATTTAAATCCCTTCGGAAACACAAAACCCTTCAATGTATTTTCAATTTCACCTATCCTAATCACTAGATTAATCCTTCCTAACTAACCAAAATGGATGGGGATAGATAGCCCTTGATGTCATCTTTCAGTTTGCAACTTGGTTTCCTTCTTACTATAACTGTCAACCCTTCAAAAGGTAAATAAATGTTGCTGTCAGTGTCAAAAATCTCCTCGGAAATACAAAATCTTCCCATGTATTTTCAATCTCCCTGATCCTAATCACTTGGTAACTTAATCTGAACCAACCAAAATGGATGTGGTTGGATAGCCCTCGATGTCAGCTGTCATTGGGCAACTTGTTATCCTTGTTCCTCCGACTTTCAACGTTTTGAAAAAGCCAAATAAATGTTGCTGTCATTATCGAAAATCTTCTTCGGAAACACAAAATCCTCCAATGTACTTTCAATTCCACCTTTCCTCATCACTAGATAAATCCTTCCTAACTAACCAAAATGGATGAGGATTGATAGCCCTTGATGTCAGCTTTCAGTTGGCACCTTGGTTTCCTTGTTACTACAACAAAAGCTAAATAAGTGTTGCTGTCAGTGTCAAAAATCTCCCCGGAAACACAAAATCCTCCCATGTATTATCAATTCCCCCATCCTAATCACTTGGTAACTTAATCCCAACCAACCAAAATGGATGTGGATGGACAGCCCTTGATGTCAGCTGTCATTTGGCACCTTGGTTTCCTTGTTAGTGCAACTGTCAAGTGTCATGTGTCAACCCTCCAAAGGCTAAATAAATGTTGCTGTCAGTGTCAAAAACAGGGCTTTGGAGTCGGGTGATAAATGAACCGACTCCGACTCCTGACTCCTTTGGCTTTCTGAAAAGCGACTCCGACGCCGACTCCGACTCCTTGGGTCTCCTGAATTACGACTCCGACTCCGACTCCCGACTCCGCTTATCGGCATTATTGCACATAAATATTACATGGTTAGCAGAGAAGAAAAATTCATTCTAAAAAAGTTTTCATAGGATTTTGTACATAAATACTTGCTTAGGAAGTTTTATGTAAAATTTGGGATTCATTTCACATTTTCGTAACTGTGTTTTTGTAAATGATATCAATTATTTTTAGGAGTCAGGAGTCACCACTTTAATTTTCGACTCCGACTCAGACTCCGACTCCACCTGAAAGTCAAAGTTCGACTCCGACTCCGACTCCTGCCAAAAACCTCCGACTCCACGACTCCGACTCCGACTCCGACTCCAAAGCCCTGGTTGGACAGCAGTTCCAATCTTCCTCGGAAACAGAAAATCCTCCCATGCATTTTCAATTCCCCCATCCTAATCCCTTGGCAACTTAATCCCAACCAACCAAAATGGATGTGGATGGACAGCCCTTGATGTCAGCTGTCATTTGGTACCTTGGTTTCCTTGCTAGTATAACTGTCAACCCTCCAAAGGCTGAATAATTCTTGCTGTAATTGTCAAAAATCTCCACGGAAACAGAAAATCCTCCCATATATTTTCAATTCCCCCCATCCTAATCAGTTGATAATTTAATCTCAACCAACCAAGATGGATGTGGATGGATAGCCCTTGATGTCAGCTATCATTTGGCACCTTGGTTTCCTTGTTAATACAATTGTCAAACCTCTAAAAGGTAAATAAATATTGATGTCAGTGTCAAAAATCCCTTCGGAAACACAAAATCCTTCAATGTATTTTCAATTTCACCTATCCTAATCACTAGATAAATCCTTCCTAACTAACCAAAATGGATGGGGATAGATAGTCCTTGATGTCAGCTTTCAGTTTGCAACTTGGTTTCCTTCTTACTATAACTGTCAACCCTTCATAAGGTAAATAAATGTTGCTGTCAGTGTCAAAAATCTCCTCGGAAATACAAAATCTGCCCTTGTATTTTCAATTTTGCCTGTCCTAATCACTGGATAACTAATTTCTAACCAACCAAAATGGATGGGGATACCCTTGATGTCAGCTTTCATTTGGGTCCTTGGTTTTCTTGTTGCTACAACAGTCAACCCTCCAAAAGTTAAGGATTCCTCATATGTCCAAAATAACTTTTCTTGGTCAAGATCTGCCCTACAGAGTTCCACTTCCTGCATTCGAGCTCATAACCAAAAGTGTGACAACCTGCCCCGAAAATGTGACAACCTGCCCCGAATTCTGAATTTAAAAAAATGTCCAATAGGACATCAAGATTTCGAATGATATAGGTATATATTCACCGGATAGGTTTAAGTCACTCCCCTTTTGCCATTCATATAGAATGGCGGTGCTCCTGCATGCGTTATATAGAAACAGTTGCATGTTTAAGTTTTACACACTGTGACAACCTGCCCCTGCGACAACCAGCCCCGGTCTCCCCTACATGTTTATACCACTTTTTGCTTTTTTTGGCCAATCAGAAGCCGGGATTTCGCCCTGATATAATGCATATCACAAATCATACACCTGGTCATGATATTGCATGCTTGAGTGATCACATGTTGATAAATTGAAGGAAACACCAGAACAAATTGACCAAGAAAGGATTACAAAATGGAAAACATAAATGGCAAACAAGGAGCAAGATTATAACAAGCCCAATTGATCTGAAAAATCTGCATTTACATTTTTTATACCTACATCAATGTATTCTAATGTGAAAAAATGATCAACTTTCAGATTTCTTGAAAAAAAAAGTTCATTTTGAAGTTGCAAAAAATAGCAAAGCAGCAGACCAAAAATGTTGGCCCCATTTGGCAAGCTCAAATAATTTGCTTCTTCTTATTTCGGGGCCTGATGCCCCCGAACCCCTGCTGCTTGATATATATTATTTTTTCTTATGTATTTCATATTGCCAAATAAATGTTTGTTTGGCCAGTGGCCACTCTAATCAGCCTCACCAAAGAGACCTTGCCACAGATGACTGCACTATCTATCTACCTATCTACCTATCTACCTATCTACCTATCTATCTATCTATCTATCTATCTATCTATCTATCTATCTATCTATCTGTCTATCCACCATGTCATCCAGGAGATTCAGACATATTGTGTCAAAAGCACCTAAATTCAGCAAATAGCTCTGAAAGTGCCACTTTTCGGAGCTATTGTCTGTTTTTGGTGTTAATCAGACCTATACTCTGAATTAAATCTGGTCGTTCAAGATATCTATTGATAGATGTCTGAATGCTTTATAGGAATGCAGAATATGACATCTAAAATCGTTATATAGGCCTACAAACCACTTTTAGCTGGAATGATTGGACTTGATTGATTGACCAAAGTGTCGACTTGTTTTGAACATTTATGTATTTTTACAATCATTCATTGACTTTAAACAGTTAGAATATCACAAATTTCTAAACTGTCTATATGTTATTTTTTCAGTGTCACCAAATCATTGTGATATCATATATGAAGGCCTATAGGCTGTAGTTTATCTTCACCATATCTTTTCCAATAGACCAAAAATCAGAACAACTGATTAAGAAGACAACCACTGCACAATCCATGCACATTTTGAAATAGAGAAGATGGGTGGATCCAGAAAGTGTTGGGGGGGGGGGGTTGACAGATGATGTCAAAATTGGATGGATGGATGATTGGGGCTTTACGTCCTGTATTTATGCACATGGTAGGCTAATAAGAACAGGAGGAGGACACAACAATGAGGCGAAGGATGATTGAAACTATGAAACCACCGTCCAACATAGGCCCAGGTGAGCCGGCAAGAGCTGGATTCGAACCCTGGATTCAGTGATTAGCAGTCCAGAACGCTACCACTAGACCAACCCTCCACTGATGTCAATATTGGAAATTTATTCTCATGTCGTACCAGGGAGGGGAACTGAAGTTTATCTTCATGATGGTAAAAATCAGGATATTCCCTAACGTTTACATAAATGTTACATCAAACTTGTTTGAAAGCAATATGGAGTGTATGTTATACAGATGGCGCCACATGTAGCAGCTTGGATGAATTTATATATTTTTTCGTTCGATCCCCTCATAATAGCCCCCCCCCCCCAATTTCATGGCCTGGCTTCACGGGTATTATGCTAGTATACTTCAAATGATATCTTAAACAGGACTATTACGCTCATTTGGGGTTTCTTAATCACTTTGTTGAGATAATGAGAAATCAATTCATTTATTTATAGGGCTCAAATTCTTCATATAATTGTTGGACCATCCACCTTTAGATGTTAAAATACAGAACCAAGTTGGTCATGTCTTTATGTATACATGAATTTGTTAACCAAATATCAACCTTTTGTAGAAATCCATTTATTCTGATTTTTTTTAACTGTGCCATATCTTGAAAACCCCATGATAAACATATTTCAATAATGTCTCCCTATGAATATCACCCCAAATATGTAACCAGGTCAACTATATACATGCTATTATACACATTTTAACAAAAGGGGTAACAATGGTCATTGATAATCATGATAAGGCGCCCCAATTATGGCAGATACCCTATCCAATGTCATACATGTACGGGAATACCCATGGATGCATTGAATAATCTACTAGAGACAAAAATAAAAGTGGCATGGAAGTAGGGGGGGGGGGTTAATTGGAATGTGCAGACATTGACAGTGTCTGTAAGGAAGACTGCTCGCTTAGCTTTGACGATCATTTGTGCTCTACAAAATAAAACAAAATTAGTGATGAGAGAATTAAAAAAAAAAATTCTCATATAACACAATTATAATTGGAAGTTACCTGGGACCTTAAATTTATGCACCACAGATTGTGTGCAAAACAATTTCACTATGTTGTTTATGATACAATAAAGCATTACCCTCACTGATCTTATCCTAACCCATCTTATCTTATCTTATCCTATCCTATCCTATCCTATCCGAATTCTAATCATATTCTAATTCAAAAACATATCCTATCTTATCCTGGTCCCTATCCACCTTATCCTGATCCCTATCCTATCCAAATTCTTATCCTGTCCTATCCTATTTCTAATAATGTCCCCATGTTTATGCTATCATGTCCAGGTTATCCTATCCTACCCTAATTCTGAACATTGTCCTGTCTGTCCTATCCTATCCTGTCCTAATATAATCCTAATCCTGTCATGTCCTATCCTATGCAGGCTGTCCTATCTAGGCTGTCCTATCCAGGCTGTCCTATCTAGGCTGTCCTATCCAGACTGTCCTATCCAGGCTACCCTATCCTATGGGAAATGCCCTCAGCTGCGAATTGCTAAATACCAAAAACTTACTAAGTCTTGGTGCAAAAATCCAAGAGGTAAAGCATCCATCCATCCCCAATACCACAACAAGCCAAAACCTATTTCTTCCAGAACCCTGGTGTTAATCCCAGAAACTATTAACATGATTAATGATTGATTTAGTCAGTATTCAAATGTTGCTTTAGGGTAATTCCGTGTCAATTCAACAAATGGCTCCAACTCGACCGATTCAGAATGCCTTGAAAATTTACCAGAATGAAGGTTTCTCACCTAAAAGCACAAATCCCAAGTTATACTATAATATCTCGAATAGTTTCTCTGAAAAAAATTCATGAAAAATTCGAGATTTTTCCTGAAATTTTCAGTCAGTATAGTAGCCTATACCAAAAAAATGAATACACTGAACATTTTTGTGCTTTTTTTATACACACTATTGCACTGCATCTTATCAATGACATATTGATATGACTTTACTTAAAACAAGTTTTGCAGCTTCCTGAAATAAACTTTGTTATATTGTCAAAGATGCTGATGTATTACGAAAATATCTTGACTTGTGTCTGCCATTATCAAATGCACATCATCTTCGAGATTAAACCACCACAATTTTGCTTTGTGTAGAGTAGGTCAATTAATAAATTAATTAAACTTCTTCATATTCTTTTGTAATCATTATGGGATTTCTTAAGAAAATGCATAAAAAGCTGAGGATGATGTTCTTGTACAATTGCTGAATCCACATTGTCCGGTCAAGGCATAACAAAAAATGGTTTTTGCTGGGCACAATTAGGACGAAGGTGCGTTCTGGACTTAGACAACAGTAAACCAGTTAAGCTGAAATATGAACAATATTACTGAATTAAAAGCAGAACAATGCACAAAGACAAATTTTAATTATAGTAGAATGCATTAAGAAATGCTCACTAAGCAGCTTTATTGGAACATTGTTTTAAAAAATTTCCGATAATGCCCATTTAATACAAAAACACAAAATGTCTAAAAATCTATGTGGATATAACACCAAAAGATACCAACTTGAAATTTTTTCTATGAACGCATGTGATGTTGTTCCTTAGGTCAGTGTATTAATATTTTTGGTATAGGCTACTATACCTTGTAAAATTTGGTCAGAAGTTGACCAATTTTACACATTTTCAGTTTTTCAGACTACATATCTCAAAGAATATTTGTGTGGTTGGCTTGATACTGTACAAATGTTTAAAAGTCATCGCAAAGATTCTTCAACCATGATATTAAATCTCCACTTGTTATATTGACTGAGAAATCTGGGGACAAAAATGTGAATAAACTGCAATTTTCCAATTTTTTCAATAACCTTTGGAATGGGGGCAAATGCATTGAGGTGACTGAAACAATGCATTATAATACCTGGGCTACATTATAAACATGTTGTCTTATTGCAAGTCTCGAGGTTTTACACTGATTGAGTTACATGCCTTCAAATTTCTGGACTTAAAAGATTTCACAAAAAATCTCGAATTTTTCGTGAATTTTTTTCAGAGAAACTATTCAAGATATCACTGTATTATTTGGGATTTGTGCTTTTAGGCAAGAAACCTTCATTCTGGCAAATTTTCAAGGCATTCTGAGTCGGTCGAGTGGGAAGATTTTCTGAAATTTGATGAAATGACACGGAATTACCCTTTAATAAAGCAATATATAAGCTTATGTTCATTCACATTTGGCCTTCAGATGAAACTCTCAAATTTGATTAAGAACTTCAAATCGCATTTGTGGTCAATGCCTTTGTCGATGGAGTTTAATAAATGTTGTACAGGTCCTAAATTAAAGCATGCTAAATTTGATGGGCCTGTAATATCTACACTCTAAGAAAAAAAGGTGCAAGGGGTGGAGCGAAACAGCTGCAAGGTGGATGTAAAAACCTTTGGGGTGCACAAGGTTCATCATCATCATTTTGGTGCTTCAAACAAGGGGTGCATGAAAAAAAGGTGCATCACACATTATAGGGTGCATCACATGAGAGGTGCATCACACATTACAAGGTGCATGGGGTGCTTCACCATCCTTCCACGGTTTCTGAAACTGGATAAGGAAATTTATGAAATAATTGGGTAGCTGGGTTTTTGCATAAAAATGCCAGGCAGTGCCTAACTGACAAGCTGGTCTGCTGTGGAAGGGCGAAGGTGGTGACCCAGGGCATACTCAGAAATGGCCTGGGGGGGGGGAGAGGAGGCATTACATGAGGTGAATGGGCAGCACTCTGGGTTTTTCCTATCTCCTCTTGTCAACTTCAGGCCTTATGGGAAGGCCATATCTCCTAGATACATCACTGACTTTACTAACCTGCCTCGAGTTGCATATCCTGGTAAGCGTAGCCATGCCAGCTTCAACGGAATGCTGAAGGTGTATCTGTGGGGCAGCTGACAGCAATATTTACACCAGAACTGCTCTCTTTCACATCTGCATACTTATTGGTGGGAATTTCTACTGACCACAGACGTAATAGGCAGCTGTCTCAGTTTCCAATTTGATACCCATTCACCTTAAATTTCACTATCTGCAACTGCAGCCAAGCTACTCTCACCTGCCTGTACAGCAGACTGACTTGTCAAGAGGGGCAATGCTACATTAATTGAGGAACTGCCAGGAACCAGATGCCACTCTGATTTACCAGCAGTTCAGAAAATCATGACCAAGAGTGGTAAATGCACTATTCACCAGCCTCAGTGCAATGGGCAGCCCATGCTAATGTAATCCTGAGAAACTCAGCATCTTTAAACAAATCTGAATCAGGAATTTTGACTTGGTTGAGCAAACAGCAATTTCTTTGTCTAACTCAGGAAGGCCTACCTTCAGTAAATAAGATTGCAGAATTGGCTAGAATATACTGTTTAGGTTTATTGCACACCTTTATAGGGATTGTTTAATTAGGTAAGTAAAGTAATTGGGTCAATCTACATCTCGATAGGTCTTTAATGAACGGGCTTGTGATATTTTCTTACATGAGACAAGTGGCGTCATCTATAATGCAAAGCTTTTGCAATAAATTCTCAATTTTTATGCATGGAGGGTATTTTATCAAAATACGTTAATTGGGGCAATACGGCACCTGCGCGGGGAATCCCCGCGATGACGTCATGCCAGCTCGAAGCTGATTGGTCGAAAATCGGCGCGAAGTGTTTCCGGTGTTTTCCAGGTAACCTGGGACGCGGGAAACATTATTGTTTGGACTCTCGAGCGCCCGCCCACCCGCCCCGTTGGAGAAGTGGAAATTGGAAATTTAGATTTGATATTTCAATTTCGGTGAAGGGTTCCGGGTTTTCATGTATTTCACCAAAATTTGTGTGTATTTCAAGCTGGCGGGAAAGCCGAGCTTATGTTACGGGCAAATACATATTTATATTGTTTAATGGATTTGTGTTATTTTATGGGGATAAAAGCCGCAATTTGGCCCCACCTATAACAGACGTGATCTCGTAAAATTTGTTTTTGCATAATTTTAATATTAAATGAAAAAAATTTATCATAATGTTTATTTGAATATGTACTACACTCTTGAAAGAACATTTTCAATTACAATGCATGTGGCTTAAAGCTCATGTGTAATTGTTTCAGTTCTCTGAAATTCAGACACATTCTGACTAAAATGTAGGAAGCAGAATTTTTACATATACAGAACATCCCACTCACATGAGCATTCAATGTAGCAAGCAGAATTTTTACATATACAGAACATCCCACTCACATGAGCATTCAATTATAAAGTGCTGAGAAGGTGAAGACACCTCCTTTGCTTACCTCTCACAATGGTCATCAGTTATCTGAGGATGAATGTAATCTTCAGACTGACGACCAACCGGTGGCGATTTGAAAGACGGTGAGATTGTCTCGCTGTGAACCGTACGGAACACCCATATAATACATGAAAGTTATAAACAATATACCAAGTGAGGGACCACTTGTAAGCATCCTTATAAGAGGCCCCTTTCCTAAATTTGCTCATGCCATGAACCCCAAAAGGTTCTACAAACCACTTACCCTGAAGAACCTTGTAGGGTTCTTGTAAACTCCCCAGGGTTCCTTGACCTAGGGTGCTTCCCAAGCACCCTATGAAAAGGTGCTTCCAGGCACCCCATGGGGAGCTGTATTTGTGACAAGGTGAAGCACCTTATTAGGTTGTTCTAATCCCTTTTCGTTCTTAGAGTGTACAGGCTCAGATTCGGACCTATTTGCTGAAAAAGTCAAAATACAGACAATATGTCCGAAAAGTGGCACATTCAGAGCTATTGTCTGTTATTAGGTGCACTTTGCCCATAAGACAATATGTCCGAATTTAGCTGGATATCAGGCTGGTCTATCTATCTATCTATCTATCTGTCTATCTATCTATCTGTCTAATAGTGTCTATCTATATATCTATTTATCTATTTATCTATTTATCTATATTGCTATGTATCTGTGTCGATATATATCTGTCTATATATCGCCCATCTATTTCTATCTATGTCTATCTGTGTCTATCGAAATCTGTTGATCCATATTATATGTTATACCTTTCAGTAACTAGCCCAGGAGAAGAAACATCATTAACTGAGATATGACACCACTAATTTTTATGACTTAATAGCTGAAAATGGTTTCATATTTAGCCCAGGACCCCTGGAGAGCAGCTCCTCTTTGATGTACCATGTACGTCGCTCTAACCCTCATTAAGCTGCACCCCTCTAATTGCTGATCTCTGGAAACCCCCAACCCTTATGAGGATCTAACTTTTTGAGGCACAAACTTTGATCAAAATTTTTACCATTAAAATCTGTTGATCCATATTATTATGTTGTAGGCGGCAGTGCAGTTGGCTGACCAACACTGCCCTCTGTTGGGCAGTTCTGTCCCCTGTTGGTCAGCCACTGCAACCTCAGTCTACTGCTTGCCTTCGAAGTGTCAACATGTTGTTGTGAGTGGTAAGTGGTAGGCTATAGCCTTCCAAATTGGTGTGAGAATGGGATAGTGCCCACGCCCTTTCCTTATTATAGGCTTTATAGCCATCCTTGACTGTGATGTTTAATATGTGACTTTGGTTATTTTGGTCATATTTTGTCTATTTTAACTCTGCTGCTCAGTCCTGTTACGGCATGGCATTCCAGCTGAAGGACTGGCAGCTTGTGAAACGAAATGCAACTACTAAGCAAGTAAGAAGAAACCAACCAAGAGCTCATGCAAACTAAAAAACGAATTTTTGTGCTATCTGTTTGTGCTGTCTAATTTATGTTCTAATTTTGTCACCTGTGCTAATTTTGCCACCTTAAGTTAAGTACTGCTAATCCCCAGTCATAGATGCGAAACACAAGGCTTGGACAACAATAGCTGCTAATGCTGGCTGTCAGTGCACATGTAAGTGACTATGGATATTCAGCAGAACTAACTATTAAATTATTGGCACACAATATTGTGAATTTCAGTGCATTCTGCACTTAGGCATTTTGACACGACTAATTGATACCAATGCAAATTGCTAGTGCCTGCTTGTGACCATTCGTTTTCTGCTGTCAGGTGGATGCCTGGTGTAATTGAAACACAAATATCCCTCTCAGGTGTATGCCTGATTTCTAGAAATATTTCGCCAATTAGAATACCCCCCTCCCCTCCTCTTTTATCTTTGGACAACACTATCCACCACCAATGATGGCTATTCACCCAGACACTAGAAGTGAGGTCAGAGATAATCTCTGCCTGAATATCAGAATACTACCTTCTGGGAATAGCTACATGTACGCAGTATTAAAGAAGATTGTGATAACAACAGTATGAAGACCATGTTCGGCCCTGGATGTAGAAGATCAAAACTTTCTGCTGTTGAGCAGAGGACTACAAGCCGTCGTTTTCCAATGCTACTGATGTATGTCAGCAATCTCCCAATGATTCCCTTCCCATCCCTGTAGTTCTGCTGTAGGCCAGCCATTTGCCCTTGTGTAATCTGCAATGAATTGTAGATACCGGTGTCCCCAAACTCTTGGGCTTCCCTTATCCCTTTTCCCTGCCCATGACCAATCAGTCGCTGATGTATGTCAGTCTCAGTTCCCCAAAAGCTTCTTGCCCAAGTCTGGTGTAAAACAACATCTTGCTGTGCCACCCCCACAGCTCACAGTCCATCCATTGGTGCCCTCAAGAGTTTCCCCCAATTTCTCTGCCCCATATTCGCTCCTGCCTCGGCCCATCTCTGATCCTTCCTCAGTTCAATCGCAATTGAACACCATCAATCGTTTGGGTTATGAGATGCGCCAGGACAGATTGAGGAGCCAACAAGCACAAAGTGAATCGTTCAAGCAAATGTCACGGGATCCCCATCATGATGTTGTTTCACAGTTCTTTGGCTCTCTCATTAGACAGTCCTGCTTGGCTGAGGAGCAGTCTTTCCACATGTCTGATGAGGTCCGACAGGATGGGAAGCAGAGAAGACAAGAGGAGGTTTTTGTTAGTGCGGAGGTTTTCGGTAATGCAGAGAAGCAAAGCTGCCCTGAGGTTGAAGAGATTGACACCAATGCAGCTGACGACCTGGGGTGCCTTGATGCCTTTGATAAAAGCATAAGGGCTATGGTGGATGAGGTGAAGGCTGCTATTGTGGTACAAAATGAAAGGATAAGAAAAGAAAGGTATGTGGGTGAAATGAATTATGGTACCACCTCCCTCATTTTGCTTTCTCCTGACCCCTGCCAGCCACATACCGTTGCAGCCCCTGACAGCCTATCTGTTAAGCCTACAATTGTCCATGGTCCCTCCCAAATTGCTGGTGTAGGTCTACCTGGCCTTAATGATGGCAGAGACGTCTGTGACAGCCTGGTGACCATTTGTGATACCAATCCCTTATGTTGTTTGAGTTACCACGCCAGGGAACATGCGAACAAGCAGCACGGGCCAGGGTCCCCTGTGAAATGTTATGAATGTCAGGGTGCTGGGCACATAGCTGCTCAGTGTGCCAGTCGTCAGGAGGCCCTGAAGCGACGCTTTGATTATCGAAAGCCCAAGTCCATTCATGATGACCACCTACATGCCCCTGTGTCTGACGCTACAGTTCAAGAAAACTGTGTGCCCCTGGCCAACAATTCACCCAAAATAGTGAACCCTGTCTTTAAATGGATGAACCTTGACTCGCTTGATGACGACGAAGCTGCTGACCATATCGTTTGACCCCCTCCCCCCTTCATTCTGTGGCAGGTGTAGGCCTGCGTGATCTTTCCCAATTCCTGAATTTCCCGTTTGCAAGATGTGCATGAGCTCTCTCGCCTGGGCCAATGATATTCTTAAGAACTAGGCAGATAGCTAGCTGCTCAGTGTGCCCACAGCTCCAAGATCCTAAATCGACCGTATTGTGATCATGAACCCAAGTTGCTCCATGATGACCTCATACATGCCTCTGGATTTGGCATTTCCAGTGACCACTGCATGTCCCCAACCCATGAGCCACTTGGAGACTCTGTCATCAAAAAAGGTGTCCCATGACCTTGACAACATGATGACGATGAAGCTGCTGCCCACCATGCTTGTTTTTCCTTCATCATTCCCTCATCCTGCTGCAGGTGTAGGCCTGCCTTATTTTAATATATTCCTGAAGTTCCCCTTTACATGATGGAAGTGCAACTCTGTGTTCCTGAGATGACAGCTCTCAAATCTATGTGATGCTATGTATTTTGACTTGCCCTTCAACTTAAAGCATCTTTTTCACAATGATCGAATGTCCACGGGCCATTCTATCATCCATCCCAGAGTCATCCTGTTGAGCCACAGAGCTCCCTTTGCCATCATCCGACCCTACTGTTTTCCACACCTGCGAAGCCATGAAGACCACCTTTATGAGATGCTCCGAGTATGTTACTCATCTCATTTTTCCATCCCGTGGCTGTAGAGAGAGCTGTAGACTTCCTATGCATCAAAATATATTTTCTGTGGTCTTTCCAACTGGCCGAGTGCTACGGTTGAGCCATAGAGCCCTCACCTCGCCACCGTCTACCCCAAATGCTTGCCACGCCTGTGAGGCTATAAAGACCACATTTAAGAGCTGCCCCTATATGTTATAATCTTGTTTTCCCAATTCAAGTCATCTCTGTGGTCCTTCCGTCATCAACCAGAGAAGTTTCCGTCATGATACCACCATTGCTGTGCACTCTTCTGAGCTTGCTGGCCCCTTGTCTGTGAGAAAGCCTGGTGTCCAACCGATGGTGCTTCATCTGTGAAAACGTGTGTCACTGTCACTTCCTGTGTGTAAAAACCCAATGTGTGTCATCAAGACTGATGCCCCATGACCTTAACTAACTCGATGACGATGAAGCTTCCCCCCCCCTTGTTCTATGGTAGGTGTAGGCCTGCGTGAAACATCCAAATTCCTAAAGTGCCTCATTTGTTGCTAAATGTGCATCAGCCCTTTCCCTTGTTCAGTGATTCAATTCCACCTCCCGTAACCCAACATCAGACCATGTGCTGAAAACCAAGTATGGCCATCGAAACTGATCCTGGAATTGCGACCCTTTATTTCTGAGGTGACATCTTTGAGGTCTGAGCAATGCTTGCATTGTGACTTGTCCTTCCAGCATCTCTGCAATGGTAAATTTAGCACAGGCAAATCTGTTATGCCATTATATATCCTGGAGCTACATTCACCATGTTATTATCGTCCAGCTCTATTTTGCCCCTGATGTTGCAATTAATGAGCTGCCCGCTGCATGTTCCTTATCTCATTTGAAGAGCTCCCGTGCATCAAAATGTCACCTCCCAAGCCTTGAGTCCTTGAGTTCCAAATGTGCTGATATATGTCAGCTTTTCTCCCAACTCAAGTGTTCTGTGATGGCAGCGTTCCTGCCGCCAGCATATATATGGATCCAATTTGACCTGTTCAAGTGAACTTGAAACCACCAAGAATGGACACCAACTGATGACCCGCCACAATCTAGTTCAAGTGATGTCACCCAGCAGGATTAATTGTGTTTGATAACAAACCACTCTGTTGCCTTCCAATGTGTTCAATGTCATCTGAAGCAAGGGCAATTTGCAAATGCCAACTAATTCCATCAGCCCTTCCAGGGACTGAAGCCATTGGCTGTGGTGCCCCTGCTTGAGTGTCTACCATTGTCTCCATCCATTGATTGTACCATCCTGTTGAGCCGTATAGCTCACTTCGTTACCATCCACTATATTGCCCCATCGCTTTGAAGTTGTTTTAGACAACCTTAAGGTGCCCTTGTAATGGAATCCCCTAAGTTTTGTTTTTGTTCATACCAAGGGCCTTCCTGTTGGTTAATCATTTGAGATGCCCCATTCTGAGCACCGCTCCTATCACTTTTCCTTCCAGTTAGTTCGCCCAAGTAGACTTACCGAGCTGAAGGGCTCTGCTGCATAAAAAGCCCCCCCCCCCCCCCACATGTTCATCCTAAGGTTACCGATTTGCTGATGTGTGTTAGCTCTCCCCCCAGCCTTATCCGTTGTCCTTCTGCCATGAAACGAAATGCTGATGAATTCAGTACCAAACTACCAAAGATGGTTCCATGATGTCATACCAGCACCAGAAGGACTTCCAACTACTTCCAAGTTAAGTTATGCTTCGCACCCACAACCAAATTTACAATTGTATTTGGCTGAATGACTGTGTCGAATGTTGATCTTGAGAGGTCTTCCATCATTCATAGTGGCTTTGTGCTGTTCCAGATGACGTCGAGCAGCCGGATTGTGGTTGATGAAAGACCACCTCATCACCTACCCATGTGTTCCAGTTCATCGGAAGTAAAGGCCTGATGGTCCAGGATTTGTGAATGCCAACAAATCCCATCTGCGCTTCCAGTGACTGGAGTAATCGGCTATGGTGCTCCTGCTTGATGATGATCAGCCCAAATGTGTCACCTGGCCCCTTGAAGAAGGGACCACGTTCATGCCACTTGATCTCTCATGTTATCCACCCACCCCTCCTACTGCTGTATGGCAGTTTTACCTGAATGTGCCCCCCCCCCTCTTCGTTAGGGATTCCACCATTTTTGCACTTGAGTGCATTTGGACTTTTCTTCCATGACCCCGAGTCTTCTCATCCTAATTAGCCTACCAAGTGCATAAATACAGGACGTAAAGCCCCAATCACCTATCCATCCATGAGCTAGACAGCTCGCGCTTGTTTTGTTTTTGCCACATAATTATGTATTTATCCATTAAGAAGGTTCCAAAAAAGTTAATTAAGTCAGGTTTCCTGAAAAAAAAAAAATTTGGTGTGGTTGGTGCCTGACATTTTTCCTATTTAAATTTCCCTATGTTCCCTTTTGGAATGCCTATTCAAATGTATCTGGGAGCCGTAAAATCGCTCAGCCCCAGTTTAAGTGCCATCTGGGAGCCGTAAAGCTCCTCCACGTATAACACTCCCGTGGTATGCTTCGATGTTTCATGATCATCCTGATGTTTGAACTCAGGACTAGTATCTTTGGCCATACCTGACCCTATGTCTCTAAAGTTCCCTTTTGTTATTTCCTCCCCCTTTGCCTGAGCTGTATGGCTCAATCGCTCTTCAAGAATATGTCACAATGGAGCTGTACAGTTCCTCTTAATAAATCGTTCCAACTTAACATCTGGATGCGTGAACTTTTGTGACATTCTGAAGTGGATTTAACTTCAACAAATTAACACAATTTGATTAAATTGTAATTACCAGGACTTTAATGTTCAAACGGTACTCACTGGGACTTTTGATTGATTTTCATTTGATTTCATTTATATATGGACTTTCTGGGACATTTACTTACATTTATTTACATTTTGAATTTCCTGTTTCGATTTATGATTTAATGTTTCAATTTGTGATCTGCCGCCTAAGGTAGTTTGTTGCCAAGAAAGAAATAAAATTTTGTGGTATGTTGTAGGCGGCAGTGCAGTTGGCTGACCAACACTGCCCTCTGTTGGGCAGTTCTGTCCCCTGTTGGTCAGCCACTGCAACCTCAGTCTACTGCTTGCCTTCGAAGTGTCAACATGTTGTTGTGAGTGGTAAGTGGTAGGCTATAGCCTTCCAAAATATGTTATACCTTTGAGTAACTAGCCCAGGAGAAGAAACATCATTAACTGAGATATGACAACACTAATTTTTATGACTTAATAGCTGAAAATGGTTTCATATTTAGCCCAGGACCCCTGGAGAGCAGCTCCTCTTTGATGTACCATGTACGTCGCTCTAACCCTCATTAAGCTGCACCCCTCTAATTGCTGATCTCTGGAAACCCCCAACCCTTATGAGGATCTAACTTTTTGAGGCACAAACTTTGATCAAAATTTTTACCATTACTTTGTGTATTTTTAAATATAAACCATTACTGTCTTTTTCCCAATAAAATATGACCATTTTCCAAAAAGTTACATCAAAACTTATATTTTAAAAATGAAAAAACATGACATCTTAATCATCAAATTTGACCAATTTCCCCACATTTGGCAGTGATGACACTTGGCATACTATCTGGTCTCAATGTCATCTTAAACATACCTTAAATTTTATTTTGTTCCAAAATGTTCCAAAGACCTAAAAATCCGTTAAAAATAGTCCATTTTGGCGCAAATTTCTTCCAGATTAAGTCCCATAAAAACTGCATTTAGAGTCATATCATCACCATGAAAATTTGTGAGTGGGATCATTTTAATGTGTTATAAGTGTACATCGTACAATATTGTCTTCAAAAGTAAAACTTATGCCTTAAATTAGCGTAAATGTTGAAATTAAAACTCCTCTCAGATATGAATTTCATGGATACTTTTCTTGATAGGGGTATAATTCTTGAGATGAAGAAAGGGAAAGATGAGAGAGAATGGGTGGGGTAGGAGGGTAATTAGGGGCTCATAGCGACGAACATGGAACACCATAAAACTATAGCTTGCGCCTCCTGTGCTAGTTACTCCAAGGTTATACTCTATAATATTTATATCCTGTGACAATGGTCAAGATGATTTTCTACATCTGATAACAAGCTAAGCAATGCTGCATGGTGAAACTTTTTCATTGACAATATGTATTTCCCTGGCTGTCAGCTTCCAGATATGATAATGTGATTGTGTCAGGACCTATTGCATGTTGATGAAAATTAAATTTCCTAAATTTTGATGTCAGTAAATAAATGCTGCACCTAATAGAAGTGGAGCTATGCAATGCTTCATAATGCTTGTCATGAAATCCCAGAGCTGGTGAATCTGGCGACGTCACAATGAGTACAACTGCACTGGTCGGTGGTGACGTCATGGTAACATAACAATATGATGATGTCATCTGATGGATATATTTCATATCCCACCTCATGAATATTCAATGAGGTGGATATATTTCATATCCATCCACTTGCATATTTAATGAGGTGGATATATTTCATATCCATCTACCCGCATATTTTATGAGGTGGATATGGAAATATATCCTGTCAGTGATCAGCCAATCAGAGCGCAGGATTTTTGCTAGTCACAGGATATATAAAAAATATTATAACATTTCAAAATGATAAAGAATTCTGATCTGTTGCCTCGAGGGCTGTCTTTCAGCTTATGATCTGAGGGAATTTCATTTGCAAACTGGTACAAGCGAATGTTGTCAAACAACAAGTATTAACAGCAAACAAGGAGATTTAAAATGATTTTGTTGTGGTATAAGTCAGGGTGGTCCACATTTCAATGGGAAAAATCAAATCTCCTAAAACCCCCAATTTGAAAGCAGAAATTGATGACCACATAAGTAAAACAAGCACACACAAAATTTCAGCCAAATCGGTTAAAATTTAGAGGTGGCACAAAGCCTTTGAAGTTTATACTGTAATTCCTCATTCACACAACTGAAAAATTGGTCGATTTCCCAGATCTTTATTAGGAGTGAAGATTTTTTTGCGTTTTTTTAGTATATGATAAAGTTGGCATAGCAAAGTGATATCAGGGGGTTATTTTTGATTTATTATTTAATAATAATAATAATAATAATAGTTATTTATATAGCGCCTCTTCCAGTAAACTGCTCAGAAGCGCTTGTGGCAGATGGGGTTATTTGTAGAACATTTTAAACAAGTGTGTTTTTAGATTTTTCTTGAAGCACTCCAGTGTCTTTGCTGCCCGAACACTTTCTGGTAACTTGTTCCAGAGTTTTGGTGCTGTGTAAGAGAAAGCTCGATCTTCAAATTTGTTCTGGCTGTTTGAAGCTGGTTCTATTAGCAAGAATTTATTGTTGCTCCTTAGGTTGTGGTCCTGACTGGGCTTAAACTTGACAAGTGTCTGAATGTACAGTGGTGCTTGGTTGTTCAATGCCTTCCAGGTTGTTGTCATCAGCTTAAATTGTATTCTAGCAGGAATAGGCAACCAGTGAAGTTGCTTTCTGTGTGATCTTACACTGTCTTGTTGTTTCAATCTCTCTATGAGACGAACTGCTGAGTTTTGGGCCACCTGAAGCTTGTTCACTAAATGCTGAGATACGCCAAACAAAAGGCCATTTGTATAGTCTAAGTGAGGTGTGACCAGTGCATTTACAGCAGTTTTGACCGCATCTTTGTTCAGGGACTTTCGGAGCTTAGAAATGTTTCGCGGATTAAAATAGGCATTTCGGCACATTTTGTTGACTTGCTTCTCCATTGTCATATTTTTGTCCATGGTTACACCCAAATTCCTAACATGCTCTGCTGTTTTGATAGAGACATTTTCAATACTAATTGATGAAACTTGGAGTTTTTTTAGTTGCTGTTGTGTGCCAATCAAGAGGAGTTCAGTTTTTTCGCCATTGTTACACAGTTTATTTTCATGGAGAAATTTTCGTATTTCAGTAATGCATTTTTCCATTTTCTTAACTGCATTTTCTTGACCAGTGAAAGTTGGTTTAAATGATAAAATTAGTTGCTCATCATCAGCATATTTCTGATCCTCAGTTTGATTTTGAGAGGCGACTTCGCTTACTGGAGCTATGTACGAATTGAATAATATTGGACCAAGTTTTGAACCTTGAGGAACACCAAATTTGAGTGGAAGCCTGTCTGATGTTTGGTCATTTATCATGACAGATTGTGATCTTTCTGAAATGTATGACTTAAACCAGTTGAGAGCCGAGTTGCATACCCCATATCTGTTTTCTAGTCTCTTCAGTAGAATATCGTGATCAATTGTATCAAAAGCAGCCGAGAGATCTAACAGTACAAGCATTGTTATTTCACCTTTGCTCATGTTCAACATGATGTCATTGTGGACTTTTGTTAGGAGAGTTTCTGTGCTATGAAATTGCTTGTATGCCGACTGTTTTTCATCATCAAGCTTGTTTTGAACAAGGTGGTTCATGTATTGTTTGATAACTGCACTTTCAATTATTTTACCAAGGAAAGACAAGTTTGATACTGGACGGTAGTTCTTCTTAACAAGGTCAAGTCCTCCTTTCTTTAATAATGGCTTAACAAGTGCATGTTTCAATTCAAGGGGCATTACCCCGGGAGCTAGAGATGTGTTAACAATATCAGTTACTAATGGCAGAAATTCATCTACGCACTCAAGCAGTTACCATGTTGGAATTGGGTCCAGTTGACAGTGTTTGACAGGCATGCTTTTGATCAGCTTCTTAATTGTTGTTTTTGATAGGGTTTTGAACTGAAATAATTTGAAGCCTATAAAGTTTTCAATAGTTGAGGTGTTATTGCTACCAGAGTCCATTTGCGACCTTATTTTCTTAATTTTGTCATCAAAGAATGTATTGAAGTCATTAGCCATATCTTTGCTGTTTGTATGATTGGGTAGAGGCAATTCTTGTTTCCTGTTGAGGCTGGAATTAAGCACCTTGAACATGGCCTTAGAATTTCCCTTCGTGCTCTCAATCTTAGCTTATAGTAAGTGAAATATGTGCCTGTTTTTATGAAAAAAATGCTTGATAATTGACCGATGTAATACCTATGCTGACCTTCTATGAAACTTTTTAAGTCAAAAGAATATCAGTACTGGATTGGGCATCCTTGACATACTAAAAAAGAGGTTATTTGATCAAAATAATTGGCTGTTATTGCAAGATTAGCAAATATCGATGATTTTGAGGATTGCTGATAGGCAATTGCATGTTAAACTTCAATGGCTTTGTGCCACCACTAAATATTAATTGATTTTGCTGAAATTTTTACACAATGCCTTCTATCTATATGATATCAGAACGCAAGATTCAAATCATAGAAATTTAGAAGAAAGTGTTTTTGGACCACCCTAGTATAAGTTAGATAACACCCTCGTTTGTGATGATATGCAATTAATCTCAGCAAGCCTCGATAAATTGCATATCATCACAAACGAGGGTTTTATCTATTACATATAACTGTAACACAAATTGCATCTGAGATAATTGTTATTATAACTGGCAATTAATTCATGATCCTACAGTACAACCCAAAATAAAGTAAGAAACTTTTCAGTCAGAAGTCCTCTGTTTACCAATTTTGTCCCCCTTTCTCCTCTCCACCCCAAATCTCCTTACAACTACCTTTGACTCCTTACAACAACCTTAGCTCATATTAAAAACTCTATTAGGACAGCTACCAATGCGATTGCAATTAGCAAAGGGTCACAATATCAAAGAAATCAAACACAAAGGAGGGATAGAGTTTGAATTGTTGTTGTTTTTAAAAATGTGATTTTAATGTAATTTTAAAAGGTAGTTTCAAGCAGGTAAAGGTAGGAAGTGATTCAAAGGTAGCCAAACGGTGTGAAAGAGTAAAGTAGTGGCTGATTCTTCCTTTCGTCTTGCGCAGTGATACCTTCTTGAGGGTTGTACTGTACATGGTATGCTAAACAATAAAAAATGTGTTCATAGTTTTTTTTGTTACATAATTGAATGTTTTAGTTTTCTATACTGAACAAGTAAAGCACTTTTAAGATAGATATATACTCTTGAAAATGATATTAATTTGCGCACATTAAAATGGAGCCAGACACACCGCCCTATCTGACACAATGTCACAATCTTTTTTTCCTTTTTTTAATTTCACCATAAAAGGTACAATTATACAGGTGCAAAGAAAACAGACGCATAAAACCACAAAGAGCTTGTTAGCCTGGAAAAATATTTGCATAATATAGCTTGAAGCATACACTGCAGAGATCTACGTCTACTTATATAAATGGAGATATCACTGATGTCACCATTCCAGATACTTATTTTGTATAATTATGAAGCTGTATCCATCATACGACAAATTCCTGGATGCCATCATGTAGCATTTTCATGACATCCTTGCGTCGGGATTGTGGTACAACAATGCGTAATCCACACATTAACACAATATATTCACCTTACAATTCATCACGACAATTAAAGTAAGGTTTCAAATCATCTTGAACTTTGTCGTTACATCCAAATTTCAGGTATTTCAACACTGTCATTATAGTTTTATCTTTCATGCTCCATGTTTTGATTTTGCGAAAATCAATTGGAGCTTCGTCACTTTTGATCAGCTTAATTTCACCAGGTTGCGAAATTTGATCTGGAGCACTTGAACTTGGGAACCGACTAGCGAAGTAAGCCGCAGCAATCTTTTTTCGAGGACGATACATCAAATGGTAATTGTACGCGGACAACATCAATGCCCATCGAGTAACTCTAGCAGAAGCAACAGCTGGAATAAGCTGATTTTCACCAAGTAACCCTAATAGTGGTCTGTGATCTGTGACTATGTCAAATGATATTGCAAATAAGTACTTGTGAAATTTCTTTACACCGTATATTAAAGCTAATCCTTCTTTATCGATTTGACTGTAGTTGCGTTCAGCGGCATTCAGTACTCTTGAGGCAAACGCAATCGGCCTTTCAGATTCGTCCGGATATCTGTGGCTCAGCACCGAACCAATTCCATAACTGGATGCATCGGACATAACGATCAGAGGTTTTGAAGGATCATAATGAACAAGTACAGGTGATTCCATCAACATCAATTTTGACTTTTCAAACGCTTGTTGTTCAACATCACACCAATTCCAAGTTGTTCCTTTCTTCAACAACTTATACAGAGGAGAAAGTACACTTGCCATATTTTGCACATATTTGCTATAGAAATTTATCATTCCAAGATAAGCTTGCAATTGTTGCACATTTTTCGGAGATTCAGCTTTCACAATAGTTTCTAGTTTGTCAGAACTTGGCATGAAGCCTTCAGCATTAATCCTGTGACCAAGATAAGTAATTTCATCATTTAAGAACGAGCCCTTCTCTTTCTTGAGTTTTAATCCAGCATCTCTGAGTTTCTGAAACACTGATTTCAAGTTTCGTAGATGATCTTGAGTATTAGAACCTGTGACAAGAACATCGTCTTGATAGATAACAACATGATCATTGTCTGCCAATAAAGAATCCATAACTCTCTGAAATATGGCTGCACTGCTAGCTGCGCCAAAAGGTAATCTGCAGAAAAAGTACAGTCCTTTGTGAGTATTAATCACTGCAATCTTCTGAGACTCATCATCAAGTGTAACTTGGTTGTAGGCATGACTGAGATCAAGTCAATAACAATGTTAATGGTGAATGTATTCTGGAAACATACTTTTGTGATTCAAGGCCGCATTGCACTGATGATAGTGATGAGCTGACCTGCACTGATCATTGCTCAGGCCCTAAACAAAAAGATCTTTACTTTCAATGCCAGGACGGACCATGCATCTCAATTTCAAGGTTATGTGACCTCATTCCTGACTGTGAGCTCGGCGAAGATAAAGAAGTTTGTCCAGAGCTTTTGCAATATAAGGAACTTTGGAGTCCTTTATTGATGAAAAGGCAGGAACAATTATGTATCAGTACCGATTCCAATGCTCTCAATGTAATGCTGCACCAACATTGCAATATCACTTGTGCAGACAGTATTTATCAAAGTGGACATTTTAATTATACCAATATTGACTACAAAAAAATACGTATGTCCCTTTGGTTCCTCCATTTGTTATCCAAAGGAATATGATTGTGTGTATGACAAGGATTATTTTGGTCTCATTACGCCATGCAAAGAAGCCTGGCGGTTCCAAAAATGTGTTTATTTGTTTAAGTGTGTAACATACTCTTCTGCATAGACAAGTACTTCTGTCATAATCAAAACTGGTGCCTTCCGTACAGTTTCAGCCATCAAGCTCACTCTGATCTGTGATGTCACCACTGTGACATAACCATAGCTCTGTTATGACATCACCATCACTGCCTATGACGTCATAAAAAAAAAACAGGAACTCTGACCAATCAGAGAAGGCCATTTTCTCAATGCATAAGGAAAAAATATCTTACGTGGAGTTTACAGGATAACTCTGAGGATATCAGGAAGACTGAATTCACAGAAATATCTCAAATTGGATGTCAGCAAAAATCCACTGGAAAGTTTTACTTCACACCTAGCCCTGGGACCCATGCGGTAGCAAATTTGATCTATTTTCAAAATGTGTTTTTGATTTTAGCATAAGTATAAAACTGACTGAGATAATTGAATTCTCCCAAACCCTTTCTTTCATATCTCATGATTTTCCAATGGGAAGATCCATGACCCCTGTCCCACAGGGGTCCAGGGCTACTTCACACCTGGTGCAGTTTGAAAACTTGAAGTACTTGTATGTGGAAGAAACTGCAATAGGCAGAATCACAGAGGATTCCTTTTCTCCATTCCCAGAATTAATACGTATATCACTGAAGAACTCACCCTTATATCATATTGATGTTTGCTCTTTTTGCAAGCTACGAAGTATCACACATATTGACTTAACAAATACCAATCTGATATACGTCTCCAGTGTACTATTTCACAGATTAAATGAACTTCAAGAGTTGCATTTCAGCAGTAAGAGACTTCAAAGCGTTTCAAAAGATTTCCTTAAAATGAAACTGTCAAAGTTCTCCACTACTAATTTGAAATTGTGTTGTCTGGAAAATGAAGTGATGATCGAAGATTGTCAAAATGTTGATCGATTAAATGTGTGCCCTTTTCACTATCCTAATAACTCGGGCGCCATCCCTGTTTTTCTGATTGCTGTGATTTTCCTGAACCTTCTCTCAATGCAGCACTCCTACCAGTTCATTCAAGTTTCATACCACAATTTAATTTTCAATAACAATGTGTTTGGTAACTTTATTGCTGTAGGGCTGACTGCATTTCATTTTGAACACCAGGTGATATCTAGCTCTGCGGATTTGCATTTTGACATTGACTTGACACTTAAATGCAAATTACTTGCAAAGAGCTTGTTTGTGCTTCATTTATATTTCACATTTCTCTCCATACTTGTCTATTTTGAGACACATCGGACCTTGAGGTCCTTGAACGCAAATAAATATTGCAATAAGCATGCAGTACATGGTATTGTATGTGTCTGTAATGGCTGTTATTGTCGGCATTATGCAGAAAACTGGGATAGGAGATACCCCGACTAACCTTTGCATGACAAAATTCAATGTCATGGAGAAATCACTCATTTTGACAGTTCAAGGTATCATATGTTCGGTTATGACTTCTTTTAATGTGGCGATTTCCTTGCACTTAAGGCAGAGTCGTAAAGCCACAGGAAGAAAGAAAAGAGATACGGATAAACTCATTCTGGCTCGTCTCTCTCTGTATAACCTAATCACAATTGTTTCATTTGGCCTAAGATTGCTTGAGGAGGTAATTGACATCAATCACAATGTTGTTCATGTTGCCATTTTGATTTTCCAGCTTACATTGGCCCCACTTGCATTTCCTGTCACCTTTGTCTTGTCCAGCAGACAATATAGAGGCAAAGTGAAAACGTTATTCCACAAATGAACTCTGAAAAAAAAAGGATTGTCTAATATCAGACAATCACTGTCTAATATGTGTCCGATCAAGCAATCAATTGAATGGATTACACAATCCCTTGATCTGACACATTTTAGACATTGCATGATCTTCTGTTATCAGCCAATATGATATCTTTTTTTTAGTGAATGGGTAAATTTATCGACTGGAATTGATGTACTTATAGGCAGTACTGGCCTGTTCAAGCCTTTGATATACATGATATTTATGTGAGGTACAAATAAATAAGTTCTCCAAAAATTTTGTTTTTGCCCTTGTTACGGGTCAGCAGCAATGAACAACAAACACAGATAGTTAAAGTATACAATTTTTAATAAAACAATAAAAATATTTACAGTTACAATATTCACAAGTTTAAATTTTCTCAAAATTAACTATTCGTGACCCAGAGTAATTTTAAACACTTATCTGTGTTATTCTATGGCTAAATGTCCATAGAGAAAGTTCCGGAAGCCAGAGGTCCGTTGGTGTTTTGAAATGTCCAATAAAGTCCGTGTGAACTATAATCCACTGAAAATCACCCAGAGAATCTACCCTAGACGAATCCATCCAGCGCCACATATTAACATCTATTTACGTCACGAGCGTCTAGGCCAATCAGCGCCCAGGATTCCTCTCCACTTCAGAAGTTTACCGGCAACTTACGAAACAACTACTAACTTCTCAGCGATGTATGACCTATCATTTTGAAGGTCTCAGAGAGATCTATCTACTCATATAAGAATCACATCTGTAACCTTTACGGGAATGTGCAAAACGGCGAAATCGGCCTCATTTGCATATCATGTTGAAGGCCTGTTCATTGGTCAGTTTTGTGGGCGTGTCTGTCTTAATCACTGAAGGCTTTGCTGAAGTGCTGAAAATAGCGTCCGTGTAAAAATAATCCAGAGTCCTGAGTCCTTGTATGGTGTAATCCAGTAAATCCAGTATAATATCCAGTGTAATAATGTCCAACAGTGTGATCCTCAATGTCCAGTCTATGATGTGCACCATTCAGCGATTTGGTAGAAAGTGACTGAATATGTCAGCTCCCGGTCATATTTATATGCATCAAAACCTTCTAGCATTTTCCAGTCCTTCTGGAATGCATTATGCATGACTCATCATCCAGCATTTTCCAGATATATTATTTCTTCTACAGAACATTCCATTTGTTTCTACATTCAAATAAACGACTTAACTGGGTCACAATGTCAACACAATTGTTTATCAACTGATTTTGTAATCCTAATAGGATAGCAATTCAGTGCTAATTGGTGTTGCATAACAACCATGCAATGTTATTGTAAACAATCATACACAATAGCAGATCATTGTAAACAATGATAATATACAGAAATACATGAATTATACTGTATGATTGACATAAAATACACATACCATTATAATAGTAATATTTATATGATAACTAGCAATAGCAACATGATAATATTGAACCTATAAAATTCAATAATTTCCCAATTTCTTTAGATCACTTTAAACAATGTTTCACAGATCTAATTTGATGGAAATATGGCATCCTTGTGAAGTATCAGATTTTCCATTTAACTAACTAATTATGAAACCTAATTGTTGTGTCATTCGTTTTCCCTCAAGATAGGTATCTTATAATTTATGTATTGCATAAGATGGAGATAGGGGCTCTCAAAATCACTTGCACATTGTGCTTCAGTATTGTCTCTGTATGTTCCACAGATCCAGTTTTGTGAGATAAGGTAATGATCTTACATAATCATGGAACTGATAGCAGTGATAGACCTACTTATTGTAAAGGCACACATGCATCTTTGAATGATGTGTCACTAAACAATGCCTCCAGAGTTTGAATTCCATACTCCACACTAATTGGTTATTTGCATATTTTCCACACATCATTTCATTTGTATCATTACCTTGCTTACTGATGAAACATAATGGTCACAGTTGAAGTTAATATTTAATTGGATTATGTTTTCAATCTGATTAAATGGTTTAATCTGATTAAAACATTTAATCTGATTTAATCATTTAATCAACATTTAATCATGATTAAATGCTGATTAAATGGAAAATATGATTAGATTAGATTAGATTAAATGAATTTGAAAATTTTAATCGATTAAATCAGATTAAGTAATCTAATCAAATTTAATCATTTAATCATGATTAAGATTAGATTAGCCCCAACCCTGGTCTGTATAGATCTATTTTCCTTCTTTCTGTGCTTCCCCTCTCCTTTCTACCTTCCTTCTTTTTCCGCCATTCCTTGGTGCCTTTTCCTTCAAGCTTTCATTCCTTGCTTTCTTAATTCTTTCATTCCTTCCTGTGTCATTCCTTCCTTAATTCTTACCCTAATTCCTTATTTCCTCCATTAATTCCTTCCTTCTTTCTATAGTGTTTTAAGGCTGTCATAAATGTGAACAATGTCTGTCCCTCTGTCTCTCTGTCTCTCTGTCTCTCTGTCTCTCTGTCTCTCTGTCTCTGTACCTGTATCTGTATCTATCTTCCTTCTTCCCATCATTCCTCCTTCCTTTCTACCTTCCTTCCCCCTTCTTTCATCCCTTCCTTCCTTTCATCATGCCTTCATGCCTTCCTTCAAGCATTCATTCCTTCCTTTCTTAATTCCTTCCTTCCTGTATTCCTCAATTGCTTCCTTATTCCCTTTTGTAATTGCTTCCTTAATTAATATTCTTATTCCTTATTTCCTCATTCATTCCTTTCTTCTTTTTATATTGTTTTAAGGCTTTAAAGATCTATGTGAATATTCGCTTTGACTGGCTGCTGCTGTTGCTGCTGCTGTCAATGCTATGCAGCAAGGCAGTCATAATTCTTGGGATATGGATAGCTTGTTTAGCTCTCTTTCAGTAAATATTCGGAAGTTTCGATACATTTGAAGCAATACAAACACAGTCCAGACATAGTGGGACTCAGTGGTAAAATATTGTGACAGTCAGGTCAGCCATAGCTGAGAAGACCCGTGACAAAGGAATATGGGGAGGTGAATTTTATATATGTATATAGATAACAATGTACAGTAGGAATGTTATAAAATATCCATACTGCATTTACAATGTCATTTACAAAATTTGCCATACATCACAGCCCTTAAACTTTTTCTAATATCATATAAATCACTAGTAAAACTGACCTCCTTGTGTTTCTGGACACCATTCATAACCATGAGTGTTATCCTATAACAGTCTTGGCCGCAGCCCCCTACTGGCAATTTTTATCTCATTCGAAACTTAAACTCTTTCTGCTTTCCACCCCCAAACTGCTGACCTGGCGGTTTCATATATAAAAATTATATAATATCTTATTAAAACACTTTTACATATACATATAAAAGACAAAAATATAGGAGACAGTTTCTGTGATAGGATCACCTAACTTCAGAGCAGTTCCTCCGTGGCCTAATGGTTAAGAGCACTTGTTTGCGCAACCACTGGCTTTGAGGGCGTGGGTTCGAATCCCACCCCGGAACTTAATTTAGTCCGAGCCTGTGGGACATTAAATGGAGACGGGTTGTATCCAGTGTTCTGTGCTGGGGCAACTGAAAGACCCTGGGCATCCCTGAATTAATAGGGTATGTGCCAAACTCCCATTCTTCTCATCAATCATCATCATACGGCGATCACCAACACTGGAGGGTGCTACGGCATGGGAACTTTGGGCAATGTTCCTGTATCCTCTGCCCATGGGCGCTGCTCTGTGGCTGCCCTGAGCTGTATTCAGTGGAAGCCTCACAACAAATTTCCCCACACCAGGGGACCAATAATATATACAAATACAAATACAAATACAAAATACAAAGTGATGGATATGGGGGTGGGGAGCTTGGTGGAGCTGGCCTCCCTGATGAAAAAACTGGGGGAGGCCCTGGGAGCTGTGCCCTGCTACAGCTCCTCCAACGATCAGTGATGAAATTCCAATTATCAATTATTTACTTTTTGAGTCCTCCGGATATTTTTAACAAAAATTATACAGATTTTTTTCTGTTTTAAAAATGTGAAATTGTGCCCCCAACTGACTTGGGTTGCTTGTTACAATGTCTTGACATTCCTCTGACGTCTGTCTGATGTATGAGTGAAATGCCCACTGGGTCAAACAGTCATTTATTGAATAGTTAAAACGAACGCAATGTTGTAATTATTGCTTGCAATAAATCAAAATTAATGTTTTCCTATTTCAGACTTCCAAGACAGGAGGCTGAAGATTTTGCAATGAGAGGGCTTTGCTATATTTGAATGGACAATGACATGTAAACTTATCGAGAGTTTATCAAAAATCATTTGACCACTGAGAAACAAAAAGGGACTCTCAAAGTTTGTTTATTATATAGGCCTATGTGTAATAAGTTGCCACTAACAGAGGTTTTTTTGTTTAATTGCTGAAAATTGTGTACCCCTAAGACACCGAAAAAGTTGAGGTATGCAGGTCCGACATTTAAAACATTTTAATGAGTGTCGACTGTCGAACAATCATAAAAGTGCTTTACTTGGTCAGTCCAGAAAACTGAAACACGCAAAATTATGTACCACAAAAAACACATGAACAAATTTTACATTTTTTAAAAACCATGTAGGATTACAACTTTATTTATCCATTGTCATTAATAATAACAATTATCTCAAATGCAATTTGTGTTACAATTACGTTTATTTCAGCTCAAAGCCTCTGTGAGGCTGTCGTGGTGCTACTTCCTCAGAGTTAGGAACTAAGGATGTACAATGTATACGTATTAAAGATTGTTAACTACAAGAAGTCACAATTATTAATGTTAGGCAATTCGATGATTGCAGGTCTGAATGATCTCTATGTTCAGATCAGTATCTTGTCGATGCATACTATGGAATTTGACTGATTTAAATCATCTTTGAGGCCAATGGAAATTTATGCAGATGGAGGCAAACCATGTTTTAAAACAGCCAGCTGCAGTAAACAGGAGGCTAAATAGGATTTTAACCCTCTTACAGGGGTGCTGGAACAGGGAGGGGGGGGGCAGTTGCCCCTCCTGCCCTTGTCCCTCCTGCCCTTGTCCAAGGGGGGCAGGGGGAGGGCAAGGTGTGCCATTTTGATCTTAAAGAAAATACTTTATTAGGCCTTAGTTTGTTAATTTTAGGCACAAATTAGTAACTATATCAAAATTATTCTTATCTCCCTATTAAAATTTTGTCACACAAAATTGGCGCGAAGATGATTTGCCCTTTTCCATCTCACCACCCCTGCCGCCCAAATTTCCTTCCGACACCCATGCGGCCTCTTAGTAATTTGGTAAGCGAGAAGCGGGTGACTTGGCTGAATAGTAAAGTTTTGTAAAAAAAATGATTTTTTACGAAACTTTGCAAACAGAAAATTCAGCATGCACAGTGGTGACATTTTTGCAAGGTGTGTGATAGCCTGATAGTTATTTTATTTTGAGGCAGTGTCACAACGAAATGAAATGCAAAATAAAAATGTTGAATTATAGATTATCAATACAATATGTGAAGTGCTTTATACAATAGGATAGTTTTATATCATCTCATAATGCAGGCGATACTGTATCTCATCTTAGAGTTGCTTGATTTTCTGTTTTCAGCAGCATTCACAATTGCGATAACATTAAAGTTTCTTGGTATAAATAATCTAATATTTCCAATCATAATCTTCAAAGATGAGGCACTCCACCATGTATTTAAGCATCAGTAGTCATCTATTGTTCGTAGAAATCCTTGAACAGGGGCCAAAACAGCATTGCGATAAAGCAACAACAATATGTCCAGACACTGGCGAGATGCCTTGTCGAGTGGTTAATGAGATTCTGACCTGAAAGAAGAAGAAGAAGAAGATGAAGTCAGGCAACTTGATGAAGATGCCATGAGGCAATTTGATAACACCGAGCGGTTGAATCACAATAGTTTTGATTATCACATGATTCCCTTCCAGTGTTGTGACTGATCACCTTTACACTCTTCACATTAGGGGAGAGTGGGGCACTGTGAACCGCTTCTCTCATTTCAAGCTCCTGAGCCTAAAATTTCAATGGTAAATAGCTGGTTGCTTTATATAATCATAGAAAGAACGCTTTGCTGCAATATTCAGTGTTGTTACATTATATTCTTAATTGTTAAATAGTCAAAACATCGTCTTGAAAAAAGGTTGTCAAGCGGCTCATTGTGACCCGACCCTGGGGAACCATGAGCCATGGCACTGGGGGACTGTTTTCATACATGTATTATCCTTCTCATTCAACTGAAAAGAATTGATAGTGATACCTTATAAACCAGATGTTTTACTTGGAATTTCCCCTTGGCACATACCACAATATGGATCAGATGGAGTTTGCATATTTTCTTTGAAAAAAGCACAAATGTGTCCTAAACAGCTGCTGATGTCTTACACTATAGTTCTGGGATCATAAGGGGGCTACCATTTAATCTTAAGGGGGGCCTGGATTTTTTTTAAAATAAATAATTTCATGCTCAGTTTCTGTGAAATAAATAACTTCGTTCGGGCAGTCTTGAAATTGATAATTTCTGGAGGGGGGGGGGTATTTCTTAATAAGGCGATGCTTGAATTGGGAATGAATATTCAGGGAATTTGTGCTCTTGAAAAATTAGTTATGGCCACTGCTAACATGAAATAAAAAATTTCCTGTGGAGGAAAACTCCCCTGATTATTAAATGGTCACCCGAACACCTTTCATACGTTCATTTTTAGCAGCACAGCTGCTATTACCCCAAGAATTTCATGCAATCTCGTTAGCACTCTGGAGGTCACTCCCTTTCATCAATCTCATTCAAATTTACTCTACATTCTCTGCAGGTTTTTAACTTTCGACCAGTCACTTTTGGTGCCCTTCTGTGATGGAAAAAAATATATAAAGAAACTAAAATGGACTGGCTTCCATGGGTCAAAGGTCAACCATGCCTTCTTCTTCTTCTTCTCCTTAGTATATCTGTGACCCGTGTGCCTGTGTTGGAACCATGTACTGTCTGTGCTACTTAAAGTGCTTGCACATTATTTTTTACAATTGATGATGCCGCACTGTGACACAGGGCCCAAGGAGACCTCTGAAATATTAAAGCATTTTGCTCCTCAACTTTTCCTGTTCTTTCACGTTAGGGATACATGTTGTGAAGGGGGCAGGTAACGGTGTAGGTCTGACAAGTCCTGTTTTGGTGTTGCATATACATAATCTTTGAATGGTCCCTTATATTCAGTGCCCGATTTAGGAATGTGCGGAGTGTGCGACTGCACAGGGCCCCCACATTTAAGGGGGCCCCCACACAAGCGGATCACGCATAATATTTATAGCAAATTCGTATGATCATTCACGCGAATGATGCCGATCTGAGACATAACCAAATTATGCAACAAGTAGACTTAGTAGAGCATTATGAATGATTAAAATGTGGGGGCCCCAATCCTTTAGAGGGCCCTCATATCCTTTCCCTGTCCATAGTGTGTCAATGTGTGTGCCTTTTGCAGACATGAAAATTGTGAAAATTTTGGCATGACTTTGGCCATTGTGTGTGAATGTTGCTTGAAATTTCCTCACTTAGAAAGGAAAGGAATGTGGGCAAAAACCTTACTCTGGTGGCCAGACACATTTTTGGAACCAGTAAGCCATAGTGTGTTATGTTGATTTTACTGCCACAGATGCTCCCAGGCCAATGTGTGTTTTGTTGATTCCATACATCAGAGGGCTAAATTAATGTCATGAAACCTCCCAGGACATAGTGTGTTTTGTTGATTTCCCTGCCATAAATGCTCCCAGGCCATTGTGTGTTATGTTGATTTTCCTGCCATAGATGCTCCCAGGCCAATGTGTGTTTTGTCGATTCTCAACATCTGATTGCTAAATTTGTGCCATGAATGCTCCCAAGCCATTGTGTATTTGGTTGATTTTTCTGCCACAGATCCAACCTGGCCAGTGTGTGTTTTGTTGATTTTCAACATAAGAGGGCTATATAAGTGCCACGGCTGTTGCCAAGCCATTGTGTGTTATGTTGATTTTAATGCAACAAATGCTTCCAGGCCGATGTGAGTTTTGTTGATTTTGAACATTAAGTGACTAAATTTGGCGGATGCATGTTTAATTTTCTATGTCAGAGTTATACCATTGCTGCACTCAAGCCAATGTATGTTATGCTGATTTTTATATCAGGCAAATTAAGCGGTGTTTGTGACTCATGGGGCTGTGTCTTACATCCTGGACACCAAAGCATTTTTTGCCAGGTGGTCTTTTGAAGTATAATTATGCATTCTTGCTGAAAACTACTTAAAGGCAATCTTCATCGATTTTAGAACAATTTTACAGATGTTCATCTTAATTTGTCTTTCTCTGCATGGCAATTAGGTCAGAATATGTTGATTATGACTGAAATTTATCTGTAGACTGCGGATTTGACAGCTTTAATTAAATTTAACGTCATTTGTATGAAGTAACGTTCTGTATTATTATATAAATGAATATATACATAGTTATAGTATAAATCAATTACTTAATAGTTAATGATCAAAATATATATATACATCGTCAATGGTCCATCATTATTTTTAAAACATTTCTGACAAAGACAAAATAAGTAGAAATATAGGCCTACATTTGTGCAGGAAATTGAGCATGTATGTATTTTGTGGTAGGCAGAAGTATTACACTAAAATATGAACAATGCAATGGTGTATAATCTATGTTTAAGCATCTGATTGAAGTGAATAATATATTCCCCTCCATAAATTTGAGCCAACCCCCCCCCCCTCACCAAGCCCTGCTAGTTACACCACTGGTGCACTGTAGTTTGATAATAATAATATACTGTCAAAAGAAAATAATGAAGAAGCCTGTTTACTTTATTGTTTGCACTAAATTTAAATGATGTTTTTTTTTTCTTCAAAAATAAATAGTAATAGTATAAAACATTGGATTGTAACTAGGCATTGCAAACCCCTGTAGAATGAAAGTGAAGAAGTGCTCAGTAATGAAGTAGGTTATACCAAGGAAAACTCTAGCATAAAATAAATATGCCTGCAAAGGGTCAGTCTGCAACTGGGGCAAGCTATGTAGGTTAGTCTGCCAATAAATCTCAAGTGCATTTCAGAAGACACATGTGAGAGTGAAATTTGACACCAAATTACTCTTTTCCTAAACTATATCTATATTTTGTCTTATCAAAGCAAGTGTATGTCAGAATAAAATGCCATTTAACCTATTCTATGTGCCATATTGACTTAACTCTGGATCTCAGGTCAATGTAATTAAGAAAATAAATCATTTTATAAAGGTAAAGAAATGGTTTCTCATGCCATGGAAATCCCTGGTTTTATTGACAAAACATTCAGTAAAGCATTACAGGGCTCTCCATTAAGTAATTTTACGTTATAAAATCATTAAAACTCACTAATTTCTGAAAAACAAACATTTCTTTTGCTTTTGCTTGGAAGTGTATACTCTACTTAAAATCTATAAGTTTATGATCTATAACTGTAAATTAAATTTTCACAGAATTGGCTGACTTACTAGCTTTTAAGATATTAATCAGTGCACAGAATTATGAAGTAATATAAATAGTAACATCATGTACAGTGCTGGGGATTCCTGCAATCAACAAAACACACATAGGACAAAGTCAGACCTGACAGCATAGACACACTATGGCTGGCCTGTTGAGCAGCTGAGAAGAAAATCCTGGCCCTGCACAGACCAACAACATTGACACACTATGGCTGGCCGGTTCAGAATGAGTCTGGCCGTGGAAAGGATATGTAATCACATAGCAAAATTGCGATCATTTTTTACCAAAAATGTTGCTGGTGTGAACAGGTGATCTGTTAAACCAGTGGAAAATTATGGTTGATATGTGGGGGCCCTCGCTTCCCTGTATGTCTCTTGCCCGTCTGGAGCTCCCACTTCTCCTCTGGGGGCCCCAAGGCCTCCTATGCTCATCCCTTCCTCTCTGGGCCCCCCTCCCCTGCTGGGCCTCTGCCTCTGGGGGGCCACTCTTCGACCCCGTCCGTTCTTGGGGCCTAACTCGTTCTGGGCCCCCTCCGAATCTGGGGGCCCCACCTGTCCTTGGGGCTCCATTCTGGGGGCCCCGTTCTGGGGACCTCCTCCCACTCTGGGGCCCCTCCCACTCTGGGGCCCCTCCCACTCTGGGGCCCCTCCCACTCTGGGGCCCACTACCAGAGGCTCCCACTCTGGGGGTCCCATCTGTTCTGGCGGCCCTATCTGTTCTGGGGGCCCCACCTGTTCTGGGGGCCCCACCTGTTCTGGGGGCCCCACCTGTTCTGGGGGCCCCACCTGTTCTGGGGGCCCCACCTGTTCTGGGGGCCCCATTCTGGGGGCCCCTTCATTATTAACGTTAATTCTTGGTTTGATTGCAGGCCTTATAAAGGTTTTTCTACCATCCAGGTCAATCATGTGCAACAATTTTCCTTTTTTGGATGGGATGTGAGCCAACTGCATCAATTTTTCCTTCTGGTTAGCAATCCTCAATTTTATTAAATAACTTAATATAACTTGATATAATGGGGTTTTATGGGCAACGCCTACAACCGCTTGCCACAAAATCATTATATATTGGTATTTTTAGCTGTCTAACTCAGGGCATTTTTTAAGCAAATTTCAGCAGCGAGGATTTTAGCCAAAGAGGGCATTTTACTATCGCGTCACAAAAATGTGGCGTGCGTTGCTGAAAAGATTTCAAAATGAAATATTCCCACAAATAAATGATTCAATGAATTATATTTAAATTTCATAGATTTACCTCCAGTTGTTCTGTGAATTGCTACATTTTAGAAATTCTAGTAGGAAATTTAGAATCAAAGGGCACTTGCTGGTGGGGAAAATCTCTTGTCAGTGGTGTAGTCCAGGAGCCAACCTCTAAAATTTAGAGTTTTTGGCCCCCGACTGTTATATTGACAATTTTAGACTCGTTTCGAAGCTGAGAGTCTAAAGATTCCATTTTTGATAGGTGGCAAGCTCGCACCAATCGCATAACGTCACAAAGTGGGGCAGAACGTCAAGACCTCCATTTTTGGGGGAAAACCATTAAAATCATGTTTTTTGGCTCTTATTTGATCAATTCTCATCAGAATTTGACCAAATTTGGTACACATGTTGGATTTAACACTACTTGATGGGATTTGGGGAAAAATTCCTGAAAAGTGCATTTTTTGAAATATTTTGACTTCATAATCTATTTGCAGAATGCAATTTTTCAATGTTGGCTTAATAATGTTTTTTCCTGTTTCAAGAAAATGACAATATTTGCACGAGGTTTGCACTCATTTTAATCCTTACAATCTCAGCTTTCCAATTGTATGAAATATATAGGTATTTATAGCACTTGCAAGGAAATATTTGGTTGCCAAGCAGCTAAAGTCTTTTTTTTGGTGATTTGCGGAAAAAGGTGAAAATGCTATTTTTCTCCTTTAATTTGATGATTTTTCATCAGAATTTCATCAAATATGGTAAATATGTTGAATTCAACATCAGTCTATGGGATGTGGGGGCAAAACTGCAATAAAATGCATTTTTTGAAATATTTTGAGTTCATAATCTTTCTGCGGAAGTCAATTTTGATTGATAAATAAAGCTGATTAAGTGATTATGCTTCAATAACTTTACTTTTTGCATGTATTTTGTACTCATTGTAATCCTTGCAATCTCAGCTTTCCAATTATATGAAATTTATTGGTATCCATGGCAATAGCATCGAAATATTTGGTACCGAGACAGCCATAGTCATCTTTTGGGTGACCTGCGGAAAATGGTGAAAATGCTATTTTCCTCCTTTTATTTGATGATTTATCATCCGAATTCCATCACACATGGTAAATGTGTTGAATTTAACATCAGTTTAGGGGATTTGGGGGAAAATTGCGAAAAATTGCATTTTTTGAAAATGTTTTGAGCTCACAATCTTTTTGCAGAGGTCAATTTTCCCTCTTTCTTAGATATATAGGCCTATATATATATAGCCCTATCTGCCTCAAGAAATTAAATTTTGCACGAATTGTGCACTTATTTTATTCTTAACAATCTCAGCTTTCCAATGATGTGAAATTTATTGGTATCCATAGCATTGGCATTGAACTATTCGGTTGCCAGGCAACCAAATTTGTCTTTAAGTGATGTGCGGAAAAAATGTGAAAATGCTTTTTTTCTCCTTGTCTAATGAGTTTTCATCAGAATTTAGTCCAACTTGGTGAATGTGTTGAATTTAACACTAGTTCATGGGATTTTAGCACACTTTTAAAAGGGCAGGACAGTCAATGGGCTTCCTAATTTAACTCAGTGCACTTCATTGTCCTTCAAAATAAAACCTGGGCACTGCTTTAGTGTCTTTCTTCTGAAACACAGTCGAGGAGACTGGGGTAAATTGTGCGATATTTTGCTTCAGGGTGATTTTCAAAAAAACCAAAGCTGAATCAAGTAATATAAAAATCAGATATCAAAATATAATACCTTTGCCATGTCAGAATCATACCGAGTTTCAGGGTAGCCCTAGACCCCTGGGACAGGGGTCATGAATCCTCCCATTGGAAAATCATGAGATTTGAAGGACATGGTCTGGGAGAACTGAATTTCAACTATTTTTCCATGTATTTTCTTCCAATTTTTTCATACGTTCTGAAAGTACACCTTTTCTGCTGCTGACTGCACCTTATTTCATCTCAAATCGTTAGAGAATAAATGTTTAATAGTCCTCTGAACTGGAGAAGTGATTTTCATCCTTATACATTAAGTAAATGGCCTCTTCTCATTGGTCCAGAGAATGTGATGTCACAACAAACACCTATGATGTCATAGGTAATTCTTGTGACTTCACAATTGTGCCATCACATATCAAAGTGAGGCTGATGACGGTCTCTAACAATTTGTTGACATTTCTCTCATTTAACATCAATTTTTGCCATGCCAATCTTTGTGGAAAAGTTTTCAAAAGTAGTGCCGTCAGTAGCAAAATATGTGAGCTACCAAAATCCAAAATTTCATCAAATTTGGGTAAGAATTGTGTAATCTAGAGCAATTCTCCCAATACCATGTCAAAATCTCATGATTTTGAATGGGACGACCCATGACCCATGCTACGCATGGGTCCCAGGGCTAGTTTCAGGGCAACTGGACCATTGGGAAAATCTTGATAGGCATTTTAAATAATTATAGTAAAGTGGCAGAACTTGCCCTGGTGTCTGGGTGAGTTGTGCTGCATGATGGCAGGATGTTCCGCTTAATTTTTGCCAAAAGACCATGTATTTCACATTTTTCTTCAGATAGTTCATTAGTATCATTACCATGTCGATATGTTACATGAAACTTATCAAACGTTTTTAGTATCATGACCATGTCGATATGTTACATGAAACTTATCAAACATTTTTAAAATATTCATTACAGGCAAAAATTCAAAATGCTGCACAAAGTAGAATTATAATTGTTCAGAGACTGGTATGACACTTTTAATACATGTTTTTTCTCAGTGTAAGTTATTTCACAACATGCATAGGCAGAGGGTAACTTGCAAACAAAAACATGAACCCCAAAATTAAATCCTATGTTATACCATTTGCACAACTCACCCAATCCATGTGGCACACCTTACCCCTAATAAATTTTCTGGAGAAAACCTGTTGTTAAAAATAAATGACCTGTTGTTAAAAATAAATCGACAATGCAAGATTAAATTTATCTAACAACAGAAATGTTTTCTAGATACACCTCCTAACTCCATCCTACCAGAGCCTGTCTAGAGGTTCATCATCTTATTACAAATACCAAATGACTGAGAAACAAGAATGTCAGTCCATGATACTTTAAGTTTTAAACAACAAAAATTAATTTATGAGTGTAAATCTTCATTGCATTATATTTGGCAGTTTATTTTATTATTTTCATGGTGGATTTTATTGGTGAGCAAATGTCTATATATTGGCGGCTTCGTCTTCTTTACCCAATTCTTTATTTCACCTCAAGGTCCCAAACAGTGGTCGGCACAACTTAGCCTGCAACACGACAGACCCAGGTCTCCCCTACATGCATAACATGTGTCTGAAATTCCCCTTTGTGTTATGTATTATAGGAGCACGCACCTTCATCTGGTATCATGTGGTATGACATTCGACAAAACAAAATTTAATATTGGTTAGACTTGAGTCAAAATATGATTTTGAGCCGATAGACTTTCAATTTTTGATTGCAATTAAAAGATGTGTGAAAGGAAGATCCACCTAAAATAATTCACAGATCACCAAGGAACACACGTTTTTGTCGTTTAAGAACGTGAAGGGTGACCCCTCAACTTGCACATTGATTTTAAATGGCAGTGACAAGAGCCAAGCGAATACATTGTATATTTATGCGAGCTTGATTCGCTTTTGAAAACATTGGCCCAAAACAGAGTTTAATCTTTTTCCATAGGTTTTTTTAAAATATTTTTAAATTCAGCTGTTTAAATACTTTAGGAATCATTTGTGGTACTCCATAGTTTCACTGTGTACTGAAATTCAATGTGCACTGTTTCCCCATCATAACATTGAAGGTAAAAATATGGTTCATTATTACTTGTGAGAAAAAGCATTGAGAAATTAATTAATATTTAATATTTCATTTAAGGATGTGCACAATTATGTCCTAGCAAAACCTTGCCAATAGATTTTCTAAAAAAACTAATGCTTCATTCTTATCACTAGACATATTATTTTAGCCTGTTCTGGTTTAGTGCTAAGGGGCTACTAATTCATCTGAAGGGGGAGGGGCTCGGAGTTTTTTTTTTAAACAAATAATTTCTTGCTCAGTTTTAATGAAGTAAATAAATTCTTATTGGGCAGTCTAGAAATAAATAATTTCTGGTGGGGGTCCTTCTTCAGAAGGTGATGCTTGATTTAGGAATGAATAATCAGGGATTTCACGCTGTTGAAATAATCAATTACGGATGCTGCTGTTTCCATGAAATAAATAATTTCCCGTCGAGGAAACTCCAAGCCCCCCCTGATTATTAAATGGTCACCCCCTAATGATAATGAGCATTACAAAGCTATTTCAGGTTTGTCTCTCAGAACATTATACAGTATTATATTTTGGAGTTCGCCATTGTAGGATATGGTAACAATTGTTACTTGAAAGGGTGTCATTGGTGACAAGGTTAAGAATACACCTTCCTACATAAATATTTGAAAAAGTCAGCCTTGAAAAAATAGGTCCTCGACTGTTGACAATAATGTGGTATTTTTGTGATATACATATATATTTCACTTACTTATTGGAGAAATTAGTTCTTTTGCTAGGTAGCCAAATGTTTTGACACTGTTGCTATGGACACCAAAAAATACCACGTCATTGGAAAGCTGAGATGATAAGGATTCCGATGAAAATAAACTTCAGAACAAGAGCAATGATTTTCTGGAATCGCAAAAAGGAACACAAAGGCAAAATTGCGTTCTCCAAATAGATTTAAAACTTATGCATTCAATTTCAATGTTAAAAAGAATGTCCTTTTTAACAATTTTAAACCAATCTCATGCACTATGTGTAACAAATTTAGTGAAATTCTGAAGATGACTCCTCAAATAAAAGTGGAAAAAAGGCATTTTCACCATTATCGACAAATCATCCAAAAATGGCTTTGGTTGCTTGGCAACTAAATATTTCCATGCTGACACTGTCACCATGGATACCAACACATTTCATCTTATCAAAAAGCTGACATTGTAAAGATCAAAATGAGTGGAAAACTCACTCAAAATAGTTATTTTCCTGAAGAAGTTAAGCTATGTATCAAACAATTAAGTAAGAAAATTGCCTTTCGCTAATTTGTTAAAACCTCAAAATTTTTCAAAGAATGCACTTTTTCGCAGTTTTCCCCCAAATCCCATGAACTGATATTTAATCAAAGATATTTATCACGTGTGATGGAGTGCTGAGGATAACAATGAGTGCAAAATTCATGCAACAGTATTGAATTTCTTGAAGCAGAATAAGCTACATAATATGTATATATATAAAAGAACATTGATCTCCCCAAAAAGATTATGAGCTCAAACATTTTCCAAAAATGCAATTTTTCTCAATTTTCCCCCAAATCCCCTAAATTGATGTTAAATTCAACACACTTACCATATGTGATGGAATTCTGATGATAAATCATCAAATAAAAGGAGGAAAATAGCACTTTCACCATTTTCCGCAGGTCACCCAAAAGCTGACTATGGTTGTCTCGGTACCAAATATTTCGATGCCATTGCCATGGATACCAATAAATTTCATATAATTGGAAAGCTGAGATTGCAAGGATTACAATGAGTACAAAATACAAACAAAAAAGTGAAGTTATTGAAGCATGATCAGCTTTATTTATCAAAGAAAGTTGGAAAAATGACTTCCGCGGAAAGATTATGAAATCAAAATATTTCAAAAAATGCATTTTTTTGCAGTTTTACCCCCACATCCCATAGACTGATGTTGAATTGAACATATTTATTTACCATATTTGATGAAATTCTAATGAAAAATCATCAAATTAAAGGAGAAAAATAGCATTTTCACCGTTTTCCGCAAATCACCAAAAAAATGACTTTAGCTGCTTGGCAACCAAATATTTCCTTGCAAGTGCTATAGATACCTATAAATTTCATATCATTGGAAAGCTGACATTGTGAGGATTAAAATGAGTGCAAACCATGTGCAAAAATTGTCATTATCTTGAAACAGGAAAAAACATTACTAAGCCAACATTGAAAAATTGCATTCTGCAAATAGATTATGAAGTCAAAATATTTCAAAAAATGCACTTTTCAGGAATTTTTCCCCAAATCCCATCAAGTAGTGTTAAATCCAACATGTGTACCAAATTTGGTCAAATTCTGATGAGAATTGATCAAATAAGAGCCAAAAAACATGATTTTAATGGTTTTCCCCCAAAAATGGAGGTCTTGACGTTCTGCCCCACTTTGTGACGTTATGCGATTGGTGCGAGCTTGCCACCCATCAAAAATGGAATCTTTAGACTCTCAGCTTAGAAATGAGCCTAAAACTGTCAATATAACAGTCGGGGGCCAAAAACTTGTTAAATAAGCATCTTTTTGGGGGTTGGCTCCTGGACTAGTGGGGATTTTGCAGGGGCTGGTGGGCCAAATCCCTACCACTTTTATACTTAAAAAATGGCCTGGTCTAACTACAATACTTATAACTACAAAACTTAAAATAACCATTTGGTGACCATTCGTTAAAGTTTATATGGATGCATGTGTTTCGGATGTGCAAGTTGCAACATGCTTTCATCATGGTGCCTTTCCACTATAGGGTAAAGTAAAAACACAAAAGTATGTACTTCATAGAATAAGTCCGGTTCGTGGGAGAAATTGCTATGGACTGCCTGACACTACCTGCTCCCTTTCAGGTGTTTACCAAATTAATAAGACAGAAAGCCCTTTAAAACATAGGCTGCGCAGCAGCAAACCTTCAGCGAATAACACCTTTAGAAGATTACAATAATATCATAAAATTGGTGTGTTTACGAAATTGCTTATAGGTATGCAATAGCGGTCGAGTAGTGGCATCTCTATTTGCCCGCTGCCCTGCCATCGTCCCATCTGCTTGCCAGGATTTGTAAAATCAGGAAAAAGCCTTATTAGACTAATTTACGCATATTATGGTATAGTTTCATGCATGTACGAAGTCATCATCCCAAGTCATACCATGACAAAATGGCCCATAACCTTTGCTAATTCATGAATACTTAATTAACTTAATCACAGTTTGAAATTGTTGCTTCTGTTTCACACAGTTACAAATGGATAAGTTGTGTATTGTTGAAAGGTGCTATCACAGCTCCGAAAATTCCATTGAATTATGTGTTTTCACAGTTCTGAAATGAAACTGTTTGAAAGTTTGCTTGTTTTACACTGTTTTTCTTAGTTGCCAGTAATCCTCTAAGTGTCCATAATCTGACTAAATCTGCCTGCAAAATGCTTATGACCTAAATAAGCAGCCAATCACAGAAGAGATTGGAAATAGCAGAAAGCCCTGGCCATTTTAGCAGGGCTTGCGTGGGGAGGCTGGTACGAAGTATACGTTATGAGGTGTCGGTTGAAAATCAAAAAATATAATTCAGTTGTAATTTTCTGAAGTTTTTCCAATGATTCATAAAGTGTTATAGATCTACGCATCAAAAAACACTGCTACATTGTACAGGTGACTTGTTTAGAAAATTGCATTACTGTTTTGGCTCCGATATAAAAAAAAAATTATTTACAATATTTTTTCTTTCTATAGTGTAACATTGATAAAAAATATTCAAAATAATTTTTTTTATATCGGTCAGACCATGAAAAGGCACAAATAGACCATATAAGCCACATGTGTACCAAACTTCATCCATATATATTAGGGTGGTCCAAAAACACTTTCTTCTAAATTTCTCTAATTTGAATCTTGCATTGTGATCTTTTATCTAAAGAAGGTATTTAGTGAAAATTTCAGCAAAATCAATTAATATTTAGAGGTGGCACAAAGCCGTTGAAGTTTAACATGCGATTCGCCTGCAGCAGACCTCAAAATCATCAGTATTTGCAAATCTTGCAATAATGTCCAATTCCTTTGATCAAATAACTTTTTTTTAGTATGTCAAGGATGCCCAATCTAGTCCTGATATTCTTTATGACTTACAAAGTTTCGTAGAAGGTCAGCATAGATATTACATGGGTCAATTATCAAGCAAAAGAGGCAAGTATTTCACTTACTATAAATAATAAATCAAAAATAACCTCCGGATATTACTTTGCCATGCCAACTTCATCATATACAAAAATACCGCAAAAAAATATTCACTTCGGAGAGAGATCTGGGAAATTGACAATTTTTTCAGTTGTGCGAATGGGGAATTACATGATAAACTTCAAAGGCTTTGTGCCACCTCTAAAAATTAACCGATTTGGCTGAAATTTTGCGTGTGTTTGTTTTACTTATGTGGTCATCAATTTCCACTTTCAAATTGGGGATTTTAGGAGATTTGATTTTTCCTATAGGAATGTGGACCACCCTAATATATATGGAATAGTGACCGGATGTTGGGCCGGAAACAATAATATTTTTATTATTTTTTTCAATATTTCAAAAAGTATATAATATTTTCCATCAGATCTTTCAAAAGGTACAACTGGACCATATTGACCATATGTGTACCAAACATTATCCATGTACATGCAATAGTGACCGAGTCTTAGGCCAAATAACAAAAAAACATATGTTTTTATATTTTTTCTCATTTTTTCAAAAAGTATAGAATATCTGTCAATGAGACCATCAAAGGCACAACTAGACCATATAGGCCACATGTGTACCAAATTTCATCCATGCACATGCAATAATGACCAAGCCTTGGCCCGGAAACGAAAAAAAGAAAACATTATATTTTGTTAATTATTTCAGAAAGTATTTAAGATCTATTCATAAGACTATCAAAAAGCACAACTAGACCATACAGGCTAGATGTGTACCAAATTTCATCCACGTACATTCAATAGAGGCTGAGTGCTGGGCCGGAAACGATCTATCCGCCCGCCGCCCGACCGCCCGCCCGCCCGGCGGACGGACAGCATTTTCACCCAAGTGATTACAATACCTTCTTCGAACTTCGTTCGCTGAAGGTAAAAAGGTCTCCCATCTCAATAAAAATATCAATTTGGTTTTATATTTTATCCATATTGCTAAATTACTTGCACATGCCAGGACAGAGCCTATATGACCCTTCCAAAAGCTACAGAAACATCTCAACATAACGCATGTCGGGGGCCCCCACAACTTCTCCGCACAGGGGCCTCCACACAACCAAATCGGGCACTGCTTATATTTGTCCTCTCTACATGCAACTTACCACAGTTTTGTCCTCCAAAGAACAGAGGACAGGCACAAGTATAACCGGAGTTTATGGCTGCATTTACTCTGCATTGTCCCCCGTTCTGACATGGATTCACTGCACAAATAGAATCTGAAAAAATAGACAGGTGCTTAAGAAATACAATATGGTACGAAATGACATACTTTATTAATCCCTTTGTGAGCCTTGTTTGCCCAATCCATACACACATGTACAGATAATTTAAAAACGAAACAATAAATCTTATGAATTACATTGGTACATAAAAAATGTGATAAGTAGATTTGATGAAATTATATAAATGGCTGTTTGACAATCTAACAGCAGATGGAACAAAAGATGAAAAATCAAAATTGATTCTACAATAAATTATTGATAAACTAAGATCTGAACGTAAGCAGATAATTTAATGATTCAAAGGATTAATAGAATCATTGGAGCTCTTTGCAGATTGGCGGTCCACCGGAGAAAATAATTTTCTTATTTTCAATTTGCAAACCGGTTTTCCCATGTCATTGACAGTTTTTTGTGGGTCTCCTAATCTGCTTCTTTGATGAAGTACGTTAAGTCATTTAATTAGTTTGCTTATTGTCACGGTATTAGTTAGACACCAATTTGGAGGGTTCTAACATGCATTTTTGTCAGTTAGATCCCGACCGGATGGAGGGATCTAACTGACAAAAATGCATGTTAGGACCCGACAATGAGGTGTCTAACTGACTTAGACATCATATGCTTCTTCTTTTATTTGTCTTAACTTATAATTTTAGCAAAATAAACCATAATCTGATTGTTTGTTTGCTGTTGCAAACAGTGTTAATCCTTAACAGGGCGCTAACATGCAATATTGTCAGTTAGATACCGGTTTTTCCAATGGCATAAGTATCTTGGTGATGTCTAATATGCTGCTAGATATGGTAAGCACTGAATCAACTGATTAACCATAACTGACACAAACAAAACATTTTTAAGCCATTCAGTGACATCACACGACCAAGTTGAAAGTTGATTTTGAAACTCTTTGGACCGCCAATCTGCAAACAGCTCTAAAGACTTTTGTGGCATTGGTACTTTAGGGTGGTCCACATTCCTATGGGAAAAATCAAATCTCCAAAAACCCCCAATTTGAAAGTAGAACTTGATGACCACATAAGTAAAACAAACACATGCAAAATTTCAGCCAAATCGGTTAATATTTAGAGGTGGCACAAAGCCTTATCATGTAATTTCCCATTCGCGGAACTGAAAAAATAGTAAATTTCCCAGATCTCTCTCCGAAGTAAATATTTTTTTGCGGTTTTTTAGTATATAATAAAGTTGGCATGGCAAAGTAATTTCTGGGGGTTATTTTCGATTTATTATTCATAGAAAGTGAAATATTTGCCTGTTTTTATGAAAAAATGCTTGAAAATTGACCTATATAATATCCATGCTGACCTTCACTAAAACTTTTTAAGTCAGAAAGAATATCAGGACTAGATTGGGCATCCTTGACATACTAAAATAAAGTTATTTGATCAAAATAATTGGCCATTATTGCAAGATTTGCAAATACCGTTGATTTTGAGGTCTGCTGCAGGGCAATCACATGTTAAACTTCAACGGCTTTGTGCCACCTCTAAATATTAATTGATTTTGCTGAAATTTTTACTCAATACCCTCTATCAATATAAGATCACAATGCAAGATTCAAATCAGGGAAATTTAGAAGAAAGTGTTTTTGGACCACCCTATGGTACATGCTATATCTATATGTCCACATGAATCTGAAACATGCATCCTGCACACGTTCAATAAGTAAAGTAGCAAATACATACTTGCACAGGTTCTACCAGTGTATATATTCGGACAGTCGCAAGTGTAACCATCATCAGCATTCGAGTCTAGTCTGCATGTTCCACCATTGACGCATGGATTAGTGTTACACATTGTAGCTGGGGAGGAGAGAAACATACATATCAACAGTAAATAGACTTCAAGATGTCGTCCAGACGCCTGAATGTAAACAGCCAAGTAGTAATGGTATAAGTCTAGTATAAGGATAATTACTAGGGCATTTCCAAGTTCTGTCCAACTTTTCATAACTTTTGCTAGACTTTACACAGAAACATGATATTTGCATCAGTTAATTCTGAACTTGTGTCCAACTGATCCCCAAAACATCACAGAAGTAGTTCCAGCAGGACTGCTTACATATTGTACTCAACAAAATCATCGTTTTATGATGGTATCTTGATATTAATCAGCGGATCTAATAGCTTTAAGCCTTTAAGTCTTTACTTAATTCACAATAACCATACTTCTGTTATTTTTGCCCTGAACCTGAATTATATCCATCAATAGATTTAAAAGCTGAGGGGTGCTCATTTAATTATGCAGAACCTAATATATCACATAAGAAGATTCAACATACATGTTTCACAGTTGGTTCCCATGTGAGTTGAGGGGCACGCACAAGTGTATCCTGCTCCTCCAGCGTTGTTGTTGCATGTCCCTCCATTTTGGCATGGTGAGCTGGAGCATGGCAATACTGCAAGAGATTGAGTTAGAGAATTACATGTTTGAAAGTTGTGTCTTCTCAAAGCTTGAGGGTATGATATCTGTGCCCTTGCCTGACCACATGTGTGTGTGGTAACTTGTAAGGAAGTTGTATTATATTTAGTGTGGTATATTATATACTATCAGTCATGCACAACAATGCAAGCACCTTTAACCATTACAGTTTGTCTCACAACATGCGAACTGGTGTTTTGTCTAATTCATCCTCATCGTAGAAATATGCATACTCATGGATAGAAGAGCCAATTTGTAATTTATTTATCACATTTTTGTGATGTTTTGGTGCTTTTTTTGTCAGATTTTTGACGACAACCGTCCTTTCTAGAAATGAGACAGACTGTAGGCCAAGGAGAACTCTTGTATGTGATCTGTAGGATGTTACAGTTTTACAGTTAATCGGGAAGTACCCAAATGGTATAGGTGAGTACCCTGAAGGTTAATTCTGATGCATGTATTTTTTTTTTAATCTGAGGTATGCATTGCAAGGAGGCGAACATAGATATCCAGGGATTGGGGAGATTTTTGGAAAATTTATAATTTCTTGTGCACTTTCAGGGAAATAAATATACATTATTTTATGGCTGTTTCCCAATAGATAATAATAATTATAGTCATTATTTCAGGGGTATTTCTTAACGAAGTATTGTTAATTGTTTGGTCTGAGAAAAAAAATAGCTTGAATGAATTGTTGCAGCCTGCTCCCTCCCTCCAGAGCGTGAGCAGGCCACATGCCTGTCCTGTCCTCCCTGCGAGCACTATTTTAAATAATATATAAAACATTGAATCAATGTTATAAAAGCGCTGTCTTGTAACTTCACCCGTCAATACCTTTAGCATTTTTGTGGTGCATGGGACCAGCTGTTATCAGAATAATTTTGTAAACGCTTTGCGGGTAGCTCATATCACACCAATCTTATTCAAACAAGCACATATAATGGCACAGCATCGCCCATGCCCCGCATGTTTTATCCTATGTTTATCCTATCCGTTAACCAGTTTATCCCGTTCGTTTATCCTATCCATTTATCCTCCCCGTTTATCATATCTGTTTATCCTATCTGTTTATTTTATCCGTGTATCCTACCCGTTATCCTGTTTATCCCGTTTATCCTATCCATTTATCCTATCTATTTGTCCTATCTGTTTATCCGATCCGTTTATCCAGTACCCCATAAGCACTGGTTCATCCCATTTATCCTGTTTATCTTATCTATTTATCCTATTTGTTTATCCTATCTGTTTATCCTATCAGTTTATCCTATCAGTTTATCCTATCCATTTATCCTATCCATTTATCCTATCCATTACCCTATCCGTTGACCCTATCCGTTTAACATATCCATTTATCCTATCCGTTATCTCATTCATCCCATTTATCCCGTTTGTCCTATCCGTTTATCCTACCCATATATCCTATCCGTTTATCCTATCTGTTTATCCTATCCATTCATCCTATCCTTTTATCCTATCCGTTCATCCCATCCGTTTATCCTATCCATTTATCCCATCCGTTTATCCTATCGGTTTATCCTATCCGTTATCCTGTTTATCCCGTTTATCCTATCCATTAATCCTATCCGTTATTCTATCCGTTTGTCCTATTCGTTCATCCAGTACCCCATAAGCATTGGTTCATCCCATTTATCCTGTTTATCCTGTTTATCCTATCTGTTTATCCTATCTGTTTATCCTATCTGTTTATCCTATCTGTTTATCCTATCCGTTTATCCTATCCGTTTATCCTATCCGTTTATCCTATCCGTTTATCCTATCCATTTATCCTATCCGTTTATCCTATCCGTTTAACATATCCGTTTATCCTATCCATTTATCCTACCCGTTTATCCTACCCGTTTATCCTATCCATTTATCCTATCCGTTTATCCTATCCGTGTATCCTATCAGTTATCCCGTTTATCCTATCCGTTTATCCTATCCGTTTATCCTATACTTTTATCCTATCCGTGTATCCTATCCATTTATCCTATCCGTTTATCCTATCCGTTTATCCCGTTTATCCTACCTGTTTATCCTACCTGTTTATCCTATCTGTTTATCCTATTTGTTTATCCTATCCGTTTATCCTATCCATCTATCCTATCCGTCTGTCAACCCATCTATCCATTAAGCCATCCGTCAATCCATTCCTCCATCTATCTATCTATCTATCCTGTCTGTTTATCCTATCCGTTTATACTATCCATCTATCCTATCTGTTTATCCCAGCCATCTATCCTATCCATCTATCCTATCTGTCTGTCAATCTGTCTATCCATCCGTCCATCTATCATTCAATCCATCCGTCAATCCATTCATTCATCTATCTATCTAAGTTTCTATTTATCCTATTATCCCATCTGTTTATCCTATCTGTTTATCCCATCCGTCTATCCTGTCCGTCTGTCAACCCATATATCCATCAATCCATCTGTCAATCCATTCCTCCATCTATCTATCTATCTATCCTGTCTGTTTATCCTATCCGTTTATACTATCCATCTATCCTATCCTACTGTATATCCCATCCATCTATCCTATCTGTCTGCCAATCCGTCTATCCATGCATCTATCTATCTATCTATCTATCTATCTATCTATCTATCTATATGTCTATCTTTTGTTTACATGAGTGTATATTATAACCAGTATTTTATTTACATAAATATAAAACAGATTTATATAATATATAGTAAGTTGCCCGTGGATTGGAGGGAAGAGAATAGAATAATATGAAATAGATACAATATAAGCCCGTGCTACCTGTATAATTAGTTGGAAAGATGCATGAACTATACTGAGATGCAGGAATTGCTGAGTTTCCCAGAAATAGAATGTGGTGCAAAGGGAGGAACTGGCAAAGGACTTGCATGTGCTGCCCTCTTGTGTAATGTATGTGAATGAGTTGCTGCTTGCAGTGGCCATTCTGTGTACTAAAACTCACCCTGTGGAAGGGAAAATGGCCACCACAATGCAGGCTTTCTGGACCTTGATAGCCTCTAAAACTGATAATAGTACATTTTCTAATATTGAATTAAACTGAAAATACCAACCGTTGTGCACATCTACAATGGTATCAATGTGTTATGCATATGATAAGAACTTCCAGAGTGGGCTGGTTGAGGCCACAGCATTGGTTGTTTCACCCCTTCAGTAGATTTCAGCACTAAAGCATAATCGCCCTATGCATAGCATAGCATGGGCGATAATTAACTTAAGAGTCCCAACAATTTAACTTGAGATAAAAAACTTGGTGGCCTAACATGCCATCTAATTTAATTAAGAAAATAAGCCAGCCTTCTTCTTCTTCTTGATATGTTCCGCCTATTATTCAGAAGACCACTCCCTCAGTGAGATATTACACAAGTACCGCTTAAAGTGTTTGAACATTATTTTTAATGTTAGAGTGCTTGCTAGGCTGTAGCCTGGCTAAATAAATCTAATAATGTCATTATTATTTCACCATAATCATAGAAAAATTAACATACATGTTTCGCAGTTTGTTCCAGTGTAGGTTGAAAGACATTGGCACGTGTAACCTGCTCCTCCTGCATTGTTGTTGCATGTTCCTCCATTTTGGCATGGCGAGTTAGAGCATGGTAACACTGCAACATAAATGTTAACTTATCCTTTCATCTGCATACAATAGAGTTTTAAAGGCATGGTAATACCACGAGTGCAGTCACCTTATGTTTGTTATGAGCTTGTGATGTGTAATAATATAGACACATCACAAGCTCACAACTTTTTTGAAAACACTCGCGGGTAACACCCGACAAAAATGCATTTTTTTCTATTTTATCCTTTTCACATTATGTTACTAGGATAGATACAGAATCAATCACAGATGCAGAATTTAGACAGATTATAGATAGATAGACATGTTAATGTAAAACTTACATCTCGGGCATTCTCAGCTCAAATTTAAACACACACAACTTACAAGTTTCGCAGCTGGTTCCTGTATAAGCTGCTGGGCACATGCACATGCGAGTGCTCCCACTGTTCATGCACACACCGTTGTTTTGGCAGGGATTTGTGGTACATGGTGTCACTGAAAAGGTAAGTAGGTTCATAATTGACATTATGGCAATATGGTGGCAACATTGTGGTAACTTTGTGGCAACATTGTGCACAAATAGCACCTTTTTTTGTAGCATCGTGGCAAAATAGTGGCAACAGTGTGGCAATATTGTGGAAACATCATGGCAATGGTGTGACTATATTGTGGCAAAATAGTGGTAACATTATGGAAATTGTGTAGCAACATTGTACCCAAACAGTGCCACTACTTTGGAAACATTGTAGCAACATTGTGGAAACATTGCACTGCAGTAACATTGTAACAATATTATGACAATATTGTGAGAAATTTGTGGCAATATCAAGACGAAATTATGGCAATATAATATTGCTGCTTGCTGAAAAAAAAGTTTGTTTCCCTCTTGACACTGAAAAAAAAAAGTTTGGTCAGCACATGATCATAATTAAAAAAAAGTTTGTTTCTACCTGTGGCTGGGTACCGTAATGTTAAGATTGTGATTAAAAAGTTTGCCGCGGGTTTAAATGTGAAAAAATTGCTAGTTGATGCTTCGTGAGCGGAAAAAAAGTTTGTCTCTGGGGTAAAAGCCATAGACCCCCCCAACTATAGTCTGGCCGGCCCCAAATCAGAATTCAGAAGGTACCAAAAAAATTCATACCATTAACAATAACTGTTTCACAGTTGGTCCCAGTGTGAGTTGTAGGGCATTGGCACGTGTACCCTGCTCCTCCTGCATTGTTGTTGCATGTTCCTCCATTTTGGCATGGGGTGTTAGAGCATGGCAATACTGAAATATATATTTAGACATTAAATAATGATTCATGCAGTTCAGTGTAGTTCATTTTGATTATAATATAGATTATTAAAATTACATACACTGAGGGAAGGAGGAAAATTTTTTGCTGTTTTAAAAGCTGTTTCTGTGAGTTAAAATAATAGTTCATTTACAATTTCATGCAAAATTATTGGTTATATTTATATCTTCAGGGTAATTTTAGTGACCACCCATCAATTGCTCTAACATTTAAAAAAAGGGACTATCTAAAATGTTACTGAGGCTTTTTAAACATTTTTATAACATTTATTTAACGTTTTATCAACTCTAGCATTGCTGGACAATGCATCCTACATTTATTGTCATACTTGGATAGTTTTGAAATCACCTTCATTTCATATGAAATCAGTGTTTATTTTCTCATTTTTGCATAAATGTATGAAATCAACATACACGTTTCGCAGTTGGTTCCAGTGTAGGTTGCAGGGCACTGACACATGTATCCTGCTCCCCCAGCATTGTCGTTGCATGTTCCTCCATTTTGGCATGGCGAGCTGGAGCACGGCAACACTAGTAAAAAATATCAAAACTTAAAAGTTTCACCTAGCATTTTGTACAAATATACCAGCGCATTTTTAACTTGGTGACTTCACTCTAAACAAAAAGGTTTTATATGGAATGGAACCTTTAAGAGTTCTATAAGCAAGTGTAGATAAGGAACCCTAATAAGAGGTTCATTACTCAACTTTTTAAAATGTTCCAACAGCAAATAAAAAAACATTTAGATAATCCAACTGCACTGAACTCCCGTAATGGAACCCACCCTGTCAGCAAGCCTCAGTGGTCCGGCGTCGGTCCGGCGTCGGTCCGGCGTCGGTCCGGCGTCGGTCCGGCGTCGGTCCGGCGTCGGTCCGGCGTCGGTCCGATGTCAGCAGCATTGGACCGGCTTTGGGCCGACATTAGGCCGCCGAAGCACGCCGATAGGGCATTTCTCTCAAGTTGGGAGCATTGGGTCCTACCACAGGAACTTCCAACCAAATATTGAACCTTTTCAATTCAATTAAACCCTTAAAAAATTTAGAATATGTTTTCGGCTTTGGGTACTTTATGCATATCATAAAGAACATTTAGCATTAGAAGGTGTGTGAGACCAAATAGTTCCCATTGGACAGATTTCCCAGGGATTCTCATTACTTGCAAATTTATATATAAGTTGGCTGTGTTGAAATGTTAAAATTTATCAAAATTGAGAATCAAATGATAGAGATTTGCCCCACCCATAAATGCCCTTTCAATTGATTCTAAATTCTGTGTTAATTTCTAAAATGTAGCAATTCGCAATACAATCTGTGGAATTTAAATCTGTAATTCTGTTTGATTTATTTACTTTTCAGAAAGTTTATTTTTGCACAGGAAAGGATGTGCTTGGCTACAAAGATGTCATTCTCAGTGAGAGTTGTGGGCCACGAACGGGCGTTTCTGTGATGCAATTCACGTGATTATGAAATTAAATTCGCTTCCCGAAAATACTACGAAAAATACCCACATGTTTCACAGTTGGTCCCAGTGTAAGTTGATGGGCAGGTGCACATGAAACCAGCTCCTCCAGGGTTGTCGAAACATGTTCCGCCATTGACGCATGGGCTGTTGTTACATGGCAAAACTAAAAAATAAAAGGTAGGTTTAATTTCTGAGAGATTCATCTTTCAGTAACTACACAATAATCATTAAATAAAGTTGGAAACACAAAATATTTCTCCTTTTTCCAAAGATAGGCATTCACAAAAACAAGTTGGCATGCAGCCCCCCTTAACTTTAAGGTGCAATTTGACCTACTTTTTATGGTCACTTATTTTAATTATTATGCTGTCAGGAAGGGATCACTTGACTCTACTGATAACTAATGAAACAAATGTCTACTAATTTTAATAAAGGAGTTACGGTCATTTTTGTAAAAAAAATTTAAATGACCTTCTTACCTCACCCATCGGGCAAGAAGCCCCCCTATTAAAATCCTATGGCAATTGGTTTTGCCAGCGCATTCAGCTTTCAAGTTATTTCTTGGGGTTCTTCTATCATTTTTCAGGCATTCTATTCACTTTTTCTGAATTTCTGAATTTTTCTGTTCACACATTTATTTTTTAATATTTTTTGCCCTGTTTCAATTTCGGCCAAATTTTTTCTATTTTGATTAGCTATTCTATCAGGATATAAGGTAAAGTACTCATTATCAAATGGTTCCTGAAGCAGCTTCGAGGCCCCAGTGAAGGGGGCCTCATGCCCCATACCATGTGGGGCCTCTCACCCCAAACCAACATATTTTTATTTGACCTCTATATTTTGAACTAAAATGCAAAAAGCATGATCCAAATCATATTTATGTGATGGTCATAAAGTGAAACCAATCAGACATCCATTATACCTTTTAAAATTTCCAAAGTTTTTTCGGACAACCCCTTTCAAATAATTAATCAAAGTTACAAAACCAGGCATATTTTTTTTTTTTTTTTAATTTCTACTATGGTTTGGTGTTGTTTGCCCTGAACAATTGGGACGTCACCTGAAAAGCCTCTAGCTTCAATCCTATCATCAAGAAAATGCACCAAAAATGTAAGTTTAGATATAACCCTGGGGGGCCATGGGGGGGCCTCTGACCAAACCCGGGCTTCTTGCCCGGCCCTACTCTAACACTTTCACAGAGTTTCTCCACCAACTCAATAATAGCGAAAGAACATGACTTACGAGTTTCACAATTGGTTCCTGTATGAGTTGAAGGGCACTGACACATGTATCCAGACCCGCCTGGATTATCCGTACATGCCCCGCTGTTTTGGCATGGGTTATTCGAGCATGGCAATACTGAAAAAGGTTTGATTTTATTATGACCTGACAATGGGAGCATGTAAAAATTCTGGTCACAACAGGATAGCAAATGAAGCGTATTGATATAAGTATGAATTATTTTATACCATTTGAAATTGACTAGTTACAGCCACACACAGATAATTGTCACATACTTTAGCCCCTTGTGATATCTTTTTTGCAAACAAAATTCGAATTTGAGTAGCAGGACAGTGTTCTGTGGGATTTCTTTGCTGGCGTTCGCTGCTGAATCCAAAATTTTCGGTGGACCTTAAGTTGTCAACCCTGTACCAGTGTCTGTGCTGGGCAAGTAAACGATCCCTCAGATGGGGTTAATTTGTGACATGTTGAGGACTCCCACTCTCAGTCTCTGTCTGTCACAGAATTGGGCTTAGCCGGCCGCAATCCCATATCTATCTACCCATCTGTCTAAAGTATCTACTTGACATTTTTTACTTTCCCTGCAAGTATATCATGTCCATACGATGGATGCTACTTACACGTTTCACAGTCTGTCCCAGTATAGGCGGCCGTACATTGACAGGTGTATCCCGTTCCGACATTGGTGCATGTAGCCTGGTTTTGGCATGGGTTCGAGGCACAAGGTGCAGCTAAACAGAAAAGAAAGAAAAATTACATCAGCCTCGTTCATGTTACGGTTTTCTGAAGTAGTACGATTTGGCCCAAACAGCAGGCCCCTAGGCAAAATCATTTGAGGGCCCCTGTATTATCGCAATAACGGTATTTCCAAGCTCACGTTCTGAATTGATTAATACGTTCATCAAAATCCATTGCAATTGCTGAACATAGATTGTTCTTATCTGCATGACATGATATGGAACTATGAATAGTATCTTACTATATAAAATTCATAATCTTGAGCTATTTCTTTCACCTTTAGGATTGAGGAATCTGGGTGGCCCACGACCGCCAAATTCGCACAGGGTAGGGGAGAGCGGGGCACCATGAGCCACGGGGCACCATGAACCATGGCCCCTACAAAAAAAACGGCAAGATAGAACTGCTCGATAGGAAGACCATATATTCCTTTATTAGCGTAGAACTGGCTAGGGCAGCAATCATGATCTTTCTTTTCAATGTAGGATCAAGAATTGAAAAAATACTTTTGACGCGTGAATTTGAGTGAAAAGTAAACATATTGTGCGGTGGAACTTTTACTTCTGGTACTTTAACTATTTCTGGCATCATCATAAATCTTAGTCTTCTTAGAGAAGGTAAGGCATGTGCTAGGATGATGTCATAACATTGATACTATGATAAACTGGAAAATGGTGATATGCACTAATAAATGAAATTTACAAATGGGGCACCATGAGCCACTTGGAGATAGGGCACCATGAGTCATTTTCTATAAAGTTTTAATGTACAATTAAAGCTGAATTGTAACAACAACTCTGCTGTTGTAAGTCCAGAACTTTAGTGCAAGACACCAGCAGCTGTTTAGGACACATTTGTGCTATTTCATAGAAAAATATGTAAAATCAATCTGATCCATATTGTGGTGTATGCCAAGGTAAAATTTCAAGTAAAACATCTGATTTATGAGGTATCTGTTCTTTACAGTTGAATGAGAAGGATAATACATGTATGTAAACAACCCCCCATGCCATGGCTCATGGTCCCCAGAGTCGGGGCACGATGAGCCACTAGACTACATTTTTTAAAGACAATGTTTTGGCTATTTAACAATGAAGAATATAATGTAACAACACTGGATATTGTAGCCAAGAGGTCTTGCTATGATTATATAAAGCAACCGGCTATTTACCATTGAAACTTTAGGCTCAGGAGCTTACTTTCGGAAAAGCAGCTCATGGTGCCCCGCTCTCCCCTACTTACATTGTCACGAAGGGGAGACAGAGCTACTTTTGGTGGTTCAAGGGGCCCTAAATTTGTTGTTCCACACTTTTCCATCAGTTTCAAACATCCAGCAGTCCTGCCTACAGCGAGCGTCATGGAGACGCTCTGTTATGGATAATGACGTCATGGTCATGTGATCACTGCAGTAGCATCGTGGCCCCCAAGTGGAGAAAATAATAATAGTGTTTTGGCTAATAAAACCTATTTTAGTTGCAATTTTGTCTCCCAAACTACTATATGTGTAGGAATTACTTATAATACACTGACTTATTCTATTTATATTAATGTATTCAGGTTTTTTTCTTGCTTTCTGTCAAATTCTGTGTCGGAAAAGAAATTAACAGAAGCTGTGTCGCAGCATAAGAGTGTATAGATCTTTTTTTGCCGTCTTGGATTAAAATTGTATAGCTCTTTCAGCAATTACAATTGAGTTTTCATGAACATATATACAGACCTATATGACAGTGCATGTGCCCTGATGGGCTTTTCTAGTATACAATAAATGTCGTCATCACTCATGTGACTCATGTTGTATGAAATTTTAAGCAAACAACTTCTGTACCATGACAATCTGTGTTGGTCCTCGGCTGGGATCCCAGTAGAATTTTGCATCACCTTTAAAACTTGTTTCCTGGTATTTAAATGCCTGAATGGAACAGCTCCCAGCTACTTTTAAGACCTGGTTGAACTTTATAAACGTTATAAGAGATTACGCCAACCTCTGACGAAGGATAAAAAAGTCTCAAGTCTCAATGCAGTCTCACCAATTTCGCAGTTGGTACCACTGAAGCCATCAGCACAGGAGCAGGAGTAAGATGTGCCATTTGTCAAAAGAGTACAATTTCCACCATTTTGGCATGGATCTGAGCCACATAGACCTGAAATTTAACAAACTTTTTGTCTTGAGCAATAAGTACATTCATATATTTGTCTACTTGCTGTGTAGGCATAATTGACGGAAAAACACATGGCTATGAAAAATCAGGCGTCAAGCGCTTACCATATAGAAACTGAATTGCAGCGATATCATCTTCATGCAACCCTAAATATGGCCCACCAGCTCTTAAAAAAGGCCACATCACTGCTCCTGAGAAATTTGAATGTAGGATGCCCAAGGAATGGCCCAGTTCATGCACAGCTAAGTGCATCAAGCTGAATCCTGCAAAGAAAAAATTGAAACAATATTTTGGTACCATCTAGGACATCTAATTTCAACATGAGAGTTGAATTCGACGCTCACCAACCTGCCTGGCAAGTGATTCAATCAGTCAAGCAAGTTGTTGACATTTCGGCCGACACTTAAACGAATTTTACAGGTGAAGCACTTGTCAAATTGTACTTGAGAGCCCCCCAATATACATGTCGAATTCGACCGTCATATCGAAATTGGAAGTGGTAATTATACCATTTGACACCTCCGTAGGCCAATCACTGTAATAAATCTCATATTTTTTGTTGTCACTATCATCTCATGTTTGACTGTTTAGGGAAAAAAATTAGTTTAGACTGGGTCGGGGCAAAAAGCCCGGGTTAGGTGAGAAGCCCCCTCAGGGTTATATCTAAACTTACAGTTTTGGTGCTTTTTCTTATTGATAGGATTGAAGCTAGAGGCTTTTTAGGTGACATCACAAATTTTCAGGGCAAACAGCACCAAATTAAACCATATAAGTAATTACAGTCCTTGTCATACTTACGTGGAATCTCAAGTTTTTTTTTCTATGCTGTTGAACTGTGATGTCAGAGATGACTCTATTCTAGCATTGCAATATATGTAAATTAACTACCAGCTGTGATGTCATTTCAAACTGGGTCAGATTCCCCAGCTTCTAGCCAATTTTGATCCTCCTGAACTGAGCTTCACAGTTTCAACACAGTGTCAGAGTAAGAGGTTTATCAGGGATAGCCCCTACAACTACGTCATCACAGCTTGATAACCAATGGGCTGACAGCAAACTAAGCATCAGAGTTCAAACATTGATATATTGAAGGAAGCATTACATTTGTGATCCCAATGATTTATCACAGCAATCACCAGTCTAATCCAACCAAATGGCAGCTTTGTGAGCATTCACAGTAGAGAACTGTTATAATCCCCACCGAGTTGTTTGATTACTCTACACACCTGCTAACTTACATCTTTAAACTTTGATGGAAGTTGTATAAACAGAAGGCTTTGAAAATCTGTTTGTAAACACATGGCTTATGTTATGTATATATGTTCTGGCAGCCCATTGGCTGAGAGGCTGTGATGTCAAACTTGCATGGGTTTTCCCAGACCCAATTTTCACTCTGACACTGAGTTGAAACTGTGATGCTCAGTTTGGTGGATTCGCATTGGTTAGAAGCTGGGGAATCTGACCCAATTTGAAATGACATCACAGCTTGTAGTTAATTTACATATATTGCAATGCTAGAATAGAGTCATCTCTGACATCACAGTTCAACAGCATAGAAAAAAAACTTGAGATTCCACGTAAGTATGACAAGGACTGTAAAGAAACAAAAAAAGGTGCATGGTTTTTGTAACTTTGATTAATTCTTTGAAAGCGGTTATCCAATTTGTCACAGACTTGTACAATTTATTTGTGCCAAGTCCCCTTACTCTGCCAAAAGCTTCTAGACAGATAGGCCTATAGGCACGATCCCCTCTCTAACAACTATCAGACATCACCAAGAAACGTATACCATTGGAAAAGCTGGTATCTAACTGACAAATGTGCATGTCAGCACCCGGCTAGGGATTTTAAAACCCTGTTTACAACAGCAAACAAACACTCAGATTATTGTTTATTTTGCAAAAATTATAAGTTCAAACATATAATAGAAGAAGCATATGATGTCTAAGTCAGTTAGACACCTCTTTGTGGGGTCCTAACATGCATTTTTGTCAGTTAGATCCCTCCCTGCCGTCGGGATCTAAATTACGAAAATGCATACATGTTAACCCTCCAAATCAGTGTCTAACTAATACTGAGAACTGATTTTTTAGGACATGAAATTCTACCAGAAAAAGTAATGATATAAGTTGTTTGTGTCACTTTTCTCTTTAGAATATGTGTCCTAGAAAATATCTGCATTCAATCTCTGTGTCCACAGTTATGATATCATGTGCAAGAAAAATGAGAAACATACTGTCATTAGCTGGTGGTTCAGTAGCGTCAAAGGATCTTCTTGTATTGAAATGCACATCCCCACCTAAAGGACCGAGGCTTGGAGAGAAGGCATGAGCTAAAGTTCTATTACTGAAGTTAAACCTGTCTAAATTATGATATCCATTTTCTGCAACTCTAAATGAAAAAAAAAATCAAATAATTAATCAACTGTGAATGAAAATAATCAATGAAGAATAAATTTGATAACACAAGATGATGTGCAGAATATTCAACTCTGAATGAAACTAATCAAAGAAAGAATAGCAGAAAGTAAACAAGTGAGCCAGCTGTTGTAAAATACAGCTTGCTGTTGAAAATTTAGCTGAATAGTCTGAGCACCGGCAGTGTTCACATGCTTTGCCCTTATTCTGTTATATTATACCAAGGTGTATTGCTCAAGCCCCCCCTATGGGAAAATGACAGTCGTCGTGAGCGGTCATATTTGCGGAAGTTGCCATAAACAGTATTCTTGGGATATCCCATGGCCATCAGGCCTGTTTTGTGGTGGCTGGGAAACCGGCTATAGTATACTCACCAAAGGGCAGACTGAGGTTCCAATTTAATCAAGAGATGGCTCTGTGGTCTCCTAAATTCTGATTGGCTTTCAAAGGGAATCCCCTTGTGATGTATGCTGATATGGGTGCACACATAGGTAAGATTGGCCAAACAAGGTTTAATGCGAGTCTAAATGCAGTGTAGTGGGTGAAAATCATCTCTAAGTGTAGCTGAGAGACTATTATCACACAGAAGCAACAAGAATGTTGTGAAAGGCTGCTCCTTGAGCAATTTTAATCAATTTTCTATATTTTCACTCCACCAGGTGGCACTTGAGCTATACACCTTCCTCTCTATCTCTAGAACTGCTAAGCCATTGTGATCATTCAGCCTGTGGTCTGAGTCAAAAATTGTAATGCTACCACTGGTTTTGTTACACTTGCCACCTGCATTATGCAAACATACATTGTATATCAATAACAGTTTTCTGAGAAATAAATAAACTCACACAGGGAAACCGACTATTATTTCAGAATCAGTGTCTGTTGATTTTGTGACGGTGATGGTTGTCATCCATTTTGTCCATTCCTAAAAAATTGCACAAAAATTTCCTGATAAACCAAAGCGAAACAATATTGAAATTTCATCTAAGGGACCATCCATTTTTTAGGACCCCCCACCCCACCGACATACTATTCAAGATATCACTGTTTTACTTAAGATTTATGCTTTCTGGTGAGAAACCTCAATTCTGTTACATTTTTAAGGCATTCTTAATTGGTCTAGTAGGAGCCATTCAATGAATTGACACAGAATATTCCTAATACAAATTTCTCAATTTTCATCATTTCGCTAAGTTTAATATTATTTTTTCTTTTTCACTTGGCTGAGCCTGAGGTAAATCTTCACATTTAATCAGCTGATTTTTGTAAGCCAAATGGCCCAAATCATTATATCTAGTTCTTTATTAATGCAATTGCGTACATGGAAACAGAATAACAGTACATAATTAAAAAGTCTTATGCAAAGGATGAAATATTGAATCGATAAAATAAAGAAACTAGGCTAAACATAAAAATACTAAAACAGATAAAATTTCAAGTTTCTTTAAAAATACTTCATCACAGTTGTCTCTCATATCACAGAGATCCCAAACTTTACCTATTCTTATATCACAGTCAGACACATCTTTTTTCCAAGCACGTTCTATTAATCTACAAGCATAATAAGCACCAATTTTGATTAGAGTCCACACACTGACATTGCAATAATCGGCGACATACTTGAGGTTTTACATAAAGTCTTGAATTTTCGTATAGGCAGGATTTGAAATCTCATTCTGCAGTTTCTGCTTATTGAAGTATGTACTTACTTTCAAGAACATCTGAATTTACTTACAGCTATAGATTCAGTGAGGACCCTGAGTGCGTCAGATTCACTCACGGAGGGGTGAGTTTCGTTTAACCTCCACCGCAAGTTGTTAGGCCATTTATAACCTGAAAATGGAAAAGTCAAGATGGGTATAAAAATGAATATCATAAGCGATACATCATACATTAATTGAAGCCCTTTAGTAACACAGTCACAAAATGCAGCTTAGTTGCTATGCCGAATGTAGCAACTAACTCGCTTTCCTTTCACACCCACTCACCAACTATTCCTATCCAAGTCATCTAACCCCATCTCTCCATGTCACTGGGGAGTTCCCACATCCTGTATATGCTTCAATTTCCTCTACACTCTAAAAAAAATTCATACAAAATTGGTTTTTTAGATTCAAAATGGTTTTTTGAAAAACCAAATTTCAATGCAAAAAACCAACATGGATTTTTTAAAAAATCCATGTTGGTTTTTTGCATTGAAATTTGGTTTTTCAAAAAACCATTTTGAATCTAAAAAACCAATTTTGTCCCGATATTTTTTAGAGTGTATGACTCCCTCTCAAGAAGGCATTTGCCAAGGCCCACTCATCCTCCCATTTTGTCAACATATCCTACACTTTAACACTCCATCCTCAGCGCCCCTATTGCATTACCTGCAAACTGCACCAACAGGTCCAACACAAACACTGCCAAATTCTGCACTGCATAGGTACTAGGCCTATTGATGTCTCATATCTTTCAAAAGACAACTTTCAAATGTTCATACATATACAAGTACCTACATTCCAGTTCTGTACACTTTGAGGTCATTCAACTCCATTTCGTAGAACGGGTATAATGCTTGTATTTATTGGCTCAATTTAGTAAATACTGTCAGGGCACATACATTGTTACAAGGCATATACAATATATTATATAAATCGGAAAAAAATACTTTGGGATAAGAAAATTTAAGGAGGGGGGGGGGAATAGGGTAAAATTAGATTTACTCCACAGTATCAAAGGCCTTCGTTAATTATGAATAGGTATTAACAAGGAATTTGTAATGTGATACAAAAATAATTACAACAAGAATCCGCGGATTCAAAACCGACCTAACACAATGAAATTGAAGGTGCCATTGCTTAAACCACTGAGCAACTGATATTGGAAGATAGGAGAAATAGTTGATTGGAAGATGCTAGACTATTAGTATAGAATCAATGCAGTTTGAACAGATTTCTAAAAAAAAGGAAAGATGGCTGCCAAAATGGCTGCCATCTTGGATTTCTCAACATATTCCTCATCCATACCCACAGGCCAATACCTGTACCAAATTTCATAACTGTAAGTGAAATATTAAGGTCACAATGGTCAGTTCAAGAATAACGAAAGTTGGCTGCCAAAATGGCAGCCACAAAGTGGCTGCCATCTTGGATTTCTCAACATGTTTCCGATCGATACCCATAGGCCAATACCTGTACCATATTTCATGACTCTTAGCGAAATATTGAGATCACAATGGGAAGATCAAGAATGAGGAAAGATGGCAGCCAAAATGGCCGCCATCTTTGATTTCTCAAAATGTCCCTGATCCATACCCACAGGCCCATACCTGTAACAAATTTTATAACTCTAAGCGAAATGAAAGATGGCTGCCAAAATGGCCACCAAGCGAAATATTGAGGTCACTATGAGCAGTTCAATAAATGAAAAAAGATGGCTGCCAACATGGCCACCACAAAATGGCCGCCATCTTGGATTTATCCACATGTTCCCAATCCATACCCAGAGATCCATACCTGTAACAAATTTCATAACTGTAGGTGAAAAATTAAGGTCACAATGGGCAGTTCAAGAATGAAGAAAGATGGCTGCCAAAATGACCACCACAAAATGGCCGCCATCTTGGATTTATCGACATGTTCCCAATCCATACCCAGAGTACTATACCTGTACCAAATTTCATAACTGCAAGTGAAATATTAAGGTCACAATGGGCAGTTCAAGAATGAAGAAAGATGGCTGCCAAAATGGCCACCACAAAATGGCCGCCATCTTGGATTTATCGTCATGCTCCCAATCCATACCCAGAGTCCCATACCTGTACCACATTTCATTACTGTAAGTGAAATATTAAGGTCACAATGGGCAGTTCAAGAATGAAGAAAGATGGCTGCCAAAATGGCCACCACAAAATGGCCGCCATCTTGGATTTATCGTCATGTTCCCAATCCATACCCAGAGTCCCATACCTGTGCCAAATTTCATAACAGTAAGTGAAATATTAAGGTCACAATAGGCAGTTCAAGAATGAAGAAAGATGGCTGCCAAAATGGCCACCACAAAATGGCCGCCATCTTGGATTTATCGACATGTTCCCAATCCATACCCAGAGTCCCATACCTGCACCAAATTTCATAACTGTAAGTGAAATATTAAGGTCACAATGGGCAGTTCAAGAATGAAGAAAGATGGCTGCCAAAATGGCCACCACAAAACTCGAGCCATCTTGGGTTTCTCGACATGTTCCCAATCCATACCCAGAGTCCCATACCTGCACCAAATTTCATAACTGTAAGTGAAATATTAAGGTCACAATGGGCAGTTCAAGAATGAAGAAAGATGGCTGCCAAAATGGCCACCACAAAATGGCCGCCATCTTGAATTTCTCGACATGTTCCCAATCCATACCCAGAGTCCCATACCTGTACCAAATTTCATAACTGTAAGTGAAATATTAAGGTCATAATGGGCAGTTCAAGAATGAAGAAAGATGGCTGCCAAAATGGCCGCCACAAAATGGCCGCCATCTTGAATTTATCGACATGTTCCCAATCCATACCCAGAGTCCCATACCTGTACCAAATTTCATAACTGTAAGTGAAATATTAAAGTCACAATGGGGAATTTTGTCAGTGGTTTACATCTGGTTTGTGGTTGCAGTTTATGCCTACTGTTTATGGTTTCACCTGATCCATTTACAGCTCCTGTATTAACCGGCCTCCGCTGTTAGGCCGGTTAAAAATAATCGATCAAAATATATTTACTTCTGACTTCAAATCGTCCTTCTCTGTCTTCTGGTGTTGGCTGCCTGCCAAAGAGCCAATTGCCGCATCTTGGCTGACTTCGAAACTCCTGTGTTGCTGCATCATCCACACCTTAAATTCAATAATTGCCATTTAATCAATATTACAGTATTTATATTTTGAGTTGGATTCAATAGAAAACGATTCTATCTATCATATCCATCACTGCTTGTTCTCTGCAAAGAAAAATAAAACAAACAACCATAAAAAAAATTAAAAAAACATTCAAAAATTCAGTTAATTTACCATAATGAAGGACAAATTTCTCCATTTACCATAATGAAGGACAGATATTTCAATTTACCAGAATGAAGGACAGATGTCTCCATTCTCCAAAATGAAGGACAGATGTTCATTTGCCATAATGAAGGACAGATTTCTCCATTTACCGTAATGAAAGACAGTTATTCCCATTTACCATAATGAAGGACAGATATTTCCATTTACCATAATGAAGGGCAGATATTTCCATTAACCATAATGACGGACAGATCTATTTCCATTTACCATAATGAAGGACAGATTTCTCCATTTACCATAATAAAGGAAAGATATTTCCATTTACCATAATGAAAGACAGATATTTCCATTAACCAAAATGAAGGACAGATATTCCCATTTACCATAATGAAAGACAGTTATTCCCATTTTCCATAATGAACAATAGATATCTCATTTACCAAAATGAAGGACGGATATTTCAATTTACAATAATGAAGGACAAATGTCTCCATTAACCATAATGAAGGACAGATATTTCCATTCACAAAAATGAAGGACAGATGTTATTATTTACCATAATGAAGGACAAATTTCTCCATTTACCATAATGAAGGACAGATATTTCCATTTACCAAAATGAAGGACAGATATTTCCATTTACTATAATGAAGGACAAATTTCTCCATTTACCATAATGAAAAACTGATATTTCCATTTTCCATAATGAAGGACAGTTTTCTCCATTTACCAAAATGAAGGACAGATATTTCCATTTACCATAATGAAGGACGTGTGTCTCCATTTACCAGCAATGAAAGACAGATATTTCCATTTACCGCAACAAAGGACATGCAGATATTGACAGAATGCTCTCTATTGGGTGAGGAGCCCATATACATGTATACCGTTGAGTGGAGTCCTGTGATTTTCAATGGCAAAAGCCCGTTTTCCAATTTGTCACAGACCTGTGTCAGAAAAGTTATATGAGTTTTTATTGGTGCTCAAGGATCCCAAAATCTTGTCAGATGTGAAAATGTTGCAGAAAAAAAAATGTATCCCATTAAATATTTTGCTAGCAAACCAGCGGAATTCAGTCAGAGGAGCAGTTGGCATCATTGTTATGTCTTTCAAATCCATAATGGCCCAAACTTAAATGTTGTTGTTTTTTTCCACTGGACGGTACAGTAACTAAATATGTCAGTTGAACCTTTTAAACTTATCTAGGCAGCAGACTTCTCATACTTTTTTGTAAAAAAAAAATTGTTTTTTGTATACGGTTATGGATTTTACAGGGAAACCAACAATTTTGGGGGCCTGCAATGAATTTCAAGGAAGAAAGGACAATAAATATTGTGCCTCAGATTATTTGAAAGCCCTATGTAAACTGACACCGAGAGGTGGTTAAGTCTCCGGGGGCTAATAAATTTGTCTTAAGTAAATTTTGATTTGTTGGCTTGCCTCGATTAATTTTTACTTTTCTAGTAAAAATTGGAAATAGAAACACCATAGAAATACAGCTTAGGTGAAAATATGGTTGTTCTGTGACACCCCATTTTGGAGAAAAATGGAATTAAAGGGGGTATCCAGAGGGGGACTAATATTTTGTCCTCAACTGTGTTTCCGTTTGCCATAATGAAGGACAGATTTCTCCATTTAGCACAATGAAAAAAGAGAGATATTTCCATTTAGCATAATGAAGGACAGATATTTCCATTTACCACAATGAAGGACAGATATTTCCCTGTACCATAATGAAGGAAAGATATTTCCATTTGTCATAATGAAGGACAGATACAGTGCATCATTTTACCAGGTCATGTTAGAGATGCAGTACTGTGTATCTTCTCTTATAAATTGTTATTTCAGTGACCAGTCCTGATTTTTCAGACTCAAGCCACACTTCATTAAACATATATTACATTTCTACTGCTTGCCAAAATTAATCTAGTACGTGAACTTTATATCACATTTCACCTATAGGTATATGATGATACATCATTTATTATAATATATTTTTTGCTGTTGACGCCAATGAGTGAGCACACGCTAAGATTTATAAAAATGTTTTGAATTTTTAATAATATTTTTTTACATTTTTATCAACAATAAACGCCCTGCAGCATCAGTTATTTTTAGCCTAACACTCCTAGTTTATTAAGATGATGAATATATAGGAATATCACTCTCATTCTAAGAAGTTTTATTTTGCATTTAATCAGTGTGTTTAGGGATTGTCACCTCTGTTTTTTGCTTCATTCTTACATACACACAGTTATGATGCCCAGTGTTTACACTGATGCCAAAGATGCCTTGGCTTTAATCTTATGTCTCACTGCTCTAAATAGTCAACTTTAATCACCCAAATTCCTCTTTGCTAAGCAGAAGATTTCTGAGAATCATCTCCTTCTTCTTCCCTTTGGCCCTTCTGCCCTGAGACATAGTGGGGCGCATCACAACCTGAGATTTACGCTTCAGCCAATTAATAAAGACAGACAGATAGACAGATAGATAGATAGATAGATAGATAGATAGATAGATAGATAGATAGATAGATAGATAGATAGATAGATAGATTGATTGATTGATTGATTGATTGATTGATTGATTGATTGATAGATTGATTGATAGATTGATTGATAGATCGATTGATAGATAGATGGATTGATAGATAGATAGAATGTAACTTTTTAACAATTTATAGAGATGTGTCAATGTAATGACAATATCCCATTGAGTTATAAGGGGTTATTAAATTGTTTGAAGACAAGGTGTATGCATTGTATGCTATTTTTACAGTGGGTGCGGGTAAGGTAAGCAGAAAACAAAAATACTAAAATGCTAAGAGGAGATTTCATAAATAGCAATTAAATATTGCTAGAACCTTTGTTACTGTGGCAATAAAAAAGTGAAATAAATGGAAATGTTTCATCAAAGGAAACCAATCATCTCTGTTTGATGACAATGGAAAGTTGGGCACACAAAGTTTCACTATGCAAACTTTGGGGGGGGGGGGGGTAGCGGGCTGTCGCCTCTGTAATAATGGTGAAAGGTTCGACTGGGGCTGAAAATAATAGAGGTCTTCCCTGTTTGTCCGACTAAGTCAAATAAATTTCACCATTATATATATAATATATAGACTTTTATTTGACAGCGGAATATCACTTAGATACATGTGTCACATTAAACTGTCAAGATGTTCTTTTTTCTTTTTTTTGGTCACATTCGTTCAAAGAAACTTGAAACACCAAACCTTTTTATTTAAAAAAAGGGAGAGTGACAAGTGAATTTAGCCTGTATTTTTTTCTGACTTTAATGTACAGGTCTGAGTCAAAGAAGCAAGATAAAAAGTGATGCATTCTAATGCAACCTTTTCATACATTAAATTTAAGAGGAAGGTGCACCTTTCTTTCATTTCTTTTCCCTTTTTTTGTTTTTGCCATCTCACTGATTTGTTGGATAAATTGGATAAGCACATACCAAGGGACAAAGAACCTTTTGAAATTTTGTTACTATTTTTAGTCTCAACTAAATGCTCTGTGGCGTATTTTATTTTAAGCTTAACAAAGCCCTCCTAGCTTCTGAAGAGTAATATTTGCATGCATGCAATCTGGTATGACTACTCCATCTAGGAAGTTTAAAACACTTGGACTAGCTACAAGACAAACTGTCATGGCGTCGGACGTACTTTCACGGTGTACATCAGACACCATGACATTTTGCCATAGCTTGACTCCTGTTACACTTGGAGCTTTGGTTGATGGCTTTTTTGATACCCCTATTACCTGGCCTCGTGCCTGTTTAACAATGAAATAGCTAAGTTAATGGTAGGGCTACACAAGCTGCTACACTGTAAATTTTGAATTTTGAGTTCTAGAGCTTAATTGATTGAGTGAGATGGTTGCACAATTCCTTTGAGCCAAGATAGCTTGTTGTTTGCAAGTTATAACAACATAAAGATTGTCATAACTCAAAACAGCAAGCTATCATGGCTCAAACAAATTGTGCAACCATCTCATTCAATCATTTGAGCTAACTCAGAATTTCAGAATTTACAGTGTAAAGTATTAAATCTGTAAATCCGACTTTACGGAATTGCCCATAATGCATGTAAATGCTTATGTAAAAAGTGACAGCAAATAAACATTCAAATCTTGAACCACTTACCTGTTACTGGTAAGCCAAAGGTACCCTGAAAATCTCGAAGTTTCTCTGCAATTATATCAGGTGTAACTGTTTCCCTGCCACCGCGACTGTCACAAATGTAGCCCGTGCTGCACAGGAAATCCTGAAACGAGTCAGATTCACTTAATTACAGTCTGCAAATCTGATCTGAAAAAGAGTGGACTGTTGCACTGTAAAAATGGCGCTTCGTGAATCCTCATACTGATTTGTCATGATCACATCCACTACCTTCAATGATAATTTGATTTTTAAAGGACTATAATCGCCCTTCTTGGCGACAGACTTGTAAATGAAAGGATTATGCATGTGAGTCCGATAATTTTTCATCTGCACTCCTTATAAAATCGCACAATTTGAGAAAGAAAGTCAGATCTGATGATTCAAAGCAGTAATAAACAGGAAATTACTTGAAAAAAGTTTTTTACTACTCCGGGTTATACTCAACCCTGTGTCAGTCTACTGGATTACACTTTCACAAGCATTGGAGGTCTTACAATTAGCCATATCAGAGATATTTGGGAGGGACAGTTTCATTTGGCAAACCTATGAAACTTTGCCGAGTTTTCCAGCTGCACACTGCCTGCGCAGCTTAATTTTTAAAAAAATCAAACCTCAGAAATAAAATTTCAATGTGGTATTGATGCAAAAATGTTAACAGCCAACATCAAACATAAAGCTAGGTTAAAATTTGAGATGTAGGTCTTTATATGGCACTTCACACTAAAAAAGCAAATCGTATTTTTTCTCTCTCTTTCTTAGCAATGATATTATTTTTTAAATGTAATATTCCCAATCCAAAAGGCGTGATGTGGTCCTTAAGGCTCCAGTGATGACATATAGAGCTGTCCTATAATCTATCAAGACCTGTTAGTTCCATTATAGAAACTGTAGAAACTGCAAAGAAGCGCTTAAGTAATTTTTATAGGACTATAGCTTAATTTTCAAAGCAGGGAAGTTTCATGTTACAACTTCCGCTCACCAGTGCAGAAATAAACAATTTTCAATTTTAGGTGGTTGTTCTATTTGAAGTTCTTTCTTGGTTATAATGATGCCCTGGGTTCCATTTCTTTCTCTATTTTAGGACATTATAATACTGAACCTGATTCTGAAATTACTCAATGACAAAATCTAATAACCTGATAGCTGTTGTCAATTAATATTTACAAGTTCTTAATTTCTGTGATTTTATTCAGGATAGCTGTGACAATCATTGAATTGACAAAGATAACTATAGGTCTAGATGCTTTACCTGAGTCCTGAGATCACTAATATTGCCAGATATCTCAACCAGTGGCGGAGCTATGGGGGGGGGGCCTGGGGGGGGGGGGGGCAAGGCCCCCCCAAATGGATTAGTGGCCCCCCCACTAATGATGAGAAATTTGAAATTTATTTGAGCAGAGCACGTCCGTCTTTTGTGAGCTGAGCTGGCACTCACTTATTTCTGATCCTCACCAGATTGACAGTTGCCCTTTATAAAGTTCTAAGGCATTCGACAATTTTTTTATTTTCTTTGAAATTATCTGGCAATTGGCATACCCGCTAGGACCCTGCACGGGACAGGAACGGGACTGAACTTGACAAAATTTGGCGGGAGTGGGTCAAAATTCGGAAAATTTTATCATTGTAATGCCTAGAACGGGACTGGAGCGGGAGCAGATTTGGAAGGAACGGGCGGGAGTGAGACAAAAATCTAGTCCCGTGCAGGGCCCTAATACCCGCATCCAAACTTTTTAGTGCGGCCTTGTGACATTTGGCCTAATTTTCAAGATACAATTTCGATAGAAATCTTGTGGAAATCATAATTTTTTTAATAATATGTTTATTTAGTAATCGACCTAATTTGTTTGCCTTATTTTCCTAGAATGGTAGTGTTCCCAAATTTTAACCTCCCTCCTCTCTCCAGTATGCCTACATATCTATTGCAGTTCCATACAAATTCGAAAATTTGTGATTTGAGGAAATCTTTCCCTTCCCATTGTTGAGCCCTTTGTTGAGCCAAAGAAATATTGCACTTTAGAGTTACTGGAAGCAGGCTCTTTTGCCCCTATTTGGAATATTTCTGGAGGACTGATTAACCACAGTGATTTTTAGTACAAACTGCTCAGTTTTTCATGGAATATCCCCATATATTTGGAATTTGTGTCATTTCTAGCAATAGCTATAAGCATTTAGGCCTATTTGAACCGATAAAAAAATGATTAATTTCATTAGACCATTCAAGTCTTTGTTCAACTGATGACACTGATGCCCCTGTCTCATTCCGTGTGCAAAAAAAAATTGAACAGCTGAAACCAACATTCTGCACTTTGTCAAACTGGTTTTATGGAAAGTCATTTTGTTCTGAAAAGCAATGGAAAGAGAATTTTTTAGTGGTTTTTGTACCATATCTAAATTGAATAATAAATTCAGTAAGTATTCGCCATATGAAAAGAGCGTCAATGTTCCTATGTCACTTGTAGAGAGGCTTGTGTCCCGGCATTAATTTTTACCCTTGTGTTGCCCAAAAAAGCCGCAAAAAATGGCCCCCCCCCCTGGCCCCCCCTGGCCCCCCCTGGCCCCCCCTGGCCCCCCCTTGGCCCCCCCCCTATTCCTGGATTTCTAGTTACGCCACTGATCTCAACAGCAAATTGAGTTATATTTACACCTTTAGTCGTACTTTGATTGACAAGTTATCAGATTGTGAAGTTACTTCCGCCTTCAAATTTGGCGTAGACCATTGATGTTGTTATTCAAAATGAAGGTCTGATTGAGCCCTGTCCAACCATACCTGTTTCATTGTCCTTTAAAAGTGACTAAGTTATTCAACATCGCGAATCGGCAAACCTATAGAAAAATGTCTAAAAACTCAAAACTTTAAATGGATTTCCTTAAAAAAGTATTAGAGTTAGAGACCTGAAATTTTGGATATGACCTTTCGACATGAATATTTCACTATCCCAACTTGTCCAAGATTGAAATTCAGAATTTTTTGGAAAATCAACATACCCTAATCCGAAACTGCCCATTGAGTTTGAAGAAAGAAATTTGGTGTCGTTGGATATGTGACAAGTTGAGCCTAAGAATCTGGTAGGTGGGTCATTCCACACCAAATCAACCAAATTTCCGAAAATCTCCAGCATGACCGTCTCGGATTCCATTCAAACTTTCTACGTTTCAAGAACATTATCAGGAAAGAGCAAATCCAAAATTGTAGGACGATAGCTCAAATATTTTAGGAGTTATGATCAAATGAATTGTGAAAATATGAAAAAAATGTCAAAAATTGTCCATTTTTAAAACGGCTATCAAACTTTTAATATTACCCTAACCTTTTGATATTTTTTTGCAATGCATAAGATACCGAAATGTTATAAACAGAAGCAGAGAAGAGGCTTTCCAAAAAAGTGCTTGTCCCACAGAAATTTTCAAAGTTGACTGATTTATCACACTAAAATCCAATTTTCATGATTTTTTTTGGTAACCTTAAATACATCCCAAAACTGTCATACTTTTTATGGTATTACTTGACGACATAGAGCATACATACAAAAAGTATTAATGTTCCAAAACCAGCCGTTATTGAAATATGGTCTTCTTAATTTATGAATTTCACAAAACAACACATTTTCAAGCAAAAAAACGGCCATGTGGCGTAGGTGATACAGAAAAGACAACTACATGGCATAAAAGAACTTGGGATGACCTTTAAAATCATATATAGAAATATGTGTGTATTTGAGTCCTTCATTCTAAAGATGAGCACCGAAGTTTAGTGTTTTTTCAACTTTGACAATTTATTTATTTATTTGCAAATGGAGAAAAAATAGGGTAAATGGATTGCAGTCATGCAATAAGACAAATATCATTTCCTGCCACGTACTAAAATCAATAATAGTAAACATTTTCTGTGTAAAATAACACTATCTCAACTTTTTAACTAATTATCCGCTGGGATGAAGCGAACATTTTTCGCAAATTTTTCTCAGTACTTCAGTCATCACACAATGGTAAAAATTGAATTATAATAGGCGCCCAATTTGAAACACTATCAACTTAATATAGGATAATGAGGGCTGCAGTGGGGAAGCTATCAAACATTTAACATATGAAACAGCTATTAATTTGCTAAAATTGTATTTTTGGCCGGCAGCTCATGATCCGTCACTGATTTGAACAGTTACTCTAAGTTCAACAGGCACCCAACATTGATGTCTGGACCTTTTGACATCAGAAAACATCTACACAATGCTATGAGATGTCTATCAAATTACCAAGAAACAAATCACCATCTTAACAACAAAATGTAAGGTTCTGGTTTTCCTTTCAAGATGTTTTGGTGTGCAACTGTGCATGGTAGCACTACGAGCAAACTTTTTTTGAGCCACCTGAAAAATTCTGGGATGAAGGGTAGTCCATTCGAAATATGATAAAAAAATGAGTAAATAAATGTGATATACTTTCCCTGCAGTAGAGTCTTATGTTGTATTTCTTGCGGCTAAATATATAATTGCAGTAGCCAATGGATAAAGTCTCATTTACATGAGATGAATATGGTTGTCACATACCTTTCATCAATAATATGTAGATGGCAATGCCATAGATTCGCGGAGCTCAAATTAACTGTTCTTATTTTGAAACCGTATTATAGTATACAAATATTGACTGATTTCGAGGGCATTAGTCAAATCTATTTCCCTCGAGGGTGTGTAAGTGAAAACTATTTCACGAGGCCGAAGGCCGAGGGAAATAGTTTTCCTTTCACACAGGAGAGTAGATAAGCAGACGCATAGCCTACATTGCACTATTATTACTAGTTTTGATGAGTTTTTTTTGGTCTTTACTAATTAATGCCCTCATTTTATTATTTTCCTGCACTATTGCAAATGTATGGAAAATTTTGAAAGAAAAATGTTGAAAAAAAACATTTAGGGAAAGAAAATTTTAGAAAAAACAAATTTCTGAAAAAACAAATTTCTGAAAAAAAAATTGGAAAAAAAAAAAAATTCGTAAAAAAAAAAATTCGTAAAAAAAAAATTTCGTAAAAATAAAATTTCGTTAAAAAAAATTTCGTAAAAAAAAATTTTCGTAAAAAAAAAAAATTTCGGAAAAAAAAAAAATTCTGAAATTTTTTTTTTTTTTCGGAAAACAAATTTTGGAGGGCAATAGTCCTGGTCAATATACTAAAATTATGACTGACATGTGACCAGCTTTCAGCTCTGCTTTCATGGTCGAGGTATAATTATGATAAACAAGAACACAATCAGTTGGGCCTAAATTAATTGATGCTATTTAAGTACAGTAATAGCAATCAGCTTTTAAAATTCACACCTCAAATAAACTTCACACATCACTGCTCACAAGCAGGCTGCTGATAGTTCAGTAATTTTTTCCCTGGGTGTGGCACTGCAAGCATGATGCTACACTGGTGGCTACACCTGTTAGCAAAATAAGCTTTTTTCATGCAGACGACATAAATGAGCATAAAAATGAAATTTTCAAAACAGAATAGGATAGTTAAGAACCAAATGGAATTTATCAGACACTACTGCAGTATTGCAAGAGAAATTCAGGGATGTTTACTTTTACCGAAACTAACTGTTTAATCAGGGACCAACTCCATGGCAGGTACAGGCAGTCCTTCATTCTCACTCCACTGACAGATTCAAAATTTACTATGAGCTGTTGTTAAGCTAAGTTCGCTGACGCGACGGGCGGCTTCGCCGCCCGTCGCTACGCGAATATAAGATCTCTGCTAAACGATGAATTTACCTTTTACAATTTAGGTCCAATTAAACCTTATGAGAACATTGATTTGTTGACAATTTGCTTCATTTATTTCCAAAAATTGTCATCCCGAACAAGTAGAACTCATTGAGAATGATTAATATAACAAGTACAACATGTAATATGTGATAAAATACTAAGCTGTATATTTTTGGAAATTTTGGTTAAATTGAAAACTACTCAACTTGAGTGTGGATATTCAGTATGAAGAACTCAAATACACACACATTTCTATACATCATTTTGAAGCTCTTCCCAAGTTCTTTCATGCTGGGTATTTGCTTTTTCCATATCAACTACGCCACATGGCCATTTAGTGGCTTGAAAATCAGTTATTTGGTGAAATTCTAAATTTCAGAGCACAATATATTAATAACCAGTGGTTTTTGGACAATGATACTTATTTTACTCATGCACTATATGGCAAAGAACTACCATGTGATATATGAGGATTTTGGGATGTGTTTAACGTAGGCAAAAAAAATCATGAATATTGGATTTTAGTGTGATAAATCAGTCAACTTTGAAAATTTCTGTTTGACAGGCATTCTTTTGGAAAACCACTTTACTGCTTCTATTTATTAGTTTAGGGTGTCACTGGCATTGTATAAAAAAATCAAACAGTTCGGGTCCAAATTTGAAGTGTAATGACAATTTTACAAATGGACGTTTTTCAGTATTTTTTCCGATTTTTCCAAATTATTTTCATTATAACTCTGAAAATAATTGAGCTATCGCCCTGTAATTTTGGATTTGATCTTTCCTAATAATGTTTTTGAAACGCAGAAAGTTTGAAAGAAATCGGAGGTGGTCATGCTGGGACCATTGGTTGATTTTGCATGGAATGACCCAGGTGTCTTTCTCATGAGTGTTCAGTGTTGTTTTAGTTACTTTGAAATAGTAACAAGTTACTGATTACAGATTACTTTTGAAAAAAGTAGTGCAGTTACATAACAAGTTACTTGTGAGAGCAAAGTATCTAATAGATCACTGGTTAGATTACTTTTACTTACTTTTATCTTCTAGACAAAACTGTCTTGAATTTTGAAGCAGAACCTTAGGCAAAATTTTGCGAGTTTTTTATGATTAATTGAATAACACTTATCAAAAATTTTTTATAAGAAAAAGATCACAAACATTTTAACCACAACTGCAGCTGAATACCATCTGGCAACACATACACTGAGCAAAAAAAAGAAATGTCCCATTTTCCACATACTATTAACTTCTGGAACACAAGGAATACCCCTGTAAAACTGGCATCGGTATTGTATATTTGTCCAGAGAGTTAATAAAAATTTTGTTTGGTTGAAATCATTCAAGCGAAACATGAGCAATGGTCAAAATGTCTCAAGCACTAATTTAGTCTATGGAGACAAAACGAATCGTTTTAAAAATCTGAAAACTTGAAGCCTGTCTCTTTTAATGCTATGAAGGAAGAAAAACAACCTTAAACTAGTATAACTGATATTGCCGTACGGCAATATCGGATAATCCCCCGCAGGCCCCGTATGACCCCCAGGCCTGTATACTCTTCTTTTTCAATTCATGTCCATTATTTGTGTGTATGCTCATACTATTAAGGTGTTTCAGTGCATTAATATAGGACATATATGCCTTTTCACGCAACGCTTACAAAGGCCTTTCCCTTCAACGTGTATCATTCCCCTGTCATGATAGGCGTAAGCCTGTACCTTATTGTTGATGAGCGTGTTTGAGTGTGCTGCTCTTTGCATGGCATAATGCTGGTGCTGGGGAGCAAAACCTGGCAGTGAGGCAGAATAGTCCCGACAGCAGACTAAGATGCATCTGTGAACGATTTTTGTACTTTATTTTACCAGCAAAGTATTGGAGATAGGAGGATGTCCTTATATCACAAAATAGGCCAAAAAATTAGCAACATGTACATTGAGTTTTAAGTGATTTGAAATAATAATTCACAAGATATAATTGAATATATAAAATCATTTATGTTAAATTGGCTATGAGTAATAAGTAAATGCCCTTGGAGGACAGTGCAGCCCATAATTTTACGCATCTTTTGGTATTAATTTCATGAAATTTGAATGAGTAGAAGCAGAGCAATGTGCATTTCAATTTTGAATTTCAAAAAATTCTCTTGGAAAAACAATTTGATGCAGGCAAATATCCTTTGAGGACAGTATGGAGGCATAACCAGGGAGTAATTAAAAAAATATTCATCAACATTCACAAAGAACTTCATTGATTTTTCTGCCTAAAACGTTTCGAAGGGCTCAAAAAGTGACAACAAATTTTCAATGTCTGACGCGATTTTACGCCGCGCATCTGAGACTATAATGCTATACACCATTGGAAAGCTGACAAACAGACCTTTCTTGTGATATGTCAAACTTTGTTGTAGCTTAAATAGGGACCGAGATATGGCCACTTGAAAGTTGCGTTTTTGGACGTCCGTAGCGCCAAGACCGTTTGTCCGAGCGGTCCGTAACTTTGTGAAGTTGGTACACTGTGGTACATATGTATGTTCACCTATTTTCAGCTCTCTAAGAGCATTCCTTCCCTGTTTTTCAACAAAATTTTGGTCAGTTTTCGGGATATCCAATTTTCAAAAAATCATATCTTGAAATGTGTTCATGAAATCTCCACGAGACGCCTTTCTGCACTGGAGACTTTGTCAAGGTATCTTAGAAAAAATCAACAGGTCTCAGTTATGCTTAGGTTCTCAGAAACCTGCGCCGGAAATTTGTTTTATATTTTCCTCATAACTCATAAGCATCATGAAATTTGATCATGAAATTTCGTATGAAGTAGCGCGCAATGGAGTCACATATTGTGTTTGAGGTTTCAGAATGTTATCTCTAATAGTTTTGCAGTAATCACAGTTTTCCTGAGCTGAATAATAATAAGAATAATAAGAAGAATAATAATAATAAAACGAACAATATCAATATAATCCCCCGCAAGCGGCGGGGGATTATAATGATCTGACCATCCCCATTTATTGAAGAAACACACTACCAAGACTGCCATCTGAGCATCAAGAATGAGCCATAGGTGTGCTGCAAGTTGCATGATCAGTGAGCAAGTTGCAGGGCTCACTCTTGATTGCAAATTCGGATTGCTTAGGACCAGTACCACTACTCCTTCATTACTGGACCAGCCTCAGTTCCAGAAAGCCGGTCAATAGGTTGTCTGTACCAGTGTAGCGGTACAGACAGGGTCAATAAAAATGAATAAAAGTGATAAAAATGCAAAATAGAAAAAGAAAAAATAAACTACTCTTCATTTCTCAAACCTTTTCAGATGACGTTATGTGAAAAGTGTGTGTGAATCGGAAACCAATAGGTAAGAGTATACCAAACCGCTAACCCCCTGGACTCGGCCAACTTACCCCTGGTTCTGGACTGGAAGTGGGCTGTTGGGCTCAGTCTGCAACACTAGCTCACTCAGAGCTTTCTGCAGACCTATGGAGAGGATATCCTGCCATTGCCAGCCATAAGTCCCAACATAAACCGCGCACATGTCTCAGATGCCTGTGACCGAAAAGCCAGGCAAAGAGATCCCCCCTCCTGGAAATGTCTAAGAAATGACTGATGCTCTGGTGAAATAATGAACCAACATGCTCCATGGAAGTTCTCAAGCAGCTGGTGAAGTCCACATGCAGCCACTGTCAAGCTGTAGTGCATGCAAAGGTTGGCCAGTGGCCACACTCAACACCGACATGTTGTGATTTTTCAAATGCATCCCTTGTTGACTTTACTGTTGCAGTGAAATTGCTGTGATGTCCATATTAATGAAAGTCATTCATGTTGTTGCAATGATATTCCTCTATACTTTAATTAAGGTTTCAAAATTAAAAAGCATAATTTGGACTTTTGTAATCCTGTTGACTTGGGAGGATGTTTCTTTTTTTGCTTAGTGTACAACAAATATCACCCTGTTTGATTATTGATGATTGATAGATGACTTTGTGGCAAACAACACTAATTTTTTGAAAGTAACTAAAAAAGTAACTAATATAGAAAAGAAAAAACAGCTCGAATCGTTCTTAATTCTTTTTTCTCAATGTTTAGAATTTTTTGAGGAGTGAGAAGTCGATATTTATTTTTCGACTCCAAACTCCACCCAAAAACTCCACAACTCTGACTCGAACCAAAGCCCTGTCCACAACGCAAATGAAGTGAGTAAAAATGCATATTATCAAATTGTATTTTACCAACCTCTAGGGGCTCTATGCCCTGTGATTGGATGACAACTGCATGTAGACTGAAAATGAAGGCCAGAATGAAGCGATGCTGACGTGAACCGTACATTTTCAGAGATGGAATAATCAAATGATTTCTTGGTTTATCTTTATATAGGCTTAGAGATGCTGCACTTGAATTAACTCATTACGACATCAGTAGGGAGCGGTGCTAAAATCAGTGGACCTGTTAGTTGCAGGACTGAGATGCTACCTCATCAGGGCTCAGGGGAGCTCTTGGCTGTTGCCGCAATGGCGCACCATTTCAGATTTTTAAAATGGAAAAAATTCCAGCAATCAGAGTATAATATTGTTGAAAGTACCAGGGCTTTGGATTCGGAGTCGAACTTTGATTTTCAGGTTAAGTCGGATTCGGTGTCAGAGTCGAAATTAAATTGGTGACTCCTGACTCCTAAAATTATTAATATAATTAACAAAAAAAAGAGTTTCCAGAATTATGAAATGTATTCAAATATCACACATAACTTACAAAACAAGTTTTCATGTGTAGAATCCCATGAAAACTTTGTAGAATTAATTTTTCTCCCCGGCTAACCATGTGAAATTGAGTGCAATGATTCTGATAAAGGGAATCGGGATACGGAGTTGGAGCCATAATTCAGGACAGTTGGAGTCGGAGTCGCTTTTCAGAAAGCCAAAGGAGTCTGGAGTCGAGGTTGTTTCACTAACATGTACTACCCAACACCAAAGTTGTTGTTGCTGTTGATAATACCAGTGACCGTCCAATGTGTTGTTAGTTGGAGCTAGTTTAAACAACATAACATAGGAACCTCATTCAGACCCACAAATAAGATCAGCCAACACATCATCCACCCAAAGGACACTATCCCTCCTGAAGAAAAATGCGGAGTTATCTATGAGGTCTCTTGTAAAAACTGTAGTAAAAAATATATTGGGGAAACAAGCAGGAAACTGGCCACACGCATCGCAGAACATAAGAAAGACCATGAAATATCTGTGACAACAGGGGTCTCGACAAGATCCAACCGCCAGAGGTCTGGATTGGAAATTCACAAATCTGCCATAACTGACCACATGGTCCAAGAGAACCATGTACCTCACTGGGAAGATGTGAAGATTTTAGCACAAGAGACAGACAATACTACAAGGAAGATAAGGGAAGCCATCTGGATAAGACAGAAGGAGAACATGAACCAGGATGAAGGAGCACACCATCTCTCCCACTTATATGATGACCTTCTTACCCCCAAGAAGCGCAGCGGAGTCAAAGTAAAAGTCAAAAATCTTTTATTTCACCAGGATGGCTCCAACTAACAACACACTGGTGTTATCAACAGCAACAACAACACCTCCAAGCTCCACTGTCATTTCCATGTGAACAAGGACCCTGACATGAGGTCTGAAACGTAATGTACAATTTGGGGCAAGTTTTCACACTTTCGGGGCAGGTTGTCACACTTTCAGGGCAAGTTGTCACACTTTTGGGGCAGGTTGTCACACTTTCAGGGCAAGTTGTCACACTTTTGGGGCAGGTTGTCACACTGCCATGCACTATGAAAAGTTAATGGTTCCATTTCGGCCGTTGCAACACCTTGCTGGGTTTATTTAGTCTGCATCCTAACCGCTTCCTGCTGGAATACCCCTCTCTGATTGGTCAATAGACAGGAAGTAGGGCTTTTCATTGTGTTACCGAGGTTGGTCATGATTCTCAATAGCACCAAAAAAACAGAAAAAAAATTAGAAACATTTTGATACTAGTCACTACCAATTTCGGTAACAGAAAGTACTATTATCGCCCATTTATTTTCTTAGTGCCATGGTTGGGTCTAAATAGATAATGAACAGATCTGATACGTTTATCTTGTTTTATGATAGGGGGTGGGCAGCCCCACCCTATTTTCAGAGGATAAGTCGTTCATTGTTCATATTGCTTATTGTTATTTAAAAAAATCTCTGGTGTAGGCCTACCCATTAGGATATTAGATGTCAATCCCCTTAATACAATCTAATGATGATTGATGATGTATGCAGAAAAGGCAAAGTGTCTAAATAGGTTTATCTAAAATTTACAGAAGGAATTTGCAGAAAAATTCTGTAATAATCAATGCTCTTCCTGATCAAAATTCTTTTCTGTTGCATGTCACAATTTGTAGCACCTTTGCACGGAGTCGCGTCTTTGCTAAGGTCTGCGTTGGGCAAGTAGAGGATTCCATATATGTCCAAAATAACTTGCCTAAGTCGGGATCTGGCTTACAGAGTATAACTTTCTGCATCCAAGCTTTTAACCAAGTGTGTGACAACCTGCCCCGAAAACCTGACAACCTGCCCCGAGTGCTAAATTAAAAAAAAAAAGTCCAATATGACATCAAGATTATGAATGACATAGGTATATATACACCCGATAGATGTAAGTCACTCCTCTTTAGACATTCAAATAGAATGGATGTGCTCCTACTTGCTTTAAACAGAAATATAGCATGCATAAATTTTTTACAGTATGACAACCTGCCCCTGTGACAACAAGCCCCGGTCCACGCTACTTCTTCTCTAAAAAGGTATTCCAGATTCATAAGCAAGTGAATATGCATGCATGCCACTCCTTGCCTGGGAGATGTCTTTTTTTTTCTTGCAAATTATGAAGTATAATAATTACTTAAAACTTAATGTTTTATTAACCTTATTCTGTCACTTTCTTTCACTGAATAATCCAACCATCACACTTAATTCAAGTTAATTGTATGTTTGCTTCAGATTTTTGTATGTAAAATATGAGGGGCGGGGGCAAAAGGCACTTTAACCCACCACTCTCTGAAACATGAAGGGAAGACATGTTCCCCATCCCACCCCCTTAAACGAGGACCACGCTTAATAGATAATAATTGATAATAAAATTATCTTATTAAAGAAAACAATAATTTTGGCAATCAGCTTTACAAACTGGTCCTGATCTATCTTACTATCATTTTGATCACCACCATTATTTACAGGTCTTTATCTTACAGCACATTACTGGTTAATATTTGTATAATGTTACCATGTTTTCTTCACATATAAGTGGAAGTATCGTAACTTCATCAACAGCATACATATACTGAGAAATACACAGTACGCACTGAAAATCTTTTCGACTAATTAAGTTCGTCAAACCCCAAAAATGAGTGAAATATCTCACTTAATCAGTCAAGTTCTGATGTAGCCAGACTCTAAAACAATCACGTTTAAGTCTGTGTGGCAAATAGATCAGCAGAAAGCTTGGGAAATAAATCTATAAAGAAGTTGTATTCATTTCCAGTGGAAGCTGCCTCTGTTCGGGACTGACAAGTGGCAGCAGAATGCTGACAGTCCCTGGAAAATCAAATTGGGTCAACAATAATTTGATCTGTTTTGGACAGATCACCAGATCAGGTAGAACAACAGCTGTCCATATTACTACGCCAAACTACTTTCACAAAGCATGGTTGCTGGCAAATATCCAGTCCACTGCTTTGAATGAGAATGTTTGGAAATCATGGGACAAAAAGAAAGTTTTGAAACTTTAGCATACACTTTGCCTGTGAAAGGGATGATTTTACTCATCAGAAGTTTGATGGTATTCAATCTACTTATGCCATTTAGTGCATGTTAAATTGTGGTCAGAAAAGGGTCCAAAAAGAATGCATTCTCACTTATTCACTTGTCCATACAAAGATGATGTTTTTGTTTAGTGATATATCAAAAATGCTCAATTGTATTTATTCTGTTACTTTATGGAGATTTATGAACTAGGACAACAATATAATTCACAATTTCATATAAGCTGTGTTACTCTCAGCAAAATGTCTTGTCCATGCCACAAGTGGCCCCCTCTATACTGGCAATATATGTGAGCTACAATGTATACATCCTCCATGATAAAAATAGTTCCAACTTATTTTGGTATTTACAAGCTGTCTGTTTAAAGTTGAAGCCAACAAAAGTCAGATTAGACACTTGCAGAGTTTTTGGAAATAAATTAGACCATCACTAAATGATGGAACTGTGCTGGTTTCTTCCACACTGTCCTGGTCTCTTCCAGAGGTAGAAATTCTGTTGACCGCTCACAGGAGCTTGCGAATTTTGCACCCTAGGTGGCAGCAAATAGCGGTCAACTTGTAGACAGCAAGATTGGTAGAACATTGAGGTCCAGCGTGCATTGGTTGCACATGATAGTAGGTGTGATATATATTATTGTTGATAACTGTATGAGGAAAAGGGATCTTTGTCCATTGATGTATATTTCACAGCTAATGTTTCTGACACAATTTTGGTCGTATTGTTCTTGTTGTGTATTTCACACTTTCCCCACTTCTCACCTGTGGTTCCTCTTCTGTGTGTTGAATGACAGTCAGTGTTTGAATTCCATTTACTACAGTCATGTGAGGAAACACTGTCAACATTATGTAAATACCTGTGCAGCAGCAACTGACATGTGCATGTATCTGGGGAAGAGGATTGTAAGTACACGTTTGTATCTAAATACAGAGTAGTATCATATCTTTAGTGTGTAATTTAGATTTATTCTCATGCTCCCAATTTGGTTGATGTTGTAACTTGTACTGTCTTTTACATTTATTGTAGTTAACCACATTCAAGAATCTAATAAAGGTTCAAGATGTCTAGAGCTTCTACATTTGTGCGTTAATCCTCCCCTCGCAAACAATTATATTCACTGATCTCCTTACTTGCTGTTTAACTTTAAGCAGCTTTAACACATCCTAACATTCACAAACACCCAGCAAATAGCACAATGACAGATTAAACAATACTTCAAGGTGAAATAAATATTAGTGTGATACCAATTGTATTTAAGATTGTTATTAATGACTACCGATTAATAATCCCATGTAGTTTGCAAAACAATATCAGTCAACTTGGTTCATAGTTGTCTTGTGTTACATAATTGATTGTTTCAGTTTACTACTGAAGAAGTTGAGCAGTTCAAGGGACAAACCCCAATAGATCCTCCCAGTATTTCATGTCAAGACTATGAATATTATTTATATATCAGTCAGCTTTGCAGGCATGCTGAGTTCCCAGATGAGCTTTAATAATAGAATGTTTATTCCTGTAGCAGTAATTGGAATCAATTGCAATTGACCTTGTGTGCTTTATCTTTTTCACAGAGTGCTCCAGCATTGAGCTGTTCTAGAATGCTATAAAGAGATGGGATCATGGGAAGGACCGAAGTGTAGTTGTAGTCTATGTTGTCTATGAAAAGATCTGTGATATTTGCTTATACATAAAATGTACAAGTGGCCAAATGCATGATTTTAGCCATTACTTTCATCAACGTTTACTAATATTTTATACCGATTTTATTGTTTTTTATTCTATAATTGTCGTTGTTTTTATATGTCGAATACAGACTCATTGAGCTAGTTGCTAATGTTATCTACACGACTTTGTATAAATTATTATTCTTTTCTATATTAAGGAGCAATGGTGTAAAATTTACTGACTTGGGTGACCATACTTTAAAAATCCATGTTGGTTTTTTCAAAAAACCATTTTGAATCTAAAAAACCAATTTTGTCCCGACATTTTTTAGAGTGCAGTTGCTGACTGGTTGCAGCGGTTGGTTGCATAGAATAATTATGATAATTTTAGGAGGTCACCCAATTTTTTCAAGCTGCTGCAAAAATTTGGCAAGCCCGTCCGTTAAAACATTGTATGGAAATGTCCTACATTATATAAATTAATGTGTTTTTAGGCTCCACGCATGTTTTTTCATCAAATACTTTTTGTATTTTCTCAACGCTAAGTATGAAAAATGTAATTTTCAATTTGTTGCCCAGAATTTCACCCAATCAGGAAGGGGCTTGGTAACCACGCCTATTTTTGAAAACCGAAAGTAACACTCCTAAATTTAGTACTTCCATAAACATGGATGCTTCGCCTTATTTTCACCTTGCTTCTTTTTGGTTGTTGTTTATTTTTCAGCAAAAGATGCTCTGTCACCCAAAAAGTACATTCAATTCAAACAAATGTATTCAATTCCAAATGATTTAATGTACTCAGACGAGCAAAACACCTTTTGGGTAACTATTTGTTATATCTATATAGACATGATGATTCCAGGAGTGTCACTGTACATGTAGGCATACATGTCGGGGCTGTAACTTGTCAAATTTAGTTTAACACAAAATTGCCAAACGAGTCTTAACTTCTCACTTACCCATTGTTATATAACTATAAGACCAACAAATGGTGGATAGATGGTACTATTGGTACATGTACATATGGCAAGTGCAGCCCTCCAAGCCCAGTTCTGGAAGCTCACGAAGGTTGATCGATGAGATGAGATGAGAGAGAGAGAGAAATATTGTTGATACAGGAAAATAAATGATGCCAAAAGAATAATTGGGCATAAATCAGTAATAAAGACTGTATGAGAGAGAAAAAAAAAATTCTCAAATCAAATCGAGCAACATTTGGTTATGTTATAAATAATACTCAAGGTTAGCACCAGGCACCAGATTGTATTCTTTACGGAGACATGTGGGATAACGATGGCAGCCAATTTTCTGTGCTGTAGTCTGAATTAGGTATGGGTCAAAGTATTTGATAAGTAAGTGAACCACCATTCCCCATGAAATAACATTTGGCCTGTGTTTCACTTATTTATCAAAGACTTTGACCCATACCTAATTCCAACTACAGCAAAGAAAATGGTTGCCATTGTTATCCCACATGCCTCACATATCAGCCTTTATGACCCAATAGGCTAACTTTCCCCCCGTATTGCTAACTTCACCATGTTCTACGGTAAAGGCAATACTGTCAATTCCATATAAATTTATGTTCAGGAGTGTATGATATGATCCATCGCAATACTTTTCCCTGCCATTTTTTAAAGGACAAAAGGTGAACAACTGCATTGGATCAATAATCATCATTTCTATAATCACGACTAACATTTCCATAACTACCGCTTCTGTCAACTCACTGGAATAAATTACTGAAATGACGCTACATTAATTTTTCAAGAGAATGCATTGGGCCTATACCAGGGGAAATATTGATATTTTAATTCACAAATCAATTATCCTTTTGTCTTCCAAAGAAACTCTTCCATTCCTGACAGAACAATTAAACAGAATTTACCAAAGAATTACTTGTATGTAGGGCCTAAGTGCGTAAAGAAATTCACTGGAATATTCCTTGTGAAGTCGCAGCCTTACCATTGTTATTCTTTATGACTCATACTTAGTAAGTGATGTCACATATATAATAGAGCGATAAGCAAGAGCAATTTCTGCGACCGAAGGCTGCAAAAATTGTTATCGCTTAGTGATATTTCCCACACCAGTCATGTATTTACTGAAAAATCATGGCAATCTGTCACTCTCAAAACTTCATGGGATCCGCCATTGTCATTTTCAATCACGTGACTCAATGCTCGCCGTCATTATTCTTACGCGCATGAGCACGCACGTGTATGCATGACTCCGTTCGGGACATCAGAAAGATGGGAGAGAGGGCGCTGCGAAATAGTGGCATCTCTGGCGGCCGTTCACGAAATCGAAAAAAAAACGACGCAAAATCAATCGAAAATTCAGATCCATTTAAGAGTTCAATGTTCAGATCTGCCGTAGTGGGTGAACACAGCAATACAATGCTGATCACTGCATGCTCTCCACTGAGGCATTTTACTCAATTTGATGTCAGGGGAAGTAAGCTGATGTTCCAGACGTCTTCCCGACGTCAGACCATAGAACTGTACATGTCAGACATTTACCCCATGTGAGGGATCTTTTACTTGCCCAGCAGCAATAGCGTAACTATGGGGTCTTGATCGGGGGAGGGGGAAGAGGTAACTGCGGGTGGGTGTACGCGATTCTCTGGAGGGGCACCCACTGTACTAAGGGACCGTTCAGAATTTATGACTAGGGGGGTGGGAGTTTTGCTTGAACTTCCCGTCAAAAATTGATACCCCCCCCTTGAGTTTCATGCGGATTTTTAGTACCCCACCCTTTGGTTTCACGCGTATTTTTAGTACCCCCCCTCGACCTACAAAGCAATACACACATATATACTGTTATACATGGCCATGTGTACAGATTCGCGTCATTTCGCGGACTTTTGCACGTTAAAAAGTCCAAATAAAAAGAGTTTATGCGTGTTTTCTAACATTTTTTCTTTATCAAAATTTCTTACCCCCCTTGGAAGTGTTGTCAAAAATTTATACCCCCCCTTGAAACATGTGTGAAAAGTTAGTACCCCCTCGGCCAAAACTCCCTCCCCCCCCAGTCATAAATTCTGAACGGTCCCTAATAATAGTCTATTTTAGCCTAAGTCACAAAGATCATATGGGAGGCTTCGGCATGGGCCATGGGGTACAAGTCCAATATTGGGGGGGGGGCACAAGTCCCCCCCCCCCACCGTAGAGGCATCGCTGCCCAGCACAGAGACTGACACAGCCAATTTAAAATCCACTTGGTCTCACAAAATAAATGCACTGATTTGGAAACTGAGCTTGCAAGTAAAAATTTGAATTAAATTGATTTTATAACAGTGATAATTATCAACTTCCTCACTTATAACTGAGAAAGTTTGTATTTGTGTTTATTTAGAGTGACTAGCCATATTGATTGCATAAGTGGTGTGGCATTTATGCAAAGTGATTGCGGAATATTGCAATTAAACAAACTGAATGGAAAAGATCTTGTTACAAGACCAAACTAGAGTTTAGGGGGAACCGGGGCACCTTGGGACACTTTTCATATACATACTATGTAACATCAGTCCATCTAAATACTACATATATTTAGTACTTGCAACTTAAGTAGTCATGTAGATTATTACCAAACATCTCAATTGTTCAGATGAATATATTCAATACACTGTTGACAGTGTTGAGCTTAAACACAATGCACTGCCCAGCAAGCACCTTGAATTAATGTTACCAGTAACATTTTTAATGGGGGTTTTTTAATCACATTGCCCAGTAAGCACCTTAAATTTATGTTATAAAAATGTTTCAATAGCAAAGTAACATTTTTAATGGTATTTTTTTCAAATGTTAGAGTTTGTTGGGAAATTATCGGTAATTCGTAAGGTTTGTCAGACAAAAAATGTGATTCAATGTCCCCTAGAATCCTGACCTTGGGCACATTGGGAAAAAGGCATGGGAACATTTCAATATAAACCAGAAAGTAAATATATTTCAACATTGCTTTTGTACTAATTTTAATATAACACATACCTAAGACTATTCCCTGCACACAAATGCTCTGTAGAGGAACTAATTTTAAAAATGTAAAGTGATTGACTACATTTGAACTAACTGGCTTATGTGCAGTCATCAGTGCAAGTATGTTTTTTAGTCAACATTGCATGTTTTCATAAAGACAGTAATTCATGGTCATTTGACTATATTTATGTCAAACTTATATAAATGTTTATACAAGTGTTGAAAATGCTTAATCTCTCATGATTTGCAAAGAGATCTTTTCAACTTGAACGTATTGGGATTTAGTAGCGGAGAAGGAAAAAACAAAATGTGAGCTCACCCGAACTCTGCATCAGAATTTTTTGCTGAACAAGCTTAGAAACATTTAATAGGTTTTCAAAATATTTGATGATATCATTGTGATATAGACCTTGTCAGGAAGCACTAGACCAAATGTCCCAATGTATCCCCATGTCTCAATGTGTCCCGATTCCCCCTACTTTATGAAACAGAAGTTAACTTAAAAGCGGATAAAAAGTCTGAATTTGGCAAACTCGGACAGGACGCATTTCAGCAGTTATTTTAGTACTTGTTGCTGAACGTTCGTGGATTGACAAGTTGTTTATGATTCAGAGTTGATGGAAGTGGAATCCAGTGGTTTAATCAACTTCTTCCTTCATTGAAGAATTACTTAATCTATCAGTTGGCGTAGAAAGGTTAAGTTGTTGCGTTACTACAGCTGATGGTTGGGACTCAATGTAATCAGTATGTTACATTGATTAATAATTACAAGTAAATTTACCAGCTGTAAATGAGGTTTTCTGGGACTGATACATAGAAGAGAGACTGTTTGCAAAGGAGAAACAAATTGGTGGAATACATTTATTGGACATACCCCATCACAGCATTCAGGCTTTGTATCAAAACTAATACAACTGGTCATTTGAACCACAGATTTTCCTCACATACCAATCTCATAGGATCTTTTCAGGAATCATGTTATTTACATACTATGCATACATACTAATTATCATCAACTTAATAAGTGATGTATATTCCACCAAATATTATGGATCTCTTCAACAGCTTACTACCATACCGGGTGACATCCCCAGAGAAGTAACGGCCATATATCTGAACAATAATAGCCTTTCTGCAATTAACGCAAATGATTTCAAGTCAATGCAGACATTGAAACAATTGTATTTGGCTCATAATTTGATTACATTTGTCTCAGAAGATTCTTGTCAGGGTTCACCTATAGGTTATCTTGACCTAAATGGAAATCCATTAAACAGGTTCCCTAATATAAAACAACTCCAAAGTTCTCTTCGAACCTTGAAATTAGACAGATGTTCACTCACAAACCTGACCAACAAAATTGTTATCTATGACAAATTGGTATCTCTGTCTATGAACTATAATCCCATCAAAGTGCTGCCTGACATTTCACTTATGAACAGTGGCAAAGGCATTGGAACGTGTCTATCTTCACCATAACAGACTGCAACATTTTTCTGTCTCCACATGCAATGCAAGTCACCCACAAGAAGAAGTGACACTTCATTTACCAAATCTGTGGTATCTGAACTTGCACAACAACAGACTGAAAAAGATACCAGATGTTTCCCTGATGCCTAAGTTGACGCAATTGTTCTTGGAACAAAATCAGCTGACAGAAATACCCACGGGACATTTCACAAACAACAACCTGACGATCCTCTACCTTTACAGCAACAAGCTTCAAGTGATGCCCGATTTGACAGGAACATCTGAATCCTTGGTTACCCTTCATGTGTCTCACAACAAGATTTTCTCCATTCCTGATGGCTACTTCAGCAACTGCCCCAAACTCGAAAATCTGTATCTCCACAACAACTATCTCACATCATTCTCTCCGATAAGTGAGCTCGGGAATTCACTTAAGGTTTTGTACCTTTCTACAAACAGGATTACATCTATCAACAGCGCTGCTTTTAAAAATCTGACAAGCCTTCAGAGACTCTACTTACACAACAACCAAATCAATCAATTCGATGTACGAGTATTCGAAAATCTGGAATCACTTGTGACTCTGAATCTTGATGGTAATGCCCTGACGTCACTCGACAGTCCTTACAAATGGTGTTCTGACGTCGCTTGCCGTGATCTGCACATCACTCTGAAGACAAATCCAATCGTTTGTGATTCCAACTTGTGCTGGGCGAAGAGATATCCTTCCATGACCACCATAACAGTTGAAGAATGTCTCGGAAAACCCTGGACTAACGTGACACTTGACTTTCTGGCTTGTGGAGGTGAGAACCATGAGATGAACTTAAAGAATAAATATCTTATTGAAAAAGCTTAAAATGTGTGTACAATAGCTCCCAAAACATTATAACTAGGGCAGATTTCACGAAAAGTGCTCTTAAAAGGTACCTTAAACTTTCCAACCCTTTTGTTATCCCTCTGTTGCTTCCTGAAGCAAGTAAACCTATTACTAAGTATATCTGTGAGGTAATGAATAAATATCAATAAAATATTCCTCAAATATGTAACTTTTTCCTCTTAAAAAGATATTTTTTATGCCTCATGAGGACAATTTTGGACGACCAAACTTACTGGTGATCAGACATGCTTACTTTGGCACTCTGTGGAATCTGCTAAAACCAATTCAGGAAAATGTAATAGTATGTGATTGATAAAAAACATCTTGAAAATTATTTTGGAACCATTTTTAATTGTCTTGGTCATTGTAAAACTTGAAAAAAAGTGAAAAATAAAAAAAGACTGCTAATGTAACTCGATTCCGTCTCAGGACACTGAGGTTACATTAGCAACTTTTACATGGAAATTTTTCTGTGTTCTCGCTACTTATGCCAATTTCAAACATGAAATTATAAATTTTATTGAAAAACGTGTCGTATTTGCCTATTTACATCACCAAAAACATAAACGACTGGGTGTGGTACCTGTTTCTTTATTGCTAATGTAACTGTAATTTTGCATCCGTCCATTACATAGTGTTACATTAGCAAAATGTGTACGTAAAAATTATGTTAAAAAACACATGATTAGATCTCAAATTTTTTCTGAACTGAAAGCCAGGTCTCCCTAGAGCAGGCCAGGGACGGTACCCTGCTGGTGACTTCATTTATATTGAAGTAGGATCAGCATAAAAAATTCCGTCCTACAGCATTCATTGTTGTTACATTAGCACAAGGCCATATTTTTAGCTACTCTGACCTACCAATCCAACAGAAAAGATTGTTTACCCATGATTTTATTTAATGGAATGACACAATAAAAGATTTAGATTTCAGCTTTTTTTTGTCCTGCCAGCTATCCTCAGAAGAAGCACCCTGAGAAAATCTGAGAATCTACGAATCGATTATGTCTGGCCTTATTAGTATTGTGCTAATGTAACTTGTGGACAAGTTGTGGTAAGTCATTTTGCAGCTTTTTCGTGAAATCTGCCTTAGGCTTTACTATAATCAAGATTGCCAAGGAATGTTGCATGATTTACATAATGCCTATGCTGACTTGAAAACTATCTTGGCTTTCCAATATACAAATTATCATGATCACGGCAGTCTGCAAGTTTAAATTGTGATTTTTTACGCACATTGTAAGAACCATGCTTTACAAATTTATGCCTGTTCTATAATTGATAAAACATATCTATTTATTTCAGATGTCTTCGAAATGAAGGGTACATCTCGTACTGACAGTTCCGTTGGATTTGAACCACACCCGCCGTCGACAAGCAAAGAGATCCTCTTCACAAATCTGCCATCCTACAAATATTGTGCATTTTGGTGCATGGAGAAAGATTGCTCCAGCTTCAAACACACTCCTTTCAACAGACACTCTGAGCTTGGAGAGTGCATCATCTACTTTTAGTGAGTCCTAACGATAAAAGACAATTATGAGAAGGATCGCTCCAGCTATAAACATCCTCCTTTTAATAGACACCCTGAGCTTGGAGAGTGCATCATCTACTTTCAGTGATGCTTAATACACATAATAAAAGACAATCTTGAGAAGGCCTGCCCCAGCTTCAAACAAACAATTTTAACAGACACTCTGAGCTTGGACAGTGCATTATCTACTTTCTGCGACATGTAAATTATATATTATCAAAACGAAGACTAACTTTATTGAGAAGGCTTGCTCCAACTTCAAACACATTCCTTGTAACATGCACTCTGAGCTTGAACTTTATTGATTATGAATGAACTACATTTCTTGATTCACACAAAGTAAAAAAAATATCCTATTACGCATTTCCAAGTGGCTCCGTGAGCATTAGGACAGCAGCAATCCTGAGATCTGCCTCTCTCTCCCACAACTCCACCAGATTTGGAATGGGAAGTGTATCTTGAAAATTTTTCCTGAGTTGATGGGGTAGGAATAGCATTGTTACGGACAGAATCGATGTATCGGGAAAGTTGTCCAACATCGATACTGTATCGATACAATACCACAAGTATCGAGTATATTATTTCCATGGTATTTGGAATTATTTTGCTAAATATTGCAAACCCAGTAGAATCCACGTTGTTTACATCAAAAAGGCCCCACCACTGCTCTACTCTCATTTGAAATCTTGCAAACGAGACCACAAGATTCAAAATGGAAGATGCGGGTGACGAAAATTCGGAGATCTTGTGATTGTTTGTGGATAACTGAACAATAAACCTTGCATTTTGCTGTTTCTCGGGTATGTGACAAGTTATCAATTCCTTCGATGCATCGGAGAAGTTTTTGTCGATTATCAGATCGAAAAATGTTTTTATCGATGACATCCCTATGACGGGGGCCCATAAATGCATGCTTGTGATTTCCACCCCTACATGCAATAGGCTTTGTACAATTAACTGCAGTACACTTCGACAATGGTGCAGAGGGTCAAGTGTGGAGGTTTTGCCTGGGCATGCAGGTCCTCGGGAACCCCTCCTGCTGGCAAATAGGTGATGGATCACTCTGCCCCCCCTCAGAACCTGATTGAGGGTTTTAATGGACCAGGTTTCTCTCAAAGGCCCTGTGCAGACCACTGGACCGGCCCTCCAGCCTTAATAATTATGCATCAAATGAAAGTGAAAATGTAATGCATTTATCTGTACCACCAGTAACTATGTTACTCTATCCCGGATCTCACTGCCTTCGTGCAAAAATAGTTGCCTGATCTAACCAAAAGAGTTGTGACCAGGTTTAAGGTAAAGTAGAGTCAAGACTCTACCACACTGTGCTGCCATTTGGTCTCTGAAATGGAGTAATTATAAATTCAGGAACTGCAGTCAGAAAAGGTTAAAACTGTTCTAAACTCTCCTTTCGAAATTGTGCCAGGTAGGAGGTCAATCAGAATAAATTTTAAAGTCACAGGCAGCAGTGAACACTCTAAAAAATCTAGGGACAAAATTGGTTTTTTTAGATTCAAAATGGTTTTTTGAAAAACCAAATTTCAATGCAAAACCAACATGGATTTTAAAAAAAATCCATGTTGGTTTTTTGCATTGAAATTTGGTTTTTCAAAAAACCATTTTGAATCTAAAAAACCAATTTTGTCTGAAATTTTTTAGAGTGAATGTTGAAAATATGCATCAAGTTACTTGTTCCTGCTTGTATAAACATCCATCCTATGAGCTAAAGTACAATTTACCCTGGTAAAGCTTTTCACATGTCACAGCAGCATGTTTTTGATGTCATAAAGTGTCAACTGATGTTTTATTATCCGTTGAGCCACTGATTTCATAGAGGTGGCCAACAGATCACTGTAGGGCAATGTAGGCAGACTATAGAATGAGATCTAAATATCATGAACTTCTGTTTTTATTTATATTTTCTGTATACATTGATGTGAAAAAAAATTGTTAATATTTACCTTAAAAATTTATCTATTATTCAATTCATCGGAAAGAATCGTCCGGGTCACCTACATTAATTTTCCATATGAATTTTACTTTGATATGTGGACATTTTAGTTATCATCCATTTTACAATATTCAGCTCATGGCATATCTGGAATTTGCATGGTCATTCTTAAATATTCGAAATACCAATAATTTCCATTTTTCTACTAGAATTATCAATTCGAGAATCTAAAATAGATAATTTTGGACCACACTCATATAATATTATTCAGGTAATGGGTGACAATTAGGATCCGTATATTCATAGTTTTAAGCTGATGTTTTTTCGACAATAGTGTCCTATTTATTCTTGAGAGAAGTATTAGTTTTTAAATAGTTGAAGCTGAAAATTATATTTTTGTTGGATAAAACAATGTTCGCCCACAGATAGAGAGATCCGGGATAGAGTGACATAGTTACTGGTGGAACAGATAAATGCTTAACATTTGACCTTTTATTTGTTGCATTATATTGCATATATCAAGTCAATACTACAAGTTTAAGGGCTGCAATTGTCCAAAGGTGAAGTAGTAATAGTGAATTATCATCGAAAATGGTACTCCGACGAGAAAGCAATGACGAAATACAGTTACAGTGCTTTGATCGAGTGGGAATTTTAATATGTTATTTTTAAAACTAAATTGTTAAGAAAAACTGATTTAGTGATTTTTGCAAATTTTGGTGGGTCTACTGACTTTATTGCTTGTAGACTGGACTATTAGCACAATAAGGCTGAATATGATGACCAACGAGCTCAATAAAAGTTTTTTGGAAATCTCAGAAACTATTGACCCTAGAAGGTCAAGGTATGTGGGGACCATAGCAAATAAGACCATTCCACATATACATTTTGAGTATATTTGCAGCTCTCTAGGTTGAACGGTTGTTGAGATACAGCCCGAAAATTCAGAAAATCGCCACTTTTTGAGGTAAAATCAAAAGTAGGAGGTGAACCGGTGTAAGGACATCTCCAATTGGCCTGAAACTTCACAGGAAGTCTTCTGGACTCCATTCACAACTTTTGAGAAGGTTAGGCTCTGATCGGTAAACTTCGTCAAAATTTGGTACGGCCTAATGCACCCACCGGCAGATTTACATAACCGTATTCATTATTCAACGAGGGGGGGGGGGTTATTCCATTATAAATAAGACAAAACTGTCACTGGTGTTGCAAATGGCAGGGGGTACGCCTCTACCCTCACAACTGCCTTGGTACACTGGAGCGGCGTTGCTCCTAGAATCAGAATCTCCAACATAAGCACGCCGTGTGGCGCCATCGGTCATTGGTAACTGGTTACTGGTGCCCTCTCGTGGTCTTTCACGAACTAAGCCTTTTGGTAACTGCAAGGCTGGAAGGCATGAGGAGCGAGCGACGTCTGATACTGAAGGGACCACGGGGTGCTGGCCCAACGAGGGAGTGTCTCCGTCGGGGCCCTGGGTGGGCCTGGATTGCGTAGCCGCCCCAGGTAGGGACGCTCCTATTAGAAAACCAGCATGGGACTGAGGATTTACTTGGTGTTGTTTACCTTGGGACACGCAACGTGCGTAATCGCCAGGGGGCGCTAAATGTGGCCTAGGTATACTAGAGTGACTGGCAGGATTGGTGCCCATGGTAACGAGCGGACGCTCGCCTTCAGTCGTCGACCCAGTATCCGCCACCAAGTCTCTATGGTAAGACGAGGAGATGTTGTCAGCCTCGGGGATTCGTGCCTAAAATCCCCATCTCTTAAACCAAAGAGACCGTAATTCTCGCTCCCCAATTCATCATCCTGCACAATCGCTAAGTCTGAGAAGCCTGTAGGTAAACTGTCAAAATTAATGTCCTCGCGGACAGCCCCTGCACGAAATGATTCAAGTATCGTGTGACAATTCTTTCCCATAGGGCCTGGGTGGCCTTGGGCTGGTGCTCGGCAAACAGTGCACTTGGGTTTTTTCCGTGACCCAGATCGGCCCATTTTGGCGCCAAAAGTGACAGTAGATTGACTGTGTCGACAATGGCAGGCAAGTAAATACGCTTGCGATCTGGAATAATGAATCGTGCTAAACACTGGGCGGTGATAGCCCTAGCTGGATACAGGGTACACAGGCAAGAATGGCTCAAAGACTTACATAAATAAAGTGCGATGCAGTGCGATGTGGTGCAGCGATCTTGGATGAGACGAAATGAGGAGGCGAGTGGCCGCTCCAGAAAGGTCCCTGCTATTTACATGGAGCGAGACGCTCCAGTGAGCCGAGGGGCCGGACCTCCTAATTGGCTCTCAACGAGAGTGACGCAATAATACGGCGGGAAATCACGAGCAGGGAGAAGGAGCCAGGCGCCATCTTACTTAAAAGATCTTACAAGTAAGTAGCCTAATTATAAAACCCAACAATTTGCACCAATAGAGCTAAGAAAATGTGACACAGGCGATGTAGAAGATGAAATTCACAGCCTCTTAATATGCAGTGGAAATGCTGTACCCAGAATGGAACTCCTGTGTTACTGTGTGCTGTGTAAAGCTAGAAATCTAATCCCAAACTATCCTAATCTTGATACAAGAATCCGAGGATTCAAACACTGGGTTTAGCAATTTTTGCATGATTACTATTAATAGATAGAGGCGGGATATGTTTATTGCTCAATGACCTGCTTATGAAACTCATTTTACATGAACCTTTTTTCTTAAATTAATTTTGTTCTCACAAATCATAAGGAAGTATTTAGCTGATACTCTACAGATTGAAATACGAATGCCTTGTAAGGTTTAAACTTTGTGAACAGAGATAGCACTTCCATTATTTGTGAAGAGATATTGTAAGCAAGAATTTGAATGATTTTAGCGAATACGTAGTTATGCTGACATAGATGTTCTCACAACTTTTATTGAAATATTCCATAACTGAATACCAGGGTCACAGTGGACAATGTATGGCAGCCATTTTGTAGAAGCCAGTTTGGACTTCCTCAGGTGTTATTGATCCATACCCTCAAACACATCTCTATACAAGCACCAAATTTCAAACCTCCAGTTGACATACTAAGCTCACAGTGGCCAATTCAAGAATGGCAGCCATTTTGTAGAAGCCATCTTGGATTCCCTCAGGTGTTATTGATCCATACCCTCAAACACATTTCTATACAAGCACCAAATTTCAACCCTCTAGTTGACATACTAAGCTCACAGCGGGCAAATCAAGAATAACGGCCATTTTGTGGCAGTCCTTTTGTCAGCCATCTTGAATTTTCCCAAATATTGATTGACACCATCAAACGAAACTCTACCCGAATTTCAATAATCTTAAGTGAAAAATCGAACTCGCAGTGATCAATCAAGAATTGCAACCATTTTGTGATGGCCATTTTGGCAGCCGTCTTGACTTTTTCAAAATGTTCCTTATTCAAACCCTCAAACGAATCCCTAAATGTAATAACTCCAAGCACCGGTAATAATAACTCTAAGTGAAATAATAAGCTCACAAAAGAGTCTGAAAAGAAACTTTAAACATGTTAAAATGCTGCAATTTGCTGCCTAAAGAGTCTGGATTAGGAAAAAGACATGCTTTGGAATTTAGCTAAATTCTCAATAACCCCATAATTCTCAATAACCCCAGCACATACAGCGCCAAATTACAAAATGCATTTTAGAAACCAAGTATACTAAGGTCCCCTGTTGGTTTGTAAGCCTCTAAAACCTCTAAATTTGCCTCCACAACTTTTTTACGAAAGCATTTTGACCCATTCTCTTTATTGCACTGGGGGAAACCAGTGTAAACAAACTATCATTGAATGACTTGCAAATGAAATGTTTTACAGCACGATGTAAACTTCAGCTAAGCAAAAGATGGCAGAAGCAGTCTAAAAATTAAATAACAAGCTCACAGTAAACACTTTAAATGTGGAAATTTGCGACCAAAACAGCAGATATGAATGAGAAAACAGACATGCCTTGGCACTTTGCTAAATATTTACAGCATCAAATCACAAAATGTATTTCAGAAGACTTGTCTACAAATGTAATCCCCGTACCTTTTAATTAATATCATTTCTTGTTGTGTTTCAAAAAGTTCACACAACAACTTCTTCTCAAATGGATTAGACTAAAATAATTGCAGCAATTTGACATAAATTTATACTAAGATCAAGATTCATAACAATTTATTTACTCTCCCACTTTTGAAGGGGCATATAATTTATGTCAACAGACAAAAGAATAGAACTCAAAATTTTGGCTGATTGGGTCAATGGCTAAATTTGCACTTCCAATTAACACCTTGACCAAAGCTAGGAGAACTAAACCGTCTTTCTTGTGTAATTATACAAAAGAGACTGTAACATATCCAATTGCTATTGGAGTAGTGCAATCAATCCTGTCATCAATGCCACCATAGTATAGGCCTAGTAGGTCTGTGCTGCTAATCTAGTAGACCAGAAATTCATAGGGGTGTACGGTCAACTAGGCGACAAACCAACTAGTCGACACCCGTCAGTACTAACTAGGTGACAAGAAATTTGGAAATTTCATACCTGTGCAAACTAGGTGACAAGCAGTTCCAACTAGGTGACACAAATTTACACAGCACTTCCAACTAGGTGACACAAGTTCACAAAACACATCCAACTAGGTGACAATACATTTCCTAATTGACCACAGGTGACAATACATTTCCTAATTGACCACCATTGAAGGTGATCTGTCACCTGGTTGGTATCCCTAATAAAATATGTGTCACCTGGATGGTATCTGGGGGGTATCTGCTGTCACCTACACTGTAGTTGTCCAAAAAGTGTAGCCTAGTTGGTAGTGGTATGTCACCTAGTTGGTTGTCGCCCAGTTGGTAGTGTTGTAGCCTAGTTGTCTGTCGCCTAGTTGACCGGCAATCATTCATAGGCTTGGCCTTAAACCCATGCTTGGCCAGGCGAGAATCTGAATTCCAAAAACAATGTTTTTAGGCACTTCTAATCAAGATATAGAGTTAAACCAAAGCTAAATCAAACATTTAGGTTCTGTATTATCTAAATGGATACATCAAAGTAGCACTGCACTGCAAAGTGCAATCACCTTTGACACCTGTCAGATTGATTTCAAGTGATGTTCCTCAATAGCAATTTGGTAAACTGAGGGTGCAAGAAACCTTAAGAACTTCCAGAAATGCAATTAGCCATTGTTAGACTGCTTCTGTACATAGATACATGCAAAAACCAAGTGCTGATTGCTTTTATTGACACGCATTGACGATCGTCATGTGGGCGATATTACAGTGATTCAATAATCCATGACATAATATACCACAACAAAGTTTAACTATCTCAAATTCCACAACGCATTTTAGTACACCTCTATATGAACACAAAATGGACCACTTGACCACAACCACACCTGTATTAAGGCTGGGAAAATTCTTTTCCGAAAATCTCTCAGACTGGTTTTTCAGATAAAATTACACTGGGTGAAACCCAGTGTAAAAACCCAACAATTTGCAGCTATTATGTCAGATAAAAGACCAGAAATGATGCAGGCCTTAGGCTCCTACCTCAACATTGTAATAGGGTAATCATAAAATAAGAAAATTATGTATTTGAACATTAAAAATCAGCTTAGGATCAGAAATTTAAAAATTAAGTAAATTAAGGTCAACAAAATAGCAATACAGTAGCCTCTCTAACTGTCGAGCCAACAAGAATTCTTGATATATTTTGTGATGTTATTTTGTGAATTATCTTGTTTGTGTGGACTTCCGACATTATGGACTTTTTGGGCAAGATCGTACAGCTATTGAGCGGTTACCGCTGGCCTGTGCCTACCTGCTCTCACGAATGTGCATTTTGATTTTGACAAGACTTTTCTCCCTGATTTTATGAACATTTTATACTTATGATTTAGCAGACTCTTAAAACTAATTAACAACTGGGACTGGGACCGAAATTTTAACTTCATGTAACTTTTAAATTATGTACTGAAATACTGTATATATTTCTTATTGTATTAGGTGTTTGTAGATGTAGAGTAGTTGTCGATTTTTCCGTTGTTTACTGACAAATGTATCTGTTTGATATGTAAATTGTCAATAAAACCATATATATATATATATATATATATATATAAGCAAATAGCGAAATAGCAAAATAATCTGAACTACTATGATAAACTTTGTAAATTTCAAGTATAAAAATTGTTTTTTACACTAAAATTGTCTTTGACTTATTAAGAGAAAACCAAATCTAAACATTGGTGAAATGCCAAATTTAGTTAATCATTACTAACTTGGCAGTTTCACTAATTTCATGTTTAGTAATTTCCCCTCTTTATTTGATTAATAATTCGCTTCACAGATTTACTTATTTAGGTGTAATCATTTTGTCATTAATTTGGTTAGTTAATTTAATTAAGTTTCTTTGAAATTGCAGTACAAATGTGAATAGACCATGAGCGGAAGTACCAGTCATTGATAGACATGGTATATCAGGGCTTGTAGATTAATTTAATCCATCCATATACTAGCATATGACCAGTCCAAGAAATGCCCTGGACATGCATGTTTTGATATATTTGTCACAGATTCTATCAAATTTGACAGTTGACTATGAAAAACATTTTCTCAAAATTCACAGTTATTGTTGGGTGTTGTTGTTTCGATAAGTTGCAGATTCTTATACATTTTTATCTAAAACAGTAACAAACAATGTATAGCAGTTTGTGATCACTGCTATGGTTGTATTTTAATTGGAATTTGTCATGTGACTTTGACATAGGCTCCCACCAGTTTTGTATTTCTTCAAAATATGCAAATACTATAAAAGAAAAAATACTTTGCATGCCCGAACATTATCAAAATAAGTGAGATGTACAAGGTCAACTATTGCACTTGCACCATATCTGTGTGTTCTTTGCCAAATGGCTCTGCTCCTGCAATCTCAGAATTCGAATTGCATACGCTTGTATTGTCTATAGAGTATTATTGGTACACATGCGCGTGGAATAGACAACATGAATAATTTCAAAGAGCATATATATGTAATTACTTCAGAATTTACTTCAATTGCATTTAAGCCATTGTGCCTGAATAAGTGATGATAACAATCATTTGAATGAGTAGAAATTCAGTATTAAACCTAGAAATTATTGGAATTATTGGGTTTATTCCGAAATATTTATAGATAGGCAGGCTTAAGCCAAGATTTACTTGCAAAATATCCGTTTCAGTCAAAATTTGGGTATTTGTATTTGAAATGTTTGGAGGTATTCAGATACTTTTGGGCTCAATGGTATCTTTATTTATATTTAAATGTGTTTATCCGAATTTGAACCCAAAGCTGCATTAATTGTGTATTTTAAACTATTTTCTAATATAAAAAGATGTTGATTTCAACAATAAGAAAAGTAAAGTTTTTAACATACACAGCTAATGTAAGACGAGAAATAACTAAATTAAGGTATAAATAACTTCTTCTTTTTTAAAGTAGACTTTGGAAGAAGAAGATATTGGTAGACATAGATTTTGGCAAAATGAAAGAGATTTTTGTTTTCAAAAACAGTAGATTTTGGTAAGAAAAGTAGATTATGGAAAATTAGATTTTGGAAAAAGATGATTTTGATGGGTGTTCTGGAGCATCCAAACTTTTGGCCGGCAGTGTATATATTTTTTTTTATTCATTACTAAATGACAGTATATACATCAGTGCAAAATACAGTAGGCGTGAAACCCCAAGAGGTCACTACTTTCCAAAGAAATACACACTCATTTCATCAATTGTTATAGAGAAACCGATGTTATGTTGGTAACTGTAAAAAAAGAGTACAACCATTTTGGTTTAAATTAGTAGAACTTAAACAAATCACCAAAATATTGTTGGACGCTCCTATTATTAAAAAATTTATTATTCTTCTTAAAATGCAAGATATCACAATTTTTAATGTCATCAGCAAGTTATTTCAAATATCATCCATTTTAGATACATTTCCGGCATTTGAACGTCTAAATGCACAAATATCGCATGAAATATGAGTTATACGTATGGTTACTGTTTCTTAAGTGCATGTGGCACAGCATTGGCAGCAGATCTTTTTTAATTTGAACCTATACTGTCTGGTGGACAACACAAAAATTACGGGAAAAGCAAATGGAGCCATCGCAAATTGAAATATCAGTATGGCCACAGTTGTGACATTGTGACTAGCATCAACAGTTCTTTGAATCATGTGGAGCCCAAATGAGAGGAGCATGACAAGATTGAAGAATATAAATCGGGCTTTAATGAGTTGATCTGTTTTGGTTTGGTTCCTCTGAGAAGCCCTGCGTATATCCCTCACTTGTTTGGAAAATGTAACATTGACCACAGTCATTGCAGCACACATCAGACCATGAACAACCAAAACTGCTGAACTTTCAATCCAATTTAACTTCATTATGCACAGCGAGCTGGGCTTTTTACTGTTGCCTATTTTTTGTGTCAAGCCAGTGATAATGGCAATCACTGATGCAATCAAGATTAGGTAATGTTTGTTGCATTTTTTTATTTGATTTGAAGGATCTTGTGGACCTATATAGTTCAAAATAATGGAGCACTGAGAGAAAAGGATAATACAAACTTAGCACAAACAAGCTCTTTGCAATAATTGCACACTTCACCTGCTCATAATCCAGCACCAACATTTCTGAGCTTGTACTTTGTTCCAGTTGAAAATGGAATATCATCAGACTAACTGATATGAGTAACCCTGATAAACAAATGTGAAAAATCAGATTGAAGTAAGAGATTTTCATCAAATGATATGAATGTTCCATGGCTAAGAAGTTCATCAGACTGATAACCAACAGTAAAGGGAGAGTTATCCATGTTGTTCTGGGATAATCAAATGGACAAAGATCTTGCAGCTCATCTGTTTTTATAATCATACAGTGTTCAATCTTGACTTCTCCTTTTATACAGCAAAAGTGCAAGTTGTCAGTGGAGAAATGAGATAACTTGACGTTGAGAAAATCCTTTGAAACACCTTTAAGCCTTGGACTACTCAAACGTAACTCTTCAAGATTGTCTATTCCATGATAAAGTTCTGAATTGACATGCATTAATCTGGTATTTGTAAGGTCAATGTATGTTAACCTGAAGAGTTTGCAAAAAGGACAGCCTTCTAAATGATATAATTGTGTATCTTTCAGTGATAATTTTGTTAACTTGATTAAATCTGAGAAAGAATCTGAATTGATACTTGTTATGGCAGTTTTATCCATGTTCAAGTACTTTAATTCTCTGAAATCTACAAGGTGTGAAGAAAAACTCCTCAAGGGGTTATTACTAATATCCAGCTTGACTAATTTTGGTATTTTGAGGTTTTTGATCTGTGCCATGTCTGATATATTGGAGTATGAAATATCAACAAACCAAGTACTTTGTAATTCAACTAATGTCATTAAATGATTTGATGTCAGTCTTATTATAGCTATAGATGATCCCTCATGTTTTAAACTTACTGGGTTGATGCAATAAATGGCCCTTCCTAAACAGGTGCACTGGTGTGGACACTTTCTATCGCAAACTGCTTCATCATCACCAGACAGAGGACAATGCAACACCCCATCACATATCTCTGCTGGGTGCACACACATTTTTTCTTTGGTGCAGCGAAGCATTCTATTGCATGTCCAAGACGTACAATTCGATTCATCATCTCCCAATGGACACTCAGGTTTTCCAATGCAAACCAGCCTAAAGGGGATGCACCACTCTTGATCTTGACATGGATACTTGTCTTTGCAAAACAAATTATAGCATTCCCAGTTAAGCTCACAATTTTGAAACTGCCATGCTTCTTCACATGGTAACTTGTGGCCATAAAAGTCTGTGTCGTACACACAATCATGTGCCTTTGGATGACATATTGATGAACCAAATGGACAAATATATTTTGTGTAATCAATGTTTGTAAAATTGAAATATTGACTTGTATAGATGCTTTCTGTACAAGTTTCATTGCATTGCTGGTAGACCATTGCATTTAGGGCATTAGAGTCAGTTTTGATACATGACTGCTCTTGTGTTTTTATCATCAAAGGACTCCAAAATCTGTTATACTGTGACCAGTCTGGGCATTCTTCTTCTTCTTCACCAAGTTCACAGTCTTCAATTAGATCACACAGTCTAGAAATTGGGATGCATGATCCGTCCATGCACTGAAAGTGGAGATTCTTATCTAGGGAATGTAAGCATGGGTTTGTGCAGTTCACTTCATCGCTACTGTCAATACAATGTGACTTCAAATCACAGAAGTAGACCTCTGGAATACATTCGCCATTATCACATGGTTTGAAGCCTTCTTCACAAGATTGTTTTATTGGTATAGGTTCCTTCATGCACACTACTCCAGCTTGTTGGCCCACATCCATGTCAATTGGCAAGTTGAGTCTTCTGCTGATAACTAATGCTTTACTTATCTCTGAAATGCCTTTAGTAGATGTGTATATATCTATTAATTCCAGCTCTTTTAAGTGAATTATGTAATTAGAGCCATGGTAAGACATAGCAAGCTTCAGGAAAGGTTTAATTAGATCATCACTGCCTCCCCTTAATCTACTCAAACCACCAACTTTTTTGCATGCTGAATCGACATCCCTTTTTGTAATTTGCTTTTTGCCAATGAGGTGCTCAACTCTAAGACACTTTTTGTAGCCCCAAACCCATCCGGTATCACAGTAGTATTCCTTATTTATATCATTACAGTCGTCGGTATCATAGAGCATTTTAGATGGTGTGTACTGACAAAGAAAAGTAACATGTGAAAATCGTCTGTCGCAGTCAATGTGTGTCCATGATCTTGTGGAGGGTATAACTGCCAAACATAAATCAAAGTCATTGTCTGGGTTTTTGTTACGCATAGCAGACAACAGATACTGATACTCTTCTTCGTTGGTCCTACTTGAATTTTTCTTGCGGTACCTGTGCGATGAATTAAATGCCACTTCTGCCATTCTATTGGGAACATGCAGCCTGCTGAATCCACTATGACTTAGTTGCTGTTCCGACTGAAAATAAAGTACTTAAAATTCACATAAGATTGAATACAGAAGCAGATTAAATATGTGATAATATGCAATAGGTGAGGCCAATGATTCATGCAGTCAATTTTATGTTACTAAATATTGCTATTCATTTTCTTGAATTCTTTTTGTTTTTCTAACCATTTTTGTAAGCCTCAGTTCCCTTTACAGTAGACGAACGACGAGTACTTACATTCTGCTGCAATTGGGCCTCAATGACTTCACAACAAGTCCTATCAAATACATTGAAATGAGGTGTCAATTTGTCATAGGGCAACTTGTGACCTCATTTGAGAGTGGAGTGACACATCAAATGGCTTGCCACAATAACATTGCAACTATAGGCTATGATCTCACTGACTGTTTACACATCGTACAGTTTAACATGGCATGGATAGGGCTGTGACCTCACAAGGAACATTTTAGTCCAATTCCAATTCTGTAAGCACTTGATGTTCGTCTACTGTAACAATGTATACTTTAATCACACAATATTCTAATTGCCATGGTTGGAAAGTAACTGTCTCAAAGTGACCGTAATTTCACACCAACATCAATGGTCTCAAATAATACCTCAGCTTCTGTTTGCTCCTTCGTTATCAATTCTACACTCTAAAAAAATTCAGACAAAATTGGTTTTTTAGATTCAAAATGGTTTTTTGAAAAACCAAATTTCAATGCAAAAACCAAAATGGATTTTTTTAAAAATCCATTTTGGTTTTGCATTGAAATTTGGTTTTTCAAAACACCATTTTGAATCTAAAAAACCAATTTTGTCCCGACATTTTTTAGAGTGTGCGAAAATGAGATTTTTGCTTGATTTCATTGCCAAGTATTATAATTCTGATTCTCTATGCAGTTGAATAAACATAACTGATTTTGAATTTTTAACCAACGGGCAGTTTTACAGTATTTACACTCAGCCAATTTTTCATGTTTATGCAATTATTACGAGAAAAGTATGATAGGTATATCGAAATTGCGGGCAGTGGCAATCTTGTCCTACACTGACATATAAATGCACCATATTTTACCCTTCTGCAATGCTTTGTTTTGAAGCTGTAAGGAATTTAGGACAAATTTTGACATATTTTTATGTCTCACAGACTTTTTTGCCAATTTCATGGATGAACAGAAAAAAATATTCAATCAGTTGTGATTCATGTTAATGATACCTTTCTGGACCTACGGCTTGGGTATAAAATACAACAGGTTTCATGTGAAAAAGTTATATACAACATGACTTGGGTCCTAAAATGTAAAAAAAAGCAGATGTCAAAAATTTTGTTTTCGATGGACCATCAGTTGCTTCATATGCTGTTATGAGTAAGTATCAAAGAATGTGAATGCTGTTTGTGTTAATTTTGAAGCTTGAGACATATCTCAAGGTAAAACAGAAACATTTGTTTCACTAACCATAATTGGTTTTCAGAATGTCAGGCTTGAATGTGATGTCAAAAAAAGCATGTCCTCTCCAACCCATAGAAAAAACACTAAATGTTTTGTAGGAAAAACAAGCTATTTGTGTATCTTTTGCTCAGTCATGTGCCTTTATAAGTATGTGACAAATACAAGTTAAAAAGATATCCAGGCCATGTTCATACATTTTCTTACAGATTAAAATTCATGATGTCAAAAAATGTCCTCTCCAACCCATCAGAAATTTTGCTCTGATTCATGCGTTTTAAAACTGGATTCATTGAAGAAACGGCTATGGTTATACAAACTAAGTAAACCTGGATGCCTAAAAAGGGTTTTTATAAGTATTGAAAATGTAAAATATATTATCTTTCGTTATCTATAACACTATTTTGAGAAAATCAAAATTGAGATAAAAGTTGATTTATTTGTGTCATATATTAATATAATTGTAATTTTTTGCTATTAACTGAATGACTTAAAAGGATAATAACCAAATATCTTGTTAATGGAGCCATCAAAGATGTTTTTTTCCATAGGCGCCTGATTTTTGGTCATTTTCGGCGGTTTTTTGCTCCAAAACACTATGTTTGACACAGCCGAACACCATGAGTTTCAATCGTACAGTAACAAAACTTGACATGGGGTTAATAGGATACCTAGGGATTATAAACCATGGAAATCATGTGCCTTTTGAGACTATTACCCTACTCAACAGAAACTTTCAGGGTAACGGCAAGCCAGATTTCTGTAATTTCGTAATAAAAATGGTTAAAAAAAAATTGTGGCATATTTAATCGAAATTTAAAATTTGTATGGGTTTTGATGTTCCTATGCAACAGTGTGGCTTGATTTCCAAGAATAAGAATGGGTGAAAATTGTTTCTGGACGGATATTTTTCCTGATAAACATTTTTTTCAAAAATCAACCCTTGCCTACTTTAAATAGCGGTATTTTGGTAGTATACTACCAAATCACTTCAGTCCTCTTTGATTATAGAAACAGTAATATGTAAATTTTATGATAGAAAGACGGAAATTCTCAAATTTCAAACTTTATTTTGACACCCCATGAGACGCTTTGAGTGCAAATACTGTAAAACTGCCCCATGGCAATGTCTGCTTCACGGTCTATGAGTTTCTTGTGCAAAAATCACTGAAAATATCAGAGCAGGCTGTTACATTTCATGTTATATCTTCAGAATTGCTTATAGGACAACACATAGTACACTTTTTTATTGTTGTGTTCCACTTGGTGCCACTAACATTTTCGTTGAGTCAGTTTTTATGAAAATCTGTAACGAAATAGCACAGTCCTGCATTTGTATTTTAAGTAAACAAATTAGGCATCAAAACTTCACCACTCAACAGCTGAACTTTTAGGCCCGATTTCACCAACTTGGGACAAGTCTAAACTTTTGAGACTGACCATACAGAATGGTCTCGAATCCCACTCAATGTTTGCAATGTTATTCACACCTGAATCATAAGTCTAAATCACAAAATCTGTTTCACCAACAAAATTTGTACTTAGAAGAATAAGCTGGGGGTCACAGTCTATACATTGAGACCGGTCTCTAACAGTTTGGACTAGTCCAAACATATTGGAGAAAACGGGCCTATGTGTAAAATTATTACTCTATCTAGATGATATCTAGAATCGATTTTTATCAATTTTATAGGCGAGAGGCCTAATGTTAAAAATCAAGTGTCTTAGTAATGGCAATCAAGCAACTAAGTGCTCGCTAACTGGTTCTAGGATTGGAAATGTGCCTGACATATATAGGTGACATTTTGCTGACACAACTGTGACTTCGAGCATCTAGCAAAATCAGTTTCGATAACAATTCACCATTTTTACACCTTTTTTAGAATATTTCACTAAAATGTTGCCTCACCATGTAGGTATAACTGACTATTCACAAAATTGAGTTTAAATTGATTACTGAATAGGAAGTGCAAACGATTATTACTGAATAGGAAGTGCAACCGATTATTACTGAATAGGAAGTGCAACCGATTACTGAATAGGAAGTGCAACCAATTACTGAATAGGAAGTGCAGCCGATTACTGAATAGGAAGTGCAACCAATTACTGAATAGGAAGTGCAGCCGATTACTGAATAGGAAGTGCAATCGATTACTGAAAAGGAAGTGCAACCGATTACTGAATAGGAAGTGCAACCGATTACTGAATAGGAAGTGCAACCTAAGCGCCACCGATTACTGAATAGGAAGTGCAACCTAAGTGCAACCGATTACTGAATAGGAAGTGCAACCGATTACTGAATAGAAAGTGCAACCGATTATTCAATTTTAGTGTTGAGCAGATTTCCATCACTTCCCCACAACAAACCATTTTATGATGGAAGAACAGCCACATGCACCTACCAGATACATAACTGAAGATTCTCGCAGGAGTGTCACAGCATCAATTCGGCCGTCATAGTCAACTGGTATTCTTAAACTTTCATCCAAGAACCAATCAGTTATGCTTGAGCGCATCACATCTGTCCATATATCTCTGTATCCCACTGACCAAAGGTGAGCCCCTCGCTTCTTGCAAACTTCTTCTGATTCCAACCAGGATCCAGCAAAGTTGGTATTGATGTCAAAACAGTCCGTTCCGTGTATGCTGTATCTACCATACTTGATGCAATCCTCTGTATTTAACCTGTCTTCATGTGGGGCAAAAAGGTAGGAGTATAGAGACCTGGCTTCAAAATTAGCATTAACAATTATCCACATGGACAGAGGGTCCTCTTGTTTTGTGGAGGCATTAACCACGATTGACAGGAACTGGCCATAACTCCGCCAAACAAAAGGCATCAGTTCCTCAGTAAAGCTATAGGAGTGGACCATATCAGAATTATATATTTTGTCAAAAATGGTGCATTCAAGTTGTCTTCCAGATAATATGGACATCTCATCTTGAGATTTTTCTAAGTACATCGCTACCATAAACTCATTTGCATATTGCTTCATACTTCTCCATTGACTGAGAAAGGACACATCAAATGCAAATACTACGGTAGTAACTTTAAGAGAGAACATGTGATAAGGCCCGTCAAATTTTGGCTTGTTTTGCATGGTATTCACAGGCAAAAGATTAATTGTCTCGCAATCCCTGCCTTTCGCTCTCACTTCAATAGAAACTGTCAACATATGGTTCACCAAACAGTTGTAATTAATTTGAAATTTGTGGTGCCGGGATTCAAACTCCTTACTCTGATATTCCATTATTTTAATACTTTCAGTTGATCCAATCTCATATTGCTTTGAAGAACTAAAGTATGGAGTGCTGACGGCACAGGGAATTTTAGACCGTTCTTCAAATCGTAACGATACAGAAAACTTTAAGTTGTTGGATGCAAGTGATATCATTTGCCATTGGCATGTCTGATTTCTATAGGAGATTGTGCTAGATATAAGTTGCAGAACCATGCACTCCAACCCAACTTGAAACACAGCATCTCCACCTTCAGAACATGTCAATTGAGAGCATAGAAATACATAGAACGGACATGAAGCTGTATTACACCACCTCCAGATGAGGTCACCAAATCCGCCATATTGGAACTGCCCTGAGACATGACATCATTGTGACGTCACAGCAGGAGCAACAAGATGTTGTGTTTGGCTGATTGTGACGTGACATGATGCCATTGTTACTAGTGACGTCACTATTATTAGTAACGTACCGGTTACCAAATACCAGGCTGCCAGGCAGTTCCAAGATGGTGGATTTGGTTGCTTCATCTGCTAGAGCCTCATGTCCGTTCTATGTATTTCTATGATTGAGAGGTATGCCAAAGAGATCGTTGATACTTGTGGAACTGCCAAGGTGCTGCTGAACAGATACTGCATGGATTGGTTATTCTACGGCACTTTTTGTCAGACTGTTTTACAATAAGCAGTTTCCCTCTTGAAACTCCAGTACCATAGCTGTAAATTACAACACTCATGGTTTCGGTTAATGTGCTAAAAGGCTTATTAGCATAAAGCGTCATCTGCAGTTTGGAGCATAATGGTCCTACTCTGACAAATGGCTGGTCAATTATGAATGATTTTGTTATCACTAAACCATGAAACTGGCAAATATGACCCTGGGGTGTATCACCATGATGTTCTGGCTGAATTTGGTACTGCATCCAGGGATCTGACAGTGCATGAATGCTCAGCAAATTATAAATCATGTGTGAGGTGTTGCGTAAATCCCATGTCACTAAAGTGTCACTACTTTCCTCATGGTACGTATGTACCATCTTTAAATGAGGGGCAATTCCTGTAAAAGAGATATCAAAATATTCTAGAGTGGGAGAGTCGGAATTTACTTCATAAACAATGTACAACTGAAAGGTACTAGCTGTTACACTTCCTAATTCAGTCCCTTCACAGGTGACATCTATTCTTGGTGACCTGTGGGTAGGCCCATCATAAAAGGATAGCCATTTGGAGCAATTGAAAGTCAAAACATGCATGTAACTTCCAATGACAGTCCTGAGTACAACATGGTATTCAGTCATTTTTGATCGAGCCCCAGAGGTGAACGGCATGAGATGAAAGTATTTTATCAAATTGGGTTGTACAGTTTCACGTATTGCCATTGTGTTGTATGTGACTGTTACGTTCACTTCAGTTGTGTGTACAGCCAAACGTATGTCCTCATTTACTGACCTATTAAAATGCAATATGACCTTGTTTTGGATTTCAGAATATCCATCTTTACTTAGTGTGGTTATTGTGTTGTAGCTGACAATTGTATTACACTCATTGGCCTGAAAATCAAACTTCAGTTTAGTTACGAAAAATAGTTTGAGTATCTTGAGCTGAACCAAGCTCTGTGAATAATTGGTAATTACGCTACTTGACAACTGGTTGACATAGAAATGAATGCCATTGTGTCCTTCAGTGTGAGTTTTGTCAGTAACTGACAGTGAGAAGTAATTTTCAGTAAATGGATCTCCATTTGGGAAATTGTGAACAGTCAAATTAATACACAAACTTTCTGGAACTTGCAACTTCCATGAACAATCCATAATTCTGTCAACTGTTATCTCCACTGACCCACACAACCCTTTCAAGATCCCTTCACAATTATTGTAACTCGTTTGGTAACATCTGTTCCATATTTCTTTGTATGTCTTTATTGTAATCCCAACACTATCTGTTAAAGTAACCTTGGAATTTTTATGCATATTTGAAGAAATACTTTTGGTTATATAATTACGCCAATTATCAGGGGAATTAAAGCATTCAAATATCCTTGCATAAACAATAAGGTAAATTAGAAGTATGATGATAAAGTTTATCATCAAGTGTTTCATCATTTTACTGGCGTGCAGAAGAACTTTACAACAATATACCACTAAGCAAAACTTATGTATATCAAGTCTGAATATCCAGGTGCTCCCCGCTAAGATGTTCAGATAAATGGAGTGAAAGGTCTTTGCACAAAATATATTTATACAAAAACTTGACTTGTTATGATTCCAATCATGGTATCAGTTTTTCTAATGATAGCATAATTATATATAACACAATATGTAAAATAATACAATCAAATTCATAAAAACAGAGTGATCATCAAATTAAATGAATATTTTGCATGATTTTAAGCAATTTGTCTATATTATTATCTCATGTTTTGACACTTTGGTATCTTTTACTGAAATTGAATCATAAATTGAACTAAAGCATCATTAGAGCAATTTGTCTATATTATTACAGTGAGCTCTAAAGTTTTAATGTCTCATTGTACATGTATTCAGCTAAACTGGCTGATACAAATTTTAGGCTTTGGATTTTATAAGGTGAGGGCGATTCAATATTAATTCTATGTTTGAATGCATTTGTAGCAGTTTCTATCTTCATGAGTTATTTTTTAGTGGAAATTTCTACACAGAAAAAATGTTATGTTCAAATCTTGGAATTGCTTTCATACTAGTTTGCGTTGTTTATATTAATGGTGACTAATAATGAATCTATCAATACAGTTACGGTGCATTATGATTTCTAGTGGAATTTGTAAAATTACATTATTTTTTGTAGCAACTTGGTGTAAAATGTGTATATATTCAAAATTCAAGATGTCCTACTGACCATGTGATTGTGGAATTGTGGAATTTGTGGTTATAAATTCAGAGGTCAAAAATGCTTGTTATTTATATATTACACAATGCGATTATAGCAGACGGTCGATGCTTGTTGCAATTGATTTTTTTGTTTTATGTCTATAAATAACCAACGCTGGTGCTGAGGTGCTGTAAAACATCTATAGCCTCAACTCAACTGATTTTTTGTGATAAATGTTTCTAATTAATCATCCTTATACTTGATTCTCTTAATTATTAAATAGAGATATTCACTGTGGTGTAATGGTCAAATGAATTTCCATAATATATGGACATAAATACAAAAACAAAAGATTAAATATTCATTTCAAAACTTTGGTTAAAAAACTTCTTAATAATAACTTAAATATTTATTTTTTATACATGCATCTACTCCTGATTTTATAATTTATTTGTGCATCTTATTTATACTTTACTTATTTCTTATTTGTAGATTTACCTGTCTGTGATGGTGTAAATAAAGAGTCTTCTACAAACTGAATACTTATAAATAAATCATATATTCAACTGCAAGTCCGCAACAAGCCCTATGGTCAAATGCCTAGATCTCACACCTTCTGAGTAATCCTTAGCCTAAAAACAGCACTCAAGCACAGGTAGCTCCGCACTGTTTAAGAGTCGCCTGAGAAAAGGCACTAGACTGAACTGCCCTCTACCAGCACACTTTGCAACAGACCAGTGGAGACCTCTATCCTATAATATAATAATACAGTTCTACCACATAAAAACAGAAGGGTTAAATATCGCAACATGCAATACTTACATTATTCCATAAAAATGTCTTCAATGAATATAATAATTCAAAAACCTTTGCCGTGCGAAATGTTTATAGCAAGGAAACATCACCCTGCCAAGACAACCCCTGCCCACACAGGCTGCAAAAGTAACTATTTGGGGTAAAAATTGGATATTCATGAGCTACTAGTCATTCCTGGCATGTGACACCCCTGTTGCTTTCAAAATGGTGTAAACTACTTTTTAATGGGAGTTTATCACACCATCTTCTCTCTAATACTCAAAATAGCCCATCTATTATTCATTAAGGGGTTACTATTTTTGTGGTTAGCATGTTTAAAGATTCAAAATGACTTCCCTATAAAGATTCCTTGTCCTCAAATTGGAAGGTCACATAAATTATACCCTTAGGATTTTTGAATCCCGTTAGCTGATTGGCTGAGAAGGCAAACTATATATATATATGTCAGTGCCTGGAATAGTGGCTGAGGGCTGCTGTGTGGGCAGGGTACTGCGTGGGAGGATGGGAAACATCAGTGAGGCTTCTTGCGATGATGAGTTTGCATGTGCTTCATCATATTTCCTTTCTCACTAAACCTTTTGCAACAAACAGAACATTCATACGGCTTCTGTCCACTGTGAGTTCTCATGTGTGCATCATAGTCCCTCTTTATGACAAAACGTTTACTACATAATTGACATCCATATGGTCTCTCTCCACCGTGATATCTGACGTGTATATCTAGAGCTCCTTTTTGGCGGAACATCTTTCCACAAACAGAACATCCGTACGGCCTTTCTCCAGTGTGTGTTCTCATGTGAGTGTTGCGACTTCCACTTTGAGTAAACTTTTTGCCACAAACTGAACATGCATATGGTTTTTCCCCAGTGTGTGTTCGTTCATGAATGACAAGTTTCCCCTTTTCACTGAACTTTTTACCGCACCACGAACAGCCGTATGGTTTCTCGCCGGTGTGCAATAGTGAATGCCTTTCAAGACCAATCTGAAGCCTGAAATTCTTACCACAAACAGAACATCCATATGGCTTCTCTCCACTGTGTGTTCTCATATGGGAATCATGGTGCGTCTGTGTCGTAAATCTTCTGCTACAAACAGAACACTCATACCGTCTTTCTCCACTGTGTGATCGCATGTGTTTATCCAGATTTCCTTTAATGCTGTACTTCTTGCCACAAACAGAACATCCATAAGGCGTCTCTCCAGTGTGAGATCTCATGTGCCGACCCATAGCACCTTTGTCGCTGAACCTTCGACCACAAACTGAACATTTGTGCGGTTTCTCTCCACTATGTGTGCGCATGTGTATCTTAAGATTTCCCTTTTGTTTGAACTTTCTTCCGCATACAGAGCATGCATATGGTGTATCTGCACTGTGGTCATTACGAATATGTAGATTAAGTTGATGTGTTACATAGAACATTTTGCCACAAACACCACATGCAAGTGGCTTTTTCACATTATGCTTCATCATATGTTCATTTAAATGTCCTTTATTGCGAAACCTTCTATCACAAACCGAACATTTATGTGGCTTCCGTCCATTGTGTGTAAGCATGTGTTGATCTAAATTTCCACTCTGTCCAAACTTTTTCCCGCAGACAGAGCATCCATAGGGCTTCTCTCCAGTGTGTGATCTCATGTGTGAATCAAGACCTCCTTTGGCATTGAACCTTCTGCCGCAAACTGAACATTTGTAAGGTTTGTATACAGGTAGTAACTTTGGTTTTTGTGTTTTAGTGTTTTGATTTTGGCATTCATTGGTCAGACTGGGTTCTGGTTTTACCTGCATGTCCATTTCACTGATTTGATTTCGTTCCTCTTCCACAGCCATGTATGTAGAGCATCCACCAATGTTGTCTTCCAATTCTTTTTTACCGCAGATGTCACCTTCGTCAAGCACATTTACAGCAGTCTCAGTCGTTCCAAATTGTTCGCTCATAATCATGCTTGTGTTAGCAGCCATCTTCGGCGTTGTACACAATCTTTTTTATTTCAGCTGACAAGATAGAAGTCCTTAACAAAGTAGACGTCCTTAACAAGGTAGAAGTCCTTGACAAGATAGAAGCCCTCGACAAAGTAGAATTCTTCGACAAGGTAGAAGTCCTTGACAAGTTAGAAGTCCTTGACAAGATAGAATTCCTTGACAATGTTGATATCTACAATGTTATTTCTAGTAAGGATAGTGTAATCATCCACAACAATTAAGTTTATCCATCAAAATAATTGTTTTTGCTGCTAAATGTTTTTGTGTCCTTGATGAGCCAGGATCAATTACTGCAAAATAAAAATAAAATTAGGGTATATTATAATGTGTAAATTATATCAATTTTGTGGTGAGTGCACTTATATATATATGCAAAGTTTTAATATATATTCGTTAGGTTATTGCAAGCTGAGAAACTCAATTGTTCAGGCAACAGGCAGGAAAAATGATACTTCCATACCAACTGGCTGGGAGGCACCAAATGATGCTTGGGCTGGCTGGCAACCTGCTGGTCACATACCAGACACTTTCCCCCAGTCGCATGCTATGGTCTTATGAATGTAAGTGCCATAAAATGTGCAACCAGAAACTTGCACTGATTTGGACATCATTATCAGGTTATTATGATAACAAACAGAAACTGTCATGATGGCTTGGGATGTCCCAGCAATATTATTGTGTGTTTCAAGAAGGCCTTTGTTTACATTGCTGGTTACAAGAAGGCATTTGTTTACATTTTGTGTTACAAGAAGACCTTTGTTTACATTGTGTGTTTCAAGAAGGTCTTGTTTACAATGCTTGCTTCAAGAAGGCCTTTGTTTACATTGCCTGCTACAAGAAGGCCTTTGTTTACATCGCATATTACAAGAAGGTTTTTTTATATATATTGCATGTTATAAGAAGACCTTTGTTTAAATTGTGTGTTTCAAGAAGGTCGTGTGTACATTGCTTGTTATAGGAAGACTTTGTTTACATTGCCTGCTACAAGAAGGCCTTTGTTTACATCGCATATTACAAGAAGGTTTTTTTTTATATATTGCCTGCTACAAGAAGGCCTTTGTTTACATCGCATGTTACAAGAAGTTTTTTTATATATATTGCATGTTACAAGAAGCCTTTTGTTTAAATTGTGTGTTTCAAGAAGGTCGTGTGTACATTGCTTGTTATAGGAAGACTTTGTTTACATTGCCTGCTACAAGAAGGCCTTTGTTTATGTAACCAACTATGCCGTGGATAGACGAGAAGTACTGCAGTTGGTTTAAATTCAAATCCATTTATTCCAGATATGTACAATAGTGGAACCGCATGTCCACACTCTCAGATACAAAGTACCATTCAGTAACCATTCAGGTATAACCATTCAGCCTATAAAGTAAATAAAACCAATAATGAATATATATACAAATGATACAAATTAATAACTAACTGACTGAACTAATATATGAAATATAATTGGTAAATTGGTTAATATGCTGAATGAAAGCATGACTTACCCTAATTGGGCTGAACATAACCAAAATGAAGCTGTGCTCTCTTCAGTGTCTGAGCTAAGAATGAATATCTAATCTGGCATGGTCCAATTACCATGCATCAGTGCACACATGAGTTCGAGGCACTGATAGGATTAACAAAACACTTTAAGAAAGTAAGAGGCCTGAACAGGTATGCTTGATCAGCGTTACATTTACATCACAAATTACAAGAAGGTTTTTTTTTATATATTGCATGTTGTTACAAGAAGGCCTTTGTTTACATCGCATGTTACAAGAAGTTTTTTTTTATATTGCTATAACACAGTGGACAGACTCGTGTCTTACGTTCGAATGCATTTATTAATGCGACGCACAATCGTGGTGACGTCACAACACTACGTCATACATATGACATCATAAGGTGATCATTGCTAGGTTAAATTAATGTCACTCTGTTACATCTCTCCCTTTCTTTAAAAGAAATAACTACAACAGTATAACACCAAACTATAACTGTATGGTTATAATACAATAATTACAAAATTTCTGTTATTACAAAATATCTTTTGTAATTATTTATAAAATGTCTTTTGAAAGTCTTTAAATTGAAAATAAACATTATTTTACAATAATGAGTTTTGTCATTTATATTGAAATATATTTGTAGTAATTAATAATGTTACTAATTGTTATTCTTCATAATTACAGTTTATAGTAAATGAAATGAAATTCATTTCAGCTTTTAAAAACAAATAGCTGATATTTATATGAAAAGTAATTAAACAACTTTATATGAAGTATATATGTGAGTATACAGTTTTAACATCAAATGGGTGATTTTACAATTTCACCTGAACCTCTTACTACAGGGGAAAAAAAAGTGCAACGAAATGACAATGTGTCTGGTGCTGAAGTAGCTTTGCCACGTCACAAATTTCCATAGATGACTGAGCACATTCAGTATATCACACTCCAATATTTTTCCCATAAAAGTGAGACAAAACAATCTTCTACAATTATATGTTTTGCTTTGAAGCAACTGTCATCAACAACTGATATTTGTTGGGAAAACACAATGCATACACCTCACACATGTTCAGGGGTGCGCCCAAGGGGGGGGGGTTCTATTCATTATATCATTAAAAGCCAAATATTATTAAAAGTCAATAGTACCCAAGATATGCCCGTAGTAAATCTTGAAATTAAAAAAAAAAGTTCGCCCAGACAATAAATACATCAATCAGTTTATCTCTCAATCTCAACAGTTGCATAGGAAAATCAAATTTAATCCTATATTTGGGCACTATATTCGGCAAATTACTACAGACAACAGCAATAGGATGAAGGCTGGTTGAAACTGCTGACCAAGATAGATCCAGCTTCCCAGAGCTGGGATTAAACCTGTTACTCATTGTTTGGAAGCACTAACTACCAACTGAACTAACCCCCTCACCATACAGGGTATGGATGGATGGATGATTGGGGCTTTACGTCCTGTATTTATGCACTTGGTAGGGTAATTAGAACAGGAGGAGGACATGGCAATGAGGCGAAGGATAATTGAAACATAAGCCCAGATGACCCGGCAAGAGCGGGATTCGAACCCTGGACCAAGCGATTGGCAGTCCAGCGCACTATCACTAGACCAACCCCCCCCCTACCATACTGGGCAAGAGGAATAATTAATTTATCGAATTTTAGTTGAGAACAGATATTCCTTCCAGGTAAAAATGAATTATGATCAGGGAAACAATGCATTTGGTGAGACATATGAACATTTGGTGAGACATATGAACAAAGATGTTGTTCACAAAAATTGGTTTTCAAGGGCGAGCATTCAATTTTCAAGAGGGGATATCTTGAGGGTTTTGAATTTTTCTCAATAGGAAATTATTTATTTTACAGTAATGAGCTTACAACATCCACAAATTTGTTTGTTTCTAAATGAAACAACACAATTTTTCTAAGAAATATTTCCATCCGGTAATTATCTGTAGGCCGATAATGACTGCCCAAAAAGGTTACACGGTAGGCCTACTTTATTTCACGAAAACTGAAAAATAAATTATTTATTTCAGAAAACATCCAACTCCCCCCTCCCTCAAAGGTTGCACCATTACGTACCATTTCATAAAAGAAAGGTGTTACTAAAACTTATGGATTAAAGTGTTGTACTCAGTTTGGGAGATATTTACACTCAGTGCTCAGTGGTGCATAGAAAAATTGCTTGTCACAAGACAACTTGAACAGTAAACCACATGGTCATTTCGTTGCACTTCTTGTTCCCCTGTAGTAACAATTAAAGTTATTATAGAAAATTACTTCTTAGGAAAATTCACTTTGTAATCATTGAACCGTTTAGGCATTTGCCTTGAACGTTTAGGACGTTCCTGAACAACTGGCTGTTCCGGACTTGATACCTGTGGTTGTTCCTGATTGGAATTCTCGACACTTACATTTGCCGGAGGAACTGACCTATTGTCAGTGACATCAATCTCATCGAAATCTACATGAGGATCTACATGTAACAATGGTTGTTGATTTGTCATTAAACGCTTACAATGCATCAAGTTACGAGCCTTTCTTTCGCAACCTCTTTGGGCAATAATCATTGACCCTTTTCTTTCTACAACTTGATAAGGATTTGCATCAAATTTTGAGACAAGTTTGCCTCGACCAACCATTTGTTTTAACAAAACCTTGTCACCAACATTTACATTTGACTCAATGATGTTTCTAGGCTTTTCTGCATAAAATTTCATTTTGGCCTTAGCCTTCTGATCTGCAGAATGGATTTTAGCTGGATCTTTCCTGCTAACATGTTCTGGTAACTTTGTACGTAAAGGATAACCATTCAACACTGTGGCTGGTGGTTGACCAGTGGTACTGTGTGGAGTGGCACGATAATTACTCAAAAACCGATACATTTCACTTCTCCACCTTTTGTTTGTTAATTGTGCACCTCTAGTAACCTTTCCTAAACCTTTCATGAAACTTTCAACACTTCCATTAGCCTCTGGCCAATATGGAGTTACCTTGCGATGAACAAAACCTAATTCTCGAGCAAAAGCTCGGAATTCTGCACTCTGAAATGGAGGGCCATTGTCGCTTTTGACAATTTCTTGAACACCTCACGAAGCAAAAATTTCTTCTAAAGCATTAATTGCTTGATTGGCTGACGTTGAAGTCAAGATTCTCGCTTCTGGAAACCGACTATAATCATCCAAAATAACAAAGATGTAATGACCTGAAGGCAAAGGGCCATAGAAATCAATGCTAACGTTTTGCCATGGTCTGTCTGGCAATGGACTCATTTTTAGCGGTTCTCTAGGCTTAGTGTCATGGTTTGCACAACACGTAATGCAAGAAGAAACCTTGCGTTGGACTAATTGATCTATTCCAACAAACCAAACTTTTTCTCTAAGTAATGATTTTGTCTTGTTTGTACCTTGATGACCTTCATGTGCTAGATCAACTACCTGATTTTGCAGGCTTTTGGGTATCACTACACGTGAACCTCTCAGAATTCGACCTTTCTCGCTAACACACAATTCAGCGGCTATTCTTCTGTAAGAATGCAGTACCTGAAAATCAACATCTGAACTTTCAGCTAAGTCTAACTTGTCTAACTTGTGCCAACTGTTAGTTAGAAGACAATGTTTTACAAGAGTAAGAGCAGCATCTTTTCCGGTTGTTACAACAATTTCATCCAAAGTCATTGACTTAGGCACTGAATGATTTGCAATCATGTTTACATATTCTTCAACTGCACTTTGTTGTTTGCTTACCATAGGTACAGAGTTTGGGTGACCTGACAGATAATCTGCCGGATTGTCAGAACCTCGTCTGAACTTAATCATGGGCTGATATGGTTGTAATCGAAGTGCCCATCTTTCTAATCTAGCAGACAATTTGGCGTTGGGATTGCCAAAGAGACCTAACAAAGGTTTGTGGTCTGAGAAAACTTGGATCCCTAATTTACCATAGATATGCAAATGAAAATATTCGCAGCCCCAAACAACTGCTAATGCCTCGCGCTCTAGCTGGCAATACTTTCTCTCAGTTTGAGTAAGTGATCTACTCGCATATGCTACAACTTGCGAAATACCTTTTGAATCAGTTTGAGTAAGCAAAGCAGCTAATCCCACTGGGGATGCATCTACCACAATTTGAGTGGATTTGTTGACATCATAATACGCGAGAACTGGTTTACAGCTGAGTTCTTTGACTATACTGCGAAATGCTATCTCTTGTTCATCTCCCCATTCAAAGGGTTGAGATTTTCTAGTCAATTTGACAATTGGTTCAATTTTGGTTGCATAGTTTGGGATGAACCTGGCACTGTAGTTTACCATGCCAAGTAGACTTCTAACTTCTGCAATGTCTGCAGGCGATTGCAATTTCTGCAAATCTCTTACTTTAACTGGGTCAGGGCTCATACCTGCCGTACTGAAAACCATACCGAAGAAGTTAATCTCCGTGAGACCAAATTTGCATTTGTCACCATTGGCAGTAAGGCCATGAGTTAGAAGACGGTTACATGTCTGTCTAAGGGCTCTATCATGTTCTTCTTTAGTTGAACCGAACACGATTATGTCATCAGATATGTTAATCGCATTTGTGAGACCTGATAAGACATGAGCTACGGCTTCCTGAAATACCTCGCTAGCACTAGAAATGCCAAAAGAGAGACGTTTGGCACGAAAGAGACCAACATGAGTTGAAAATGTGGTGATGTACCTGGACTCTCTTTCTAGAAGCAACTGATTGTAGCCTGACCTTAAATCAATTCTACTGAACATCACTGCACCATTTAACTTGGCCTGTATTTCTTTGATAGTTGGCGCAAGATGGCGTTCTCGTTTGATCGCTCTATTAGCTTGGCGCATGTCAGTACATATTCTAATCTCATCAGTGTTCTTCTTGGGAACTACCACAATTGGAGAAACCCAAGGCGTAGGGCCTTCTACCTTCTCAATAATATCATTGGCTAACAAGCTGTCTAGCTTTTGTTCTACTTTAGCTCTCAAATGAAAAGGAATCCTCCTGTGAGGTTGAGCTACTGGCTTTACAGTTTCATCAATGTGCAATTTTACACTGTAGTTTTTCATCAAGCCTACTCCCTCAAACAAACTTGGAAAATCTTTCTCAATCACGTTTGAAATTGAATTCACAACATTTGGTTCAGCTATAGTTACAAGCTTTAACAATTGAGACGCTTTACAACTCAAGAGACATCCACTTTGGCCTGATACAATAAACACTCTTTCTCTGATTGAGACACCGTTGTACTCAATAGTTGCGTGAAATTGACCTAGAGTCTTAATGCTCTCACTACCATAAGGAATCAATGTAGTGGTTTGGTTTGAGACATCAATTGTACCCTTCAATTTGTTATTGTACGTACGTTCATCAATAATACTGCATGACGCTGCAGTGTCTGCGATCATAACAATATTGACACCTTCGACATTCAAACTGAATTTTGGCAACCCTGACTTGACATTTTTGTTAACAATATTGAACAAACAATCATTGACATTGAACAAGGAATCATCAACATCATCACTGGACAAGCAATTGTCATAGTCAATTTTGGGATTTTGAATTTGAACATCATACATGAGCAATTGATCGCTAGAGTCAGTTGTGAAATTGTGAACATGAGAAATGGGCAATTGATCGCCATTGTCAGTTGTGAGATTGTGAACATCATAATTGAGCAATTGATCGCGATTGTCTGTTTTGTGAGTGTGAACACCATGGTAATTGGGCAATTGAACGCCAGAGTCAGTTTCGTGAAAAATGTTAAACAGATAATTGTCTTCAAAATTATCAAAATTGTCATAATCGAAACATTCATTCTCGGTGAATGTGGTATCGACGTTGTGTACGACTTGTTTCTTCGGTCCACTTGAGCGATTCTGTCGATTTTGTCCACGATTTGGTTTTCCACGATAACCCCTGGAACGATGCGATTGCGAGTTTCCACGACTTCCTGACCAGTTTCCGCGACTCTCGGACTGGCTGAAATTTCCACGACTGAAATTTCCACAACTGTTTCCAGACTGTCTTGTTGTTCGACACAATGACGTGTAGTGTCCGACTCTGCCACATGATGTACAATTTGAGCGAAACGCCGGGCAAGCTGAATAGCCTCCTGGATGGGGGTAAGTACCTGCACAATTCCGACACTTGGTACTACGGCTGTGATTCGCTGCTTGAAAATTTCGACGATCTTGACCTTGACGTCCACCTTGACGTCCTTGTTGTTGACGTTGATCGACGCTATTCACAACAGGGCTTTGTGATGCGTCTGAGTTTAACAATTTTTCAATTTCATCATTTTGCAAAGAGCAAAGTTCATTGTTTCTGGCATCTGTTAGCATAGGCCTATCATTCAAAGTTTTGTTAGCATTTGTAGGCTTCAAATATTTGTTTCTGACTTTTGAATCATTGCAAGTCTGCACAATGTGTGATTTGAGTTCTTTTTTTACTGCTGCCTCATTTCCAAATGAACACATGGATGCTTGTTGTTTCAATCTCATAAAATAACAGTCAATTGATTCACCTGATTTCTGCCTCATGCTTCGAAAAACAGCTTTGGAATATTCAACAAATTCCTGTGGCCTGTAGAATTCTGTCAGTTTCGTTTTTGCAGTTTCATAGTCATCTCCAATTTCAGGCAGTAACTGAAAATCTTCAAAGGACTTCTCACCAATGTAATGCAACAATACTGATCGTTTTTGAGCAGCTTCTGTTATTTTTGTTGCAGCCATGTACTTTTCCAGACGGATAATCCATTTGTCCCATTTTGGTCCTGTCTGTGTTTTTTCCTCTCCAACAACATCATCAAAAAACGAAATTGGGGGCACCTGCAGTGCTGTTGCCATCTCGGTTAAAAGTAAGGCTGTTGTTAGCCAGTTAACCATGTCCATTTGTTAAAAACTAGGCAAAGTTAGCAGCACCATCCTCGTCGCCAATATAACACAGTGGACAGACTCGTGTCTTACGTTCGAATGCATTTATTAATGCGACGCACATTCGTGGTGACGTCACAACACTACGTCATACATATGACATCATAAGGTGATCATTGCTAGGTTAAATTAACGTCACTCTGTTACAATTGCATGTTACAAGAAGGCCTTTGTTTATATTGTGTGTTTCAAGAAGGTATTGTTTACCATGCTTGCTTCAAGAAGGCATTTGTTTACCTTGCTTGTTACAAGAAGGCTTCTGTTTACATTGCATGTTACAAGAAGGCTTTTGTTTATATTGCATGTTACAAGAAGGCCTTTAAATTGTTAACACTACAGGTTCCCTTCTGCTTTTATTTCAGATTCTGGCCAGCTGTATCATCACAAGTATTTGAGTAAACTTCCAATATTTAACAAATTCATAAAACATGGGTTCAGACTTCGGAGGTCAACGACTCAACGTGTAGAAAAGTATTTATGGATACCTCGGTTTATAAAAGTTTTGGACCATTTCAAACATGGTTCCAGAATGAAAATACCTGAAAACGTGGTATTATAAGACCTGGATGACCAAGTGGGCAATGAACTACGGTTTTGAATTTTTTGCTATGGCCTTGTAAGCTTATCATCCATTTGTGTCGCTAATTTGCTGGATGTGTCTTGATATATCTTTAGAATTTTTTTTCTACAGGTCAATGGTGTGATTCTCTCCATGGATGTTATTTCTGCATATGAAAGTAACTAACTCTTTTAACATGCTTACAAAACATCTATTGTAAATTTTTTTTAAACAACAAAAAGGTAGTACTTGAAATTAACCATGGCCAATGTCTCTGATTAATTAAATTATATGAATAGTGTCATTGAACTGAAATAATTTTAATATACAAATCCTTATGGGCTTACGTCTGTAATAATTAGGGAAAAATTCACCAAAAAAGTTACACTTTATTTTTGTCATTTTTAAAAGACAGCCGAAAAGAAATCTTTTAGTAATTATGATTTAGCTTAAAGCTATGCACTATACTAGCCTAGAATAGTCCAGAAAAAACCCTATTTATCAGCCACTTTGTTAGTTACATTATGTAAAGAGAGGGCTTCCATGCTTCGGGCCAAAAATTGGCTGAGTAAATACAATCCACTTCAATCAAAGCCATCCTTGAAAATAATCCTTTAATTGAAGTTCCCATTGATGCAATATAGTGATGAGACCCTCCACACGACCACACCTCTTATTTTGAAGTTATTTCATGGATATCACATTATGTCAATGGACATGACTGACCTGTGAAAAAAGCCATGTTTCTGGCCATAATTTGGCTGAATTATGAAAAGCCTGTTTAAATTTAATCACAGTAATTCATCCTATTTTTTATCAAAGAAATTGTCCATGCTTCATTCGAACTATTGCCTAGCAAAACATGTTTTGCAAGTTTGTTTATAGATTTTGTTAAGTTTAATTTGCAGAAATTACATGGAAACAAATGATACCACTGGCCTGCAGAAAAAATATTCAAGAGAAATGAAGGAATGGAGACACATCCAGCAAATTAGCAACACATGTCTGATAAGCTTAAGGCCACAGCAAAAATTTCAAAACCGTAGTTCATTGCTCACACGGTCATCCAGGTCTTATCATACCACGTTTTCAGGTATTTTCAGGTATTTTCATTCTAGAACCATGTCTGAAATGGTCCAAAACTTTTACGTACCGAGATATCCATAAATATTTTTCTACCTGTGGACCAACTAGCCCATATTCTATGAATTTGTTAAATATTGGAAGTTTACTCCAACGCTTGTGATGAAACAGCCGGCCAGAATCTGAAAAACAATAGAAGGGAACCTGAAACATGCAGCTATTGCTATTCTATTGCCTCCTGTAGCTGGCGGTGTTTCTGCAGTTGCTGGAGACTCAATCATGTCAACAGACTCAAGTCACTCAACAATGGAAGAGCCAGTTTGTTATACCCAGTCACCAGTCTACAAGTTGACCGCTATTTGTTGCCACCTAGGCCCTAGGGCAAAATTCGCGAGCTCCTGTGAGCGGTCAACAGAAACTCAGAGTGGGGAACTCAGACAACTTTTCCTGGAAGAAACCAGGACATTCCCAGCAGGTGGTGATGGCAGCTGTGCTTTTGGAAAGTAGTCTGGCGTAGTAATTCAGGCAACTGTTGTGCGGCCTGATCTTGTGACCTGTCTTAAATATGTAAATGTTGACCCAATTTGATTTTCCAGGGACTCACAGCCCCTTGTAAGTCACGAACAGAGACAGCCCAGTCACTGCTAGCCCTGGGGTCACTCCGTTCAAATTTTGGTGGGGATGCTCGGCGGAGGCTGCGAAAGTCAGACCCAACCAGACTCGGGCAATGCAAAAAATGACACCCAACAAGAATCAAATCTATTCAAAATTGGCACTCAACAAGACTCAACTTTACAGCAATTTAATAAGAACTGGTTAGGGACCGTTCAGAATTTATGACTGGGGGGGTGGGTGTTTTGGATGAGGGGGTACTAACTTTGCACACGTGTTTCAAGGGGGGGGGTATTAATTTTTGACAACACTTTCAAGAGGGGGTAAGAAATTTTAACAAAGAAAGAATGTTGAAAAACACGCATAAACTCTTTTTTTTTTAGACCCCGGAGTCAGTCAAGTGATGCTTGGATGACTGACTTGATGTTCAATGACTTGACTTAGTCATCCTCTGTGACTTCACTTGACTAACTATGAAGTTGGCTAAGTCAGCTTGGCTGGCTAAGTCAGCTTGGCTGGCTAAGTCAGCTTGGCTGGCTAAGTCAGCTTGGCTGGCTAAGTCAGCTTGGCTGGCTAAGTCAGCTTGGCTGGCTAAGTCAGCTTGGCTGGCTAAGTCAGCTTGGCTGGCTAAGTCAGCTTGGCTGGCTAAGTCAGCTTGGCTGACTAAAACAATAGATGAACATTGTTAATGTGGGCAATATAACGTTTAATAATGCTTATCGGATGGGCTTAGTTGGTGTGACCAACTTATCAATATTTTGCAATCTGTGCCTGTGGCCATGTATAACAGTATATGTGTGTATTGCTTTGTATGTCGAGGGGTGGGGGTACTAAAAATACACGTGAAACCTAAGGTTGGGGTACTAAAAATCCCCATGAAACTCAAGGGGGGCTATCAATTTTTGATGGGAAGTTCCAGCAAAACTCCCACCCCCACCCCATTCATGAATTCTGAACAGTCCCTTAGTCAGAAATGGTTCTTGTGTTATTTTGTCAAAAATTCGAGTTTGGATCATGGTTTTTGATGGATTTTTTTACCTCTATTGGTCCGATTTTCACAATTTTTAAAGGGGGTCAACAAGATCGACTTTGGGTGAATTTGGGGGTCAAAAAGACTCACCTAGGGCCTAAAAACGAGGGTCAAACCTGCGGAGCATAGGTATACAATTCAATACATTGAGTGCCAGCTGGCTGGTCCCAATTTTAGTTGTATAAATATGAACTTGAACATGGTAATGTTGAAATTAAATGAACATTTGATTAATGCTTCAAATAGCTTGTTTTTTTTTGGCATGACCATACAAAAGCTTTTGCATGTAGCTGCATGTGAACTCCCATTAATAGTGGATCTGAGTTTTCTACTTGTTTCTGATGCTGCAACCAGTATACTATAACATGCAGAGCTATGCAGGTAGGCCTAATTAGCAATTGACATGTAGTTGGACTAAACACATGATATCATAAGCACACACCTACCTTACAACTTAAATAAAGTGAATATATCACATAACATTTGACACATGCACATTTCCTGGTCAATAGCATGCAGTCTGTTACATGGACTCACTGACCTACTTGCCCTGTGCAGCCATGCACTACTGTGGGCAATTGATTTTTATGCCATCTGGTGTAACTGCAACAAAACATGGAGAGCCCTGAATTTCTCCCGTCATGCTGCTTCTTTTAAAACTTGCTTTTACACGGAACTTTTCAGGTGATTACAATCAGGTCTCTTATGAAGATACAGATACCAATTCAGACATGAAATATCTAATTAGATATCTTCCATAGATCTAATTTGTCGTTATAGCCTGCTCTCACTGCATCACAAAAGTCAAAAGAGCACCCCCCCCCCCCACACTCAAACGGCCTCAGTCCTTGTGTTCATGTGTTACAAATATGAAATCATCTGTAAGACAATGAAAATGTCACACATGACAAATTTCAACTTTTTATATTCCTTTGCGACACTTGAACGTTAAAACAATTTTTCAAATTACCTTTGAAAACAATGAGAAATGAAAATTGTGTTTTATTTTGTATAGCGCCTTAACTGATTCTTGGTGTTGTTGAAAGAGGTTGATTTGATGTTCATAACAGGACTTTGGAGTCGGAGTCGGGAGTCGGAGTCAGGAGTCGGAGTCGACTCGTAGAGTCTGAGGTTTTTGGGTGGAGTCAGAGTTGAACTTTGACCACAGAGGAATACAGAGGAGCAACTCAGCCTAAATCTTGTCACAGCCGCAACTGTGGCGACCTCGTGTGGTCAGATGTGTAGCAGAGCTGACTGCAGCAAAGACAGAACCAGCAAAAGAACAATAATCTTAAATGTTTCTCGTCATAAATCAGCAACTATTGGACTCTCACAAATAATGTTTACAGTTTTGGAATCTGTATTTCATGTCCTTGATGATTGGCTATCTTATATTTCTTTTTTCAAATTTATAGCAGAATTTAGACCCCCTAAACAGAACAATGTCACAAGAAAATGTGAATTTTTGTTCTCATTCCATCTTAATGTATTTTGTCATAAATCAATAACTATCAAATTCTCCCAAATAATGTTTAGAGTCCTAGAATGTAGAAGTGATATCCTTTATGATGGTTTTTGTTAAATATTTTTTATTCAAAGTTTGTAGCAGACTTTTTGCCTCCAAACATGAAGTTGCCAAAGAAAAAACTCGCTAAAAATGTGACTTTGAGTCTCATTCGGTTTTAATGTATCCTGTTATAAATCAATAACTATCAAACTCTACCAAATTATGTTAACTGTTCTGGAATGTATAAGTGATATCCTTGATGATGTGATTTTTTAAATATTTTTTACTGAAAGTTTGTAACAGACTTTTTACCTCCAAACATGATGTTATCACCAGAAAAATTGGCTAAAAACGTGACTTTTTGGTCTCGTTTGGTTTTAATGTATCCTGTTATAAATCAATAACTATCAAACTCTACCAAATTATGTTAACTGTTCTGGAATGTATAAGTGATATCCTTGATGATGTGATTTTTAAAATATTTTTTACTGAAAGTTTGTAGCAGACTTTTTGCCTCCAAACATGATGTTATCACCGGACAAAATGGCTAAAAACGCGACTTTTTGGTCTCGTTTGGTTTTAATGTATCCTGTTATAAATCAATAACTATCAAACTCTACCAAATTATGTTAACTGTTCTGGAATGTATAAGTGATATCCTTGATGATGTGATTTTTAAAATATTTTTTACTGAAAGTTTGTAGCAGACTTTTTGCCTCCAAACATGATGTTATCACCGGACAAAATGGCTAAAAACGCGACTTTTTGGTCTCGTTTGGTTTTAATGTATCCTGTTATAAATCAATAACTATCAAACTCTACCAAATTATGTTAGCTGTTCTGGAATGTATAAGTGATATCCTTGATGATGTGATTTTTTAAATATTTTTTACTGAAAGTTTGTAACGGACTTTTTTCCTCCAAACATGATGTTATCACCGGAAAAAATGGCTAAAAACGTGACTTTTTGGTTTCATTTGGTTTTAATGTATCATATTATAAATCAATAACCATCAAACTCTGCCAAATTATGTTAACTGTTCTGGAATGCAGAAGCAATATCCTTGATGATTTACTGTTTAAAATATTTTTCACTCAAAGTTTGTAGCAGACTTTATGCCTCCAAACATGACGTTATCAATGGAAAATATGGCGTAAAATGTGTCTTTTTGGTCTCGTTCGGTTTTAATATTTCCTGTTATCAATCAATGACTATCTAACTAGGGATGGGTACCGAACTGGACCAAACCGGAGGTATCGATTTGCAACATGGTGTACCGGACCGAAGTATAGATTTTTTAATTAAAAAGTACACAAAACGATACTTTTGTGACTTTTCATACGTTGTGAATGACTAATATATGACAGATTAATCCTCCAAGTAGGTCTGGGGACAAGCAGCACATGTCATCATGATAAATAACTTCTGAAAATGATAGATATTGTGTAGCACGATTAGGCAAGTGTCTGGGATGTTCTGTTATAGCCATTTTCTACCCCATTGATTCTTCTATAACAAACAAATTTTAATTTTTTCACATGAGAGCTGTGTTCAGTATCGATTTTGGTATCGAAACCGGACCAGTACCATTTTCAAAAGTATCGTTATTGGACCGTACCAAATTTTAAGGAAAGGTGCCCATCTTTCTATCTTACTCTACCAAATTATGTTAACTGTTCTGGAATGTAGAAGTGATATCCTTGATGATATGCTATTTTAAATAATTTTTACTCAAAGTTTGCAGCAGACTTTATGCCTCCAAACATGACAGCGTCATCGGAAAAAATGGTTAACCCACAGATTGGCTAAAAATATACCTATTTTTCTCATTTGTACAGACCTATTGTATTTCACACTATATATATTATATACCTGTGAAGTTTATCAATGCCATGCATATTATCCCAACATAAGGCCGATCTCATTCAAATGATTCTATAATTTTCTCGCATACTTATGTAATACTGAATAAATAGTAAAGTGTCTAAACCAACAGGACAAATGTAAAGCCTTCAGCCTCATTCTGATTCTGATTCTGATAATTAACTTCAGCCTCACTCTGGTGTGACTGAGCATTGATCTGCTTATGCCTCAATTCAGTGTTCAATCAAAATTAAATTTTATTGAGTCAAAGAATTCTATGATTGGATAATCGTGAAAAGAAAGAACTAAATTTACTCATGCATCGCTGTGAATTAAGGCGCTGTTCGGCAAAAGTGATAGGGGTCAGTCTGCCGTTTTAGAATCTGTCAGTAATAAACTCAGTATCATCACTTGATGACGGAGTGTGTAGAGCAGACCATAAAGCTCATAAAGCTCAAGGATGTCCCCAAAATATGTCACCAAATTGGCATTATGGCTTCACAAATAAGTTTTGCATTGATGAACAGGTCCAGATGGACAGACCTGTATGGCACATGAAGATACTTGCGCATGTTGTGATGAGTCTCCTTATATCAGCCACTATAGGATTAACAAAATAATTTTATATTTTTAGAATCTGAAGGAGTTGTCCTTGTTGATGAATTTGGTTTTGATTTTTTTCTCAAACTTTGCAGACTTTAAAGCGCTGAACACAAAAATTTGGAGAAATGTTGAAATTTGGCATTCTGACGTCATAACTCTCTTTGTGCATTTGAAACGTATCTCGTCATAACTCAGCAACTATTGGACTCTCAAAAATAACTTTTACAACATTAGAATCAGCAAGTATTGTCCTTGATGATGGATATGGCTTAATTTTTTTTCCTGAAACTTTATAGCAGACTTTTAACTTCTGAAACCAAGGCCAGCGTAAAAAATCTCGAAATTTGCCATTTTTTGGTGAATAAATGCTTGATATTGAAAAAACTAATTCAGTTAGGACCATGAAATGTTTACAAAAAGTTGATCTTCAATATAGATATCTTTTGACATAACAACCATCTTTCCAACTTGTATTCATCCAGAGCAACGCAATTCTTTACGAAGATGAATAACTCAAAATTAAAGTTCACCTGGTATATGAACCAAAGCTGTTGATGAAGTAACAATTTTGACTATTCTAAGTTCTGAGAAATACTATTTCCTCCATGATGCTTTTTACATTTTGAAAATCGGACGGATATTATAGGCTGTAGGTCCGTTTTTGTCCAGGAATTCAGATCCTGGTTGTGTCACATACACATCTGACCACCAGAGGGCACCGGCGCAACTGCTAGTGACATTACGTCCAATGGGTGTTGCTCCTCTGTATTCCTCTGTGCTTTGACTCAGGTGGAGTAGGAGTCGGAGTTGGAGTCGAAAATTAAATTGATGACTCCTGACCCTACAAATAAACAAAATAATTTACAAAACACAATTACAAAAATTTGTAAGTTAAAAAAAAATTCTTATAGAAGTATTCATATACAAAATCCAATGAAAACTTTGTAGAACTACTTTTTCTCCCCTGTTAATCATGTAATATTTGAGTGCAATAATGACGATAAACGGAGTCGGGAGTCGGAGTCATAATTCAGGAGACCAAAGGAGTTGTAGTCGGAGTCGGAGTCGCTTTGCAGAAAGCCAAAGGAGTCGGGAGTCGGAGTCGGTTCACTAAACATCCGACTCCAAAGCCCTGGTTCATAATATTAATTCTTATTGATCAGTTGAGGATTGCTAAGACACAGTCGGAAATTTCGTCAGAGACTCTCTCAAAAAACTTTCCCCTGGGAAAAATATGCAGTAAATACATTATAAAGAGAATGAGTGAGTTGAGAGAGTCAGTGACGAAATTTCAGGCTATGGCTGAGCAATCCTCAATTGATCAATAAGAATTAATATTATGAACATCAAATGAACCTCCACCGTGTCAAAAAATGGAAAATACGGGCGGGCAACTTTATGGATCCCTCACGAAAACTTAGGTCAATCCTGTGGCAGATCCAGGCAGGGTAGGTTCGGGGGGGGGGGGTCATTTAGCATTCACTACAAATTTTCTTCAAAATTGTGCGCGTCACTACAAATTTTCTTCAAAATCCTATTTTCATCTCAGTGGGCTGGCGTGCGTGCGCAGTGCATTTTTTAACATAGTGACTGGGAGACCAAATGGTCTCCCAGTGGACAGATTTGGTCTCCCAGTCATTGCCAAATTGGCATCACTGGGAGACCAACTTTTTCCTGAAACACTCATCAATTTCTTATTTGGTTGTCTTAATTTGTTGTTCTTGGAGGCATTTGAATTTGGAAACAGAGACTTCTCATATTAAAAATATTAACCACTGCTTATGTCATATTTCTGGATTGTCATGACTCTTTTTTGCAGCAATCAGCAAAACTCCATAATACAGCATGATATAGTTGAAATATGAGTGTTTATTTGCAAAATGAGATTCATGTTGAACAAGGATGCAGTTCATACATATATTAATTTAGGAGTGCAAATAAAATATGAAATTAATGATATAAAATCACTTTCTGAAAAAAAAAGACAAAGATAATTTAAGGGGGAAAAGTATTTTGGGGCAAATATTGAGAAAAAAATTGGAGATGGTGAATTTTGGGGCGGGGAAATAAAAATTTGAAAAAGAATGAAGCTCATATTGTACTCTAGCCATACACTGTGAGTTTCTATGATGTCTTCATGTGTCTGATTTTGACCAATTATCATGCATATGGTCAATGGTCATGTAATGTAATCAAATAATATATACCCATACTGATTATAACTCACATGTTCTTGTAAGACAAAACTTGTGAACATTGCAAACGCAAAACAAAACACCAAAGTACACTTCTTAGCAAAAAAGAATACACCGAAGTACACATCTTACTGCACATTACCCTGCAGACAGCACTGAGTTACTGTAAGTGGGTCAGCCATGAATCAGATTCAGCAAAAATATCTTGCACCACAGCTCAGCTGAATGCTGCTGCTGTTGCTGATACATGTATGAAGAAGACCTGGCTGGCTTGTTTGGGAACATAGAAGTGCTCTCAAATTGTTTCAATACACAGGTAGGAATACAGATATAATGTTCATTTCATATTCATTTCATGTACAGAAGGACATAGATTGTTTTTTCCTGTATGAGATGCCAAGCTGTGTACAAGTGCAGCGGCTTTTCTCTCTTTCAAACTTTGAAACTCCAGTGATATCTTGGCCTACCTCTTGCATACATACTTGGAACAACCATCGACAACCATGCCCAGCCCAGAGGGAAATTTTTACAAATTATTCAGGAATCGGAGGTGACCATCATAATATTATGATTTTATAATGTAACAGACCAAGGGTCAGGGGAATGAGTAGTAAAATTACAAAGACAATGGGATAAAAACTCCATCGAGAGTTTTACTCAAACTTAAAATACAATACGATACAATACTATGCAACACTTAGCCCAGTACTTGTACACAGGGCATAAGCCTGAGATATATTGCAGTTGTCTGATGGGTAAATGTGGGACATGAAGATATGTACACGAGAATGTAAATGTACATTGTACATAACATTCGAGGGTGTACATATCTCATGTCCCACAATTTACCCATTATACAATTGTTTTGTACCATAAAAACCCCTATTATCACAAGAAAGTGAAAATTACACGCCAAATTGTGTTAAAAAGAATTATTAAAAATTATTCAGGGGGTGACCATATGATTTTACATGTAAGGGGGACCAAGGGTCAGGGGATTGAGTAGTAAATTTACAAAGGGACAATAGGATTAAAACTCCATCCAGATTTTCAGTAACTGTTTCACTCAAACTTAAAATACAATGCAATACCATACAATACTATATCATACGATACCATACAATACCATACAATACAATACCATACCATACAATGCAACTCTGGGCCACATCCCAGTACATGTACAGTGTACACTGGGCATAAGCCTGAGATATATATTAATATAATACCATTACAGCTATAGATGTACTTAAAAACTCAGAGTGTAAGAGTCCCTTGCAATTCTACATCCCTTTTCTTTCTTGAAGATAGTAAGATTTAAAAATTGTAATGTGCAGAATGACCTGAAAATTTTGTTATGGCCCAGATTTCCAACATTATTTTGGAGTCGTGAACTCAATCTTTATTACACAAAAATGGTAATATGTTCTTAAAATTAAAGTTTTATTGTTTGTGAAGCAATACAGAAAAAATATGTTGATGACAAAAGTACCTAAACTAGAATGAGAAATCAGAAGTTCCTAGAGCTCTGGTACACACACAAGGGGACAACCTGTGCTAACCACTAGAAGTCCTGAATGGGAGAGGGCATGGATTTTTTAATGAATAATTTCTTGCCAAATGTTTGTGAAATAAATAAATTGTTCCTGGCAGCCTTGAAAAAGTAATTAATTTCATTCGGGGATATTTCTTTGTGTGGCCATGTGGAGTTGTTTTATACCGAAACAAATATTAGAATATTTTGTGCAGCTGGGTGGCCAAGTGGTTATGGTTCCTGCCTTCTCCGCTGAAGGGCTATCAAACCCTATTTTGTGCAGCTGGGTGGCCAAGTGGTTATGGTTCCTGCCTTCTCCGCTGAAGGGCTATCAAACCCTGGGTGGGGAACCCAAAATTTTCAGTGTACCTTCATGAGCAAAATCCCAGCTGGATGTCGTTCGGATGAGACGTTAAATTGGCGGCCCCTTGTATCAGTGTCTATGCTGGGCAAGTAAAAGATCCCTCACATGGGGTAAATGTGTAACATGTTGAGGACTCCCGCTCTCTCTCCCATCTCATCAATCAACCCTCGTAAGCGCCCAGAACTGGCCTTAGAGGGCTGCACTTACCATATCTATCTATCTATCTATTTGTGAATTCAAAAAATAACTATTAATTTCCCATTGAGGAAACCCCCCCCCTCTTAATGTCTAATGGCCGCCCCCCAAAGTATATTATCCTTTTGATTTGGTCTGGTTTAAGGAGTAGAGTAGCATGGGGCAAGATTTCCCATTAGGTGAAAGGCCTTCCTGGGTTTACTTGATAATGAACATTTCTTCTGCTTTTTCAGATATGATGGAAACTAGAAGACCAGGGCTGGTTGAAGTATTCGTTGAAAGAGCCAATGACAACGAACAGTGATTTTTGTGCTGAAGTTGTGTGCCGTGAATTGTTGAAGAGCATCTCGGACATATTTTAGACAATAAACAAAGCAAAGAAAAGGGAGCGCTAAAACTCTCGCAATGAAAGTGTTGTTAAGAGATTACCTAAGAAGTGAAATGGACAACCACAAAACAATGCAAGCGGATACCCAACTTGTTGTTGACCTAACAGTTGGAGAAGACCATCAAGGCACCCAGAATGTTGATGTTGATGCAGCCATAATGGTTATTGATCTGACTGACACTGAACAACCACACCGTGCCCCTCTTCCTCTAACAGATACGGAACAGCCACACCGTGCCCCTCTTCATCTAACCGATACGGAACAGCCACACCGTGCCCCTCTTCATCTAACAGATACGGAACAGCCACACCGTGCCCCTCTTCATCTAACAGATACGGAAGAGCCACACCGTGCCCCTCTTCCTCTAACAGATACGGAACAGCCACACTGTGCCCCTCTTCATCGAACAGATACGGAACAGCCACACTGTGCTCCTCTTCATCTAACAGATACTGAACAGCCACACTGTGCCCCTCTTCATCTAACAGATACGGAACAGCCACACTGTGCCCCTCTTCATTTACCAGATACAGAACAGTCACAGCGTGCCCCTCTGAATGTAACTGGGAAACAAGACAATGAGATTAATTCTGGTACAAGCAACAGCCATCAAGGCCGCAAAACCAAAATATGCTTCAAGTGCTTACTATGTGGCGAAATCGTCACAAGTTTGAGCCAGATTATGCGTCATATAAAAATGCACAATGACGAAAGTGAGTCACCTGATGATGATTCTGAAATGAATGATGATTGTGTCATCAATATTATACCGCAGACACAATCAGCCGACAGAAGTCAAATTGTCACAAACATTATCAAACCGGAACCCGTTGTGTGCGCTGATCAGAATGATCAATTTCATGAAGTAGAAAATGTGAATTCACTGAATAGTCAAAACGAGGGCGAGTTACCAATTTCTGATCACAATTATGGTAGATCATGCCAGAGTACTTCAGCTGACGACTCGACACAAGACGTAAATGTTCTCCAGACAAGTAGACAGGAAGAGTGCGGAAATACTTCAGCCTTGACAAGCACTCCTGGCATGTCAGATGGAACTCCGCGATGTTTGAACAGAGCTGCCGTACAATGCCATAGTACTTCCTATGATGCTACACCAATGGTTAATTTTCTCCAGACAAGTACAAGTAGACAAGAAGAGAGCGGAACTACTTCAGCCTTAACAAGAACTCCTGGTGTGTCAGCTGGAACTCAGCCATATTTTAACAGAGCTGCCGAACCATGCCATAGTACTTCCTATGGTTCTACACCCGTGGTTAATATTCTCCATATGAGACAACAAGAGGAGAGTCGTAGCAGGAATGCTTCAACCTTGGCAAGAACTCCTGGTGTGTCAGCTGGAACACTTGGTCATAACAGAGCTGCAAAACCACACCAGAGCGTTGCTTATAGCTCAACATCCAAGGCTAATAATCTCCAGAAGAGTCAACAAGAACAAAGGGGGATTGCCTCAATGTCAACAAGTACTTGTGTGTCCATGGGAAAACTACTTATTGCCAAAACTTTCAATCAACAGAAAAGACGCGCCAAATGCAAAAGAAAAAGCAATGGAGAGAAGCCACATAAATGTTCATTATGTAAAAAGAAGTTCCGCAGTAAACATGCTGTAGATTTGCACAAGACAACACACTGTTATAGTGTAAATGTATGTTTGATGTGTGGCAAAATATTCAGCCAGAAAAAAGCACTCAATTTGCCTGTTAGAATGCGCAAAAGAAAGAAACTTCATGGCTGCTCGGATTGTGTTAAAAAGTTCAAAATCAAAAAGAAGTCTCATCTTATTAAATACAAGAAAGTGCACAGTGTAACCAAGAAGCAATTTAGCTGCCCTGAGTGTGACAAAAAATTCAATGAGGAACATCAATTGGAGGAGCATGTGGGTATACACTTTGCTGAGAAACGTTATCGATGCTATGTGTGTCCTGAAGGTTTCAATACGAAAATGTCATTAGCTTTTCATATGAGAACTCACCAGTGAGGAAATTGAAAATTCTGATTATTTGGAAAGTTTGAATTTGTGATTTTTTGTTGATCTAAAGAAGTTAATTGTCACTAAAATGACTAAATTCTAATCATTTCAAATTCAGGCCTCCCATCGCATGGATGATTTGGTGAATAATCTTGTAACTATTGATGACGCTTCAGTTAATATCACCTCACAATTTTACAATAATTAAAAGATTGTCAAGTAATAGCAACTTTAGCTGAAGCCACCGCAATGTTTACTCGAGACCAATACTCCTGTTCCGACAATGCAACACATTGGTGTTTCTTTAACTTAAATTGTACTCTCAAAAATAATATTACCTACTTTCAATATTGTAATATTCTGATATGAAAACATGTTATCATTGTTAATCTTGTGTGCTGTGTTTTTGTTTTGCAATAATTCATTTATGAGTGTTTATTCTGATTTAATGTACATATTTTATGCTGATTCATGATAGACATATATACGATTATATCTGTGTCTTGACTTCTTACAGCTGAATTATGTTTGTCATGTAACTTTTGTTAGTTTAAACACTTGCATTTTGGTTTTTAAAAGTTATAATATGAAATTATGTGCTGTGAAAATTTGTTCAAAAAATAAACTTTGGCCCCTCACAACTTTCACGTAATTCAATGATTGTTAATTTGCTTTCTGCACATAGAAGATGCATGCACTTGAAATAAAGAAAACAAACTTTCAAAACATCATTTTTAAAAAATGACCAAGTGATAAAGCCTTAAAGTTACATTAAAATGCACTAAAAATACTCTGGATTGGTTGCACTTGGCTGGACAAATTAGAAGCAAGGGTGGGAACTGTATTAGCCAATGGCGTTTTAAAAGTATTTTAACTGATATTTGTTTTATTAAAATATGTTATAGTTAATAATCAAATAGAGTTATTGACTTATCAGAGTATCTGTTTGTGTAGATCCTTGTCTGCATGCCTCTCCTACAACTCCATCCTCATATTCGGTTATGCTATTGGTTTGGCAGTCTTATAGGCATGGTCTCTGATGCAATGAACTTGAGGTGTGTATGACCTCTGATTGGTTTGACAGGCAGAGAGACATGACCTCTGATGGGTTGAAACCCAGATCAGAAGCAGAGGTGTACGGGTGTAGCCAGACCTCTGCCAGAGGTGGGGCAATGGGTGGGGCAGTACTTTTTGAGGGGGGGGGGGGCAAGATACGTAACCAATTTTTTTATCAACATTTATTGACATTTTTTGGATAAAATTCAAACATGACTCCCACAATGGTCACTTTAATCATCACGAAACGTGTTAAATTGAACATGAGGTGCATGAAATTTTGATTATATGTTGCCTTTGCGTATCATTTCAAGGCATTCGATATTTTACTGCTACACTCTAAACTGACCTGAACAAATTCTAAACATTTCAAATGTTTAATGTTTAGGTTCTCCATGGATGTTGCTTTCAAATGTTGTCAATGACAACACCATGTTCAATACGAAGACATGACGTTTACAGTCTAAATGGGTTGTTGAGCATTCTAAACAACATGTATATCTCACTTAAACAAACTGCGTAGCTTTGCTAAACATCTGTGGAATCAGAATTGGAATATGTGGAGGTCCTAAACACATTATGTTGAATTGTAGATATCTACATGATCTTTTGTACAGACTAAACAAGTTGTTGAACTGGGTAACTTGATGGCAGAGCCACCTAACTTTATTATTGGAAGACAGTTGCTGTGGCTCCACCTGACAGACACTAATAGTGGCCTTGAATCCCTGCTTTGGTGCTACTGGAATTTTATTCAGGTAACTACTTAAAAACAAACAAGTACTGCTATTTTTGACAATGTCCATCATATGGCTATATAACTGGTTCATCATGCTGACAGTATATCAATGGTCCAGGTAACAATGGCAGTGCAATGGCACATTATAGATCATCCAGACCAGAATGGTTTCATATTTCACTACAATATTCATATCACTCAGTCTGTGAATGCTGAGTGGATTTGATTTGGTATTCTTGGAGTATAGTAGTTTACTCTTAATCATTTTTTGCATATCCGGAAGTACATCAGAGTCTAGAAATTGGGATATCCCATGACATGGGATTGATTACATAAAAAGCTGATACTTCTGATTTAGTGGCTGGTTGTTTTTATGATGTGGATTGCAGTAATTCAATTGAAACAATTAAGTCAGTCAATTGAAGATGTCAAATGATGGTTTGAATTGCCACCAGCCAGGGTATTCCATACTCATTTTCATTATAAATTGGACAAAGTAGAAACATAATTTCCGGAGTAGGCCTAGTTAGAGTAGATGCAATCAAACTTACCCAATCTTTGATCAAATGATCGATTCCAGGCATCCATGCCATCACTAATCACTTCACAAAAGGACATGTCAAGAGAAAATCTTGGTCTAAGTTAAAAACAAATTTCCTATAAATGCCATTGCCTTAAAATTTGAGTTGGACCAGCACAGATTTTCAGAAAGTAGTAAGTGCCATTGATATGTTGTCAGACTTAGCTGCTTAGATTTTTTTGCAATCATTTAACATTAATTCTAAAATACTGATGAAAAATTGTTAACACTGTCTCTTCTGTATGATGACTCAGAAGGTAATGATGGCCTTCTGCCTGAATACCAGTTGATATTGTTATTAGCTGTTCACGTACATGGTGTGTATGTCTACTTTCAGGCACATTGCATTTATTCAAATTATGAAAACGGCATGTGAAATGGCCAGGACCTAGAGAAATCACCAAAGTAAAAAATACACACACAAAGTGAACTTCCAAAAAGGTCAGAAGCGCTAGCGGCACATACGTGCCACAAACTGTGATGGTCTCCAAGGACAAATAATTGATGCTAAAGTAGAATTCTGGATAGTGAAAATAGCCGGATACCGGATAACGGATAATCCGGCAACACCAACTGCCGGATACCGGATAGCAACCGGATAGATGGAACCGGATAGTATACATGCGAAAAAGGACGTTTTTCGGCAATTGTGGTTGATTATGAATATTTTTTATGAGAGCTGAGACATATCGGTCTGGCAGGAGGACTGTTCCTCTGATGGAATGTTTTTCGTTTTGTTCTGTGACTGAATTCTGATTTTGAAGATGGTGAAATAATGTTGTTGACTGTGTCGTGGTAATGTTCCTTTGGTTATTATCAAAATTTTAGCCTTCATTAAGTTTTGAACTTGCCAGATATCCGGTTCTGATATCCGGTTCTCATACCCTCATTTCGCCGGATACCGGATATCCTGCAAATTCCACTATCCGGCCGGATACCGGATACTGTGCCGGATATCCGTGCATCCCTAGTCTGGATCACTTGGCCAGCTTCACACAGAGACAAAGCCTGTACGAGGGGTGTCCCAAAAGTTCTGACAAATTTTTTTGGCGGACCTTTCTATTTGAAGTATCTGTATGAAATTTTCACAGAATTAATTTCAGGTATTTCACTATCCATTTTGAAAATATGGTACCTGTTCGAACATTTTAAATAACTTTTCGGTTGCCATGGAAACAGAAGGTCAGTGCACCCAGCGCAGCTCATTTTTTTAGGCCAAAGTCAAGTGTATAGGCTTGTAAATAACCAAGGAATTTACTGTAAATATGCAATGGATGATCAAGAAAAATATTGTTTGGAAACCTAACAGTATCCCTAAGTTTTTCATTTACATTTAAAGTCACTGTGAATCATTTTAACCCATGTGCTGAGGTGATCACCCGGGTCCTCCAAACTGGGCTGTTCCTAAATTGTGGAATTTCAGAGTATGTGGTGACTGCTTCATTTCTCGTTATGACTATTATTTCTTTAATTTTTGAACTGATATATATATTTTACTATCACACAAAGTTACAGAAGGCCAAATCTGGTAATTAAAGCAGATGAGATTGGGTTTTGAACCTAAGGTTCTTGAGCACTGCCTCTTGACAGCAGATTGTTTCAGCCAAACCGTCTCAAGAGCTGTTAGGCAACTGCCAGAAAAAGCCTTTGGTAATTGCCTCAGCTAATCAGGTTGAAATATAAATAAATGTTTATAATCTAATGGAAGATATCTTGAAAGACTGCAAGCTTATCAGGAAATAGATTTTCTTGCAATCATTTGCTTTTTTACTAGAAATTCTCTGACTTTTAACACAGCTAATTTGCTGAATTTAGTCTGAGAAATTGAGCTGCGCTGGGTGCACTGACCTCTGGTAACCATGGTAACAGAACAGTAACTTTAACACCTCTTACAGTCTTGATTTTTTCAAAATAGATGGTCAAATACCTGAAATTTATTCTGTGAAAATTTCATTTAGCTATTTATAATAGAAAAGTCTGCCAAAAAAATTGGTCAAAACTTTTGGGACACCCCTCGTAAGTGGGGATTAAGCGCATGCGTTGACAACAGACACAACCTTCATCAGCTCGTAAAATGTTTTTATACATACGCACTGATTTTAACCATTAGGACCACATTTTTAAAGGCTGTGTTATGTGTTGTTCATGGACACATGTGCAGTTCTACAGAGCTTAAACGTTCAAAACATGAACCCAGCTCTCACGTGGAAGAAGAAGAAGTTTGGAAATGCAGAGATGTTAGAAGGAGACTCTCAGAATTGTCCAGATAGCAGCAGGATCATTCGTTGAGGCTAGGCCCCTACTAAATGTATTTGTGGCCTCTCTTCATGCAAATTACAATGATGCCATCACAAAACAAACAAAACTTGTGCAACATTAGTGCCGTTCACCTCAGGCCAATCCAATTAGTTTTGGCTCTAACTGGGACGATTTGAGAAATTGTAAAGTCAAACAAATAATATGTGAAAATGCACCATGAAAAATGCAAACTGTGCAAAAAAAGAGGTATTTTGTAATAGTAGAATAGAATAATAAATGTTGTTGATATTTTAGTAAAAGTTTTAACGCAAAAGAGTTGAATTATGTACCAAATTTAGTTAATTGTAATCCAAAAAGTTGTTTGTTTTGATGTGTGAAGTTTCCTGCGATTGATCAGTAAGGTTTCTGCAAAATGGTATTTATTTCAATTTTGTAAATGTTAAGTCTCAAAATATGATTTACAAAAAAGAAACAGTCATCGATTTAGCTAGTCATTATAATAAAGTGCATTCAAGTACAGAATATTTGTCAATGCTACTTATTGGGAAGTTTAATAAATTGCTACATTTTTTTAGGCACTATCATTAGATATGGCATGTAGGCAGGTAAACTATTGGACAGGAGGTGTTATACAATTATTATGAATTGTGTCTTTTGCATGAGAATATAATTGATAAAATGCTGAATTAATTTTTCATAATTACGACAGATCGTAAGTAATGAAAAAGTGGGATTATTTGAAAATATACTTTTTGTATGTAAAGCATAGAACTGCTGCCTGTACAGTCACTATCGATGTACAGATGAAAGTATGGAATAGCTTTTTTTCACATGATATAAACTTTTATTGAAGATGTACGCATTTGTTTACAGCCTAAACATTTACTTTTTGTACGCACTTTTAAATGCGCTCAAAGTGGGAATTTTGTACGCACATTAGTTGTTGAGATTTTGTTTAAGTTGTCAACATTTAGTAGTTTAGGCATTCGACACTTGGTTGTTTAGACTATGCACCTAATTGTTTAGGTATTGTTTAGTGTTCTAAACAAATAAAACGCTAAAACTAAATGTTTTTTGTCATAATTGTTTAGGTTGTATCTGCGCAGTCGCTTACGCAGCTTGTTTAATTTGGCCGAACATAGCGTTTATAAAGAAAAAGCTAAACACCAATAAACGCGCTCAAAGCGGGAATGTTTAATGTTTAGGTTTTGTTTAGGTTGTGCGCATTTCCAATTTAGAGTGTAAATGTCAAGGTATTTATTATATCTCACACAAATTTGCTTAACTGAATGCCACTAAATATTGAATTTTGATGATTGGATCCTTAGATGAAGAAAAACATCAGAAAATAAAAGTGACATTTTTATCAAATAGGAATTCAGTTTTAAATCACAATGAAAATCCTCTTTCAGCTTTGAATAAGAAACAGAAAAGTTATAATTCTCATCACATAGCAATCATCATCTTAGCAATGTAATCACACCAGAACCAAAAAAAACACATTTTCATCAGACAATTAAGGCCTATAAACAATTTATAAATATAATTATATAATATAGGAATTTAGTGAGTGTCATATAGAATAATGAAAAACTGTCTTGATCCTTAATTAGAACAGAGATGTGTAGAAACGCTAGAAACACTTAGTCTAAATTTCACATAGAATCATAGTTAAATGGAATGTAGCAACATAAATCTCTGATATGAATTAAAGAAGCACGATCCTTCTGTTGTTGTGACTGTTTGCAAATATGTCTACAAACTCATCCAAATCAAATGAATTTGACCTTTGTCGTTTAATATGGATGACTCCAGTACCCCATAACATGTTATTGGGTACTGCTGCCATTGAATTTCTCACAAAGGTTTTTAGGTGAGAATCTCTCACCTATTGCCATAGGCATTGTGAAGACAGGACCTATGCTGCTCAATTACTCAATTTCAAAAGCCCAATACTGACTCTCTGCCTCTGCCTGTTTGCATATCTATGAATGAACTCAAGAAATGCAGCATTACAGGTCTACCCTCCTTATATTTATGCTTTTATTTCCAAAATTCACTTGCCTCCCTATTCCATGTCCACACAGGAAGCCCACCGCTTGTCACATCATGGCAGCCACCTAGTGTATTGCATGGACACTACCAGCACATTTCTTGAAAGTCCCAAGTTAGAAAAATTATCCAGGAGAAAGGGTGGGGGTTTCCAGATGACCTTGATAAGGCCCGCGGGGCTGAAGCCTATTTGTCAGCGGGTTTTTATGTACCTTGATATTGATTCTGAGCAGTTATAAGGCTATTATTTTTCCATGGAAAGTCTGGTATAAAAAAGCTAAAAATGCTGGTTTTTCCAATTTTTTCTGTCAGTTATCATTATAGGATGAAGTGGGAAGGTAGGTGGATAGAAGTGGGTGGATGACACTTGTTGGATAGAATTTGATGGATAGAAGTTGGGTGGATCCCATTTGGTGGATATAAGTGATGTGGATCGAAAGTGGTGAATAGGCCTAGAAGTGAGATGGATCAAATTTGGTGCACAGAAGTGAGGCAGATTGAATTTGGTGGATAGAAGTTGGGTGAATCAAATTTCCCTACCTGGAGACCCTCAGTTTATGCTTGCACGGCAAGAAGATATATGTAAAGGTTATTCACCACGGTCCACGGGAGAGGGAATATGTGATTTATCACCCGAGGCCTGTAGGCCGAGGTGTGATAAACACATATTCCTGATCCCATGGTGAATAACTGGCTTATACCATGAGACAAACACTCAAACAGTCAAACATGAGAGGATAACTGGAAAACAAAGAATATGGGAATTATTCCCCTGAAATACTGTAATGTGATTGGCTGACAGAGGTGTCGAATGGTATAAATGTTTGTGCATCTCATGCATTCTAGTTTTCAGTAAGAATTACACTTCCACCAACCTTTGCACATTATCTTTATGTGCCTTCTCGTTTTCAATTTCAAGATGTGAACGTTCCAGTGCTTTGCACGGTATTTTTATCCTCTTCATGGCAGGGAAGCTTTGCTCACGAGAAGCACTGGAACTGGGATCATCACGGCAATTTTACAGAGCTTGTAGGCCTACAGTTCATGGAAGGCCTCACTGGATGGTTAAAAAAGTTGACAAATTCGGGAGAGTCCAGATGGTGTTTCGAAGCCCTGCTTTTTTTGCAGCTCAACCAGTCGCTTGGCCCAGTAAATAATTATGTCGGCATTTGAAGCACTATTTGGTAGAGGGCATTCTAAGCAGAAAAGTAAAACTATGCACCTTGGACATTTCAGGCTAATTTCATTTTTTTACTCCAGAGCCAGAGGGGGGCAAGAGGGGGGGGGCAAGAGTAGCCACAGGTGGGGCAATTGCCCCACCTTGCCCCCCCCCCTGGCTACGCCACTGATCAGAAGATCTGGAGAGAGAGATTGGATCTTCTATGGTAGTTCTGTTCCTGACATTCACCCGAATGAATTAAGGTGTATATAGAACTTTAACTCAGCAGAGACTCAAACAAGAAGAATTTATTTTTAAAGCAACAAAATGTTAGTTTAAAAAAATGTATAGGTACAAAAAATATTGCACAATTATATTTCAACTCAAAGTTTTCTATTGGTGGAAAGAAACGTGAAATTCTTAATATTATTCTTGAACTGGTCTAATGTATCAAGGTTTTTGATGCCAATTGGCAGAGAATTCCATACTTTAGGTCCAATGAACAAAATAGAGAACTTAAATTTTTCAATTCTTCGAAAACGTACACACATATCAGATGCATTTCTCGTGGATCGAGTGAATATTTCTTCTCGATTGAATGGTAAGCAAGACCATTTCTAGATATGCCCCTGCTCTCTTTCACCCACCCCCACCACCAGGGAAGCCAATGTCCCTTGAAAATTAGACAGAGGTCCGGTGTTGATGGGGCCTGAAAATGCCCCTGTGCCCTGTGATCAGCAGCTGGCCGCTGAATTAGGCTAATTAAATAGTAATAACAGAGGTCAGAAATTTTAGGAGGGGGCATGGACTCAGACTCAGCATAGATATCTCCAAGCGCCCCCCCCCCCCTCCCTGGAAATTAAATGGTTTCTCCAGACTCTCCTAACTAGAGAGCACTCAATCTTTGCAATATCAGTAGGTCAGCATCCGAGGGTCAGCATTCAGTGAGTAGAAACAGGCCCTATACTTACAGTTGCTGCCTATGCTCTTATGAGAATAGGCCTTCATGGATGTGACGGGCTCGGCGCAGCAACCTCCATCAAACTGATCCAGCTTTACGTCGTGCCATGCCTCCTTCATGGCCTTGAAGCTGCTGTACTAGACAAGAACTCAATCAATAACATCGACACATTCTTCCGAAAAATATTGAGACAAGTCCAGTCTCTCCCGGAGAGCACCGCTAACGAAGCCGTCTACTGGCTCGCAGGAACTCTGCCCATAGAAGCTCAATATCACACCAAACTACTTTCTCTATTCGGAGCAATATGTAGACTTCCCAAGAATCATCCCCTTCAGAAATTAGCAACAAGACAACTCGCCATTAGAGACAACAAGAAGAGCTGGTTCCTTCATGTAGACGCAATCGCAGGAAGTTACGACCTCGATCTTCAGAGCCAGATTAATAATCCATGGAGCAAAGAAGCCTGGAAGCGATACATCAAGAGCACCATCTCCTATGAATGGCACATCAGGATGACAGAAACAGCCCAACAGAAAACAACCCTGAGGTGGCTACTAATGGAGGACACTCCCTCACGAGCTCCGCACCATCTTTGGAAATTTTGTCATGCATCAAATGCGCTGAGGGAGGCTGCAATTATTAGGGCAAAGCTCCTGACAGGAAAATTTAAAACAGCTGTTGCCAAGGCCAAATTTCAAGGTTCCGAGATATCAGGTGTCTGCGAGCTGTGCGGCTGTGAAGATGAAGATGTCCCTCACATGCTCCTGAAGTGTCATAAGAATATTCACCACCCCGGCGAAACTACAAGTTTTTACAAAGAGGAAGGAAAGAAAGAACCACAGACAGCAAGTGAAATATGCTCTGCGTTGCTGAATGGAGACAAGTACAGGACAGACGAAGGAGATACAGTTCGATTGGAGGATCCGGACAATATTTGTAGGGCAAACCAGGGTTGTAGCTTTTTCTGCAGTAGGGTAGCTAAAAATAGAGACTTTATACTCAATGAGGTTCGCCTTTGTACAGGCGGGAACTAAAACAGAAGAAGAAGAAGAAGAAGAACACCACTTCATGCATGATCAGCTGACTGCTGCGGTTGTTGCTGCTGATGTATACAAGAACATTACAAGAATTGATTCAGATACGCTTGTGAAGTTTGGAAAGAAAGAAAAGGTAAGATCACTGATATAACATCCAATGTCTGACTGTCATACACACACTCTAAAAAATGTCAGACAAGATTGTTTGTTTTTTTAGATTCACAAAACGGTTTTTTGAAAAACCAAATTTCAATGCAAAAAAATCCATGTTGGTTTTGCATTGAAATTTGGTTTTTCAAAAAACAATTTTGAATCTAAAAAAAAAATTTTGTCTCGACATTTTTTACAGTGCAGGGAGTAGCTACTGTCCTGTGTGAGATGTAAAGAAATGTACAACAGTTTGCTGTAGCTTTGCCCCCTACCCCAGGCGCCATTCAAACTCCAGCAGTATCTTATCTTTTTCCTCAAATTTTACCCTCTCTCGCCCCTCCCTGCATCCATACTTGAACAACCATCAGCAACCATGCGTCCATGGATGCAGGGAGAAATTCATAAAAATTGTAATATAGGAGGCGACCATATGATTTTAAGGGGTCATCATTGGAGTTTCCCTTTGTGATAAGTTATTTACTTCACGGTAACCGCTAAGTTCAGTAATTGTTTATTTCACATTTGTGATGCCCCCAAATATTCCTTTCTGAATCAAACAACGACCTGACAAGAAATTAATACCCACACAAGAAATTATTCATTCGTAGACTGTCCAAAAAAGAAAATTATTGATCTAATTCACCAAAACAGAGCAAGGAAATTATTTCGAAAAAGGTTCAAGCCCCCATACCCTTGAGAAGAAATTGTGGCCCCTTAGAACTGGTTATATAGGAGATAGGCCTAGTAGCTGACAAGATAATAGATAGTGGAGCCCTGAGTTATGAGGATGCTATACCCCCCCCCCCGGGGCCCCCCCCATGTATTATGATAATACATGGGGGGGTATAGCATCCTCATCTAGGGCTCCCTAACGTTGAATGAAGTCAAGCTATGTGGTAGGAGAATGGGGTATAGGGGCAATTGATTTAAAAAATGTTTGTCCAACACATTTGTTTCATTTCACCTTTTACCATCAGGGGGTACCGTATTGTTTTAAAGCTTCGAGTCCGCATTTTTAATAGACTCTCTCATATTTAACCGATTCCAGTTGAATAGTTACTAATGACTATTCTTAGGTCAATATATGAAGAGGTCCTAAAGTATGTGATCATTTTGCTTTGGTCTGGTGCAAGGACTTTAGCGTGGGGCTGCTGCAGGGTGGCAGGAAAAAAAACAACAATTTCTTAAATTCATATTGCATACCCTTTCATTTTATGTGAAATGATAAAATAAACATGCTGTTAAAATTTTTAGAAAGATGCTTTAAGTCTTTAGAAGTGGACCCCCAAGGCCACTCAGTTTCTGCCCAATAGTTTCGAAAAATCTCCTTTTGAGTAATTAAATCGCGGTTTTAAATATCTCGCTTATAAATCCAATATACAATAATAATATTTATACCATTGTGTTCAGGAGGAGAAAATTAGCAACAATTTGAGTACCAGGAAGCTATACTTACAATGACATTGAAGCTGGCAGGATTTCAGAAAATTCAAAATTTCATGTTGTCAAACTAAACCGCTGAAATAATTCATCTCACTTTTCAAATTTAGCTAAATTTTATATAAGGCATACTTCTATGATATTCAAAATTCACTATTTAATGCATAACCATGAATGACCAAAAAATGGCACATCTCAAAAAACTTCAAAGCTTTACGACCAATCTTAAATTTTCGAATTAAAAAAAAAATGTTAAAGAGCTTCCAATATGGCACAAGGGAATAATAAAATGAAAGCATGTCAACATCAACATGATGTTTTGAAAAATGAGGGGCAGACAATTATATCTTTTGGGTGCATTGTCTGTTAAGTGTTGGGTAATAGGCAGGAAATTGTTCCTTGTACTTTATTCTTAGTACGATTTTTAATTTAGCTAAATTTGACAATATGGATTAATGATTTCAGCAATTTGGCTTGACAAAATGAAATTCTGAGATTTATGAAATCCTGCCAGCTTCAAAGTTATCATACATAAATATAGCTTCCTGGTACTCAAACAGAAGCTGATTTAGCTAAATTTTATATAAGGCATACTTCTATGATATTCAAAATTCACTATTTAATGCATAACCATGAATGACCAAAAAATGGCACATCTCAAAAAACTTCAAAGCTTTACGACCAATCTTAGATTTTCGAATTAAAAAAAAAATGTTAAAGAGCTTCCAATATGGCACAAGGGAATAATAAAATGAAAGCATGTCAACATCAACATGATGTTTTGAAAAATGAGGGGCAGACAATTATATCTTTTGGGTGCATTGTCTGTTAAGTGTTGGGTAATAGGCAGGAAATTGTTCCTTGTACTTAATTCTTAGTACGATTTTTAATTTAGCTAAATTTGACAATATGGATTAATGATTTCAGCAATTTGGCTTGACAAAATGAAATTCTGAGATTTATGAAATCCTGCCAGCTTCAAAGTTATCATACATAAATATAGCTTCCTGGTACTCAAACAGAAGCTGATTTTCTCCTGAGATCAATGGTATAAATATTATCATTGTACTGTATGTCAAATAATAAGCGAGACATTTAAAACCGCGATTACGCAAAAAGATTTTTTTTTGTAAATTTTGGCCTGAAACCGAGTGGCTTTGGGGGACCACTGAGCCTTGAAGGATCTTTCTAAAATTTTAACAGAATGCTTATTTTACCATTTCGCGTAGTTCAAAATATAGAGGTCAAATTAAAATATGTGGGTTTGGGACGAGAAGCCCCACATGGTATGGGGCATGACTCATGAGGCCCCCTTCACTGGGGCCTCGAAGCTGCTTCAGGAACCATTTAACAATGTGTTCTTTACTTTAAATCCTGATAGAATAGCTAATTAAAATAGAAACAATTTGGCCGAAATTGAAACAGGGTAAAAAATATTAAAAAATAAATGTATGAACAGAAAAATTATGAAATTCAGAAAAAGTGAATAGAATGCCTTAAAAATGATAGAAGAAAACCGAAGAAATAATTTTCAAGCTTAATGCGCTTGCAAAACAATTTGCCATAGGATTAAAATATAGGGCTACTTGCCCGATGGGTGCATGGGATAAGAAGGTCATTTTAAATTTTTTACAAAAATGGCCGTAACTCCTTTATCGAAATTGGTAGACATTTGTTTCACTAATTATAAGTAGAGTCAAGTGGTCCCTTCCTGACAGCATAAGCATTCAAATAATCGACCATAAAAAGTAGGTCAAATCGCACCTCGAAGTTAAGGGAGGCTGCATGCCCTGCCCTACGCCAACTCAAACACTTACGTTTCTTCTGGGTTTTTTTTTTCAGATATGACGGAAAATAGAAGACCGGGTCTAGTTGAAGCACTCATTTAATTTTTTTGGAGATCCAATGACGATGAATGGTGATGTTTGTGCAGAATTTGGGTGCCTTGAATTGTTGAAGAGCATCTCGGACATATGATAGACGATAGAGAAAACAAAGAAAAGGGGAGCGCTAAAGGACTCTGTTAAGGATTACCCAAGGAGTGAAACGTGACCACCCATAACTACAATGGAAGCGCATACTCAACTTGGGACTCCTATTATTATAGACCTAACAGAAGGAGAATCTAAACAGTCCGCTGCTTCAGAAGTGGTAACAGGGCAGCACACACATCTGGGCAGCACAAACAAAATATGTTTCAAGTGCTTATTGTGCGGACATGTTGTTACAAGTTTGAGTCAGATAAAGCGTCATATAGAAATACATGATGATGAAAGTTGGTCTCCTTGTGAAGAAACCGGAATAAATGATGACTTGATTATCAATATCATACCACAGGCAGAGCCAAACAGAAATTTAAGTGACAGAAACGTAGTCAAACGGGAGACGGTGGTGTGTGTTGACAATGATCAAGTTCATGAAGAAGAAAATGTGAGTGTTGCTAATGGCTCTACACCCATGTCAAATGCTCAACCATGCCAGAGTGTTGCTAATGGCTCTACACCCATGTCAACTGCTCTACCATGCCAGAGTGTTGCTAATGGCTCTACACCCATGTCAAATGCTCAACCATGCCAGAGTGTTGCTAATGGTTCTACACCCATGTCAAATGCTCAACCATGCCAGAGTGTTGCTAATGGCTCTACATCCATGTCAAATGCTCAACCATGCCAGAGTGTTGCTAATGGCTCTACACCCATGTCAAATGCTCAACCATGCCAGAGTGTTGCTAATGGCTCTACACCCATGTCAAATGCTCAACCATGCCAGAGTGTTGCTAATGGCTCTACACCCATGTCAAATGCTCAACCATGCCAGAGTGTTGCTAATGGTTCTACACCCGTGTCAAATGCTCAACCATGCCAGAGTGTTGCTAATGGCTCTACACCCGTGTCAAATGCTCAACCATGCCAGAGTGTTGCTAATGGCTCTACACCCGTGTCAAATGCTCAACCATGCCAGAGTGTTGCTAATGCCTCTACACCCGTGTCAAATGCTCTACCATGCCAGAGTGTTGCTAATGGCTCTACACCCATATCAAATGCTCAACCATGCCAGACTGCTACTTACAGCTCTAGACAAGCAGCAAATATACACCATACGGGAGAACGAGAGGGGATTGGGATTTCAATATCAAAAAATGGTTATAACAGAGCTGCTCAAGGATTTCTGCGTACTAGCTTTGTTACACAACCAGAGCTTGATCAGAGTGTTTCTTATGGCGCTTCACTCATTCCTGATTTTCTCCTGAGTAAACAACAAGAGAGGGGGATTTCCTCAAAGTCAACAAGAACTCGTTGGGTCTCCATGGCTCCGCAGAAAAGATCCGCCAAGAGGCCGCACACTGTAGCCACTGTAGCCACCGTAACCAAGCAATTTAGCTGCCCCATCTGTAGGAAAATATTCAATGAGGAATATCATATGGAAGACCACTTGAACACACACTTTCCGAAGAAACGATACAGATGCAACATTTGTGATGAGAGTTTCGGAGGGGAATTATCACTCGCTTTTCACGTGAAAACTCACGTCTGATAGATATGGAAAGTTCCGAAAATTTGGATTTGGTGACTGTGTCACTAGTGAATGGACTCAACGAACGGTTTGAACACTTGAGCAGGACTTTTGAGATGATTAAAAAATCCGACATCACTTCATTCCTGATTTTCTCCTGAGTAAACAACAAGAGAGGGGGATTTCCTCAAAGTCAACAAGAACTTAGTTTCATTATTTTCAAATTCAGGCCACCGTCCCATGGATGATTTGGTGACTAATCTTGTAACTATTGATGACGCTTCAGTATATATATACAGCCTCGAAATTTTAAAGTTACACAAAATGTGCAAGAAGAATTGCAACTCTAGCTGTACCCATCCAACATTTGTTACAGGCTTTAATGTTCCACCTATCCAACACATTGATGTTTCTTCAACTTTATTTTGATATTCTAATATGCGAGCAGGTTATCATTGTTAATCTTGAATACAGTGTTTTTGTTGTGCTATAGTTAATTTATCAGTGTTTAATTCAGATTTAATGTACATATTTTATACTGACTCATGATAAACATATATATCTTTGTCTTGACTGCTTACGGCTAAATTATATTTTGTAATGTAACTTTTGTGAGTTAAAACACTCTAATTTTGTTTTAATTAAATAATAATATAAAATTGGGTGCTGTGAAATGTTGTTCAAGAATGTTTTCCTTTTACATCACTTAATTATTCTCAACAAAATTCTTCTCAAGCATCTAATATAATGGATAAATTTGAATTGATCAAGTAGCTTTAAGAAAAATAGCATGCAATGCATGCGCCTTGTCCTCAGGCCTTTGAATCAATTTGTTCCTCTGCCTGGTAGGTGGCAGGGCAGTCTGGAGTTTGTTTATGACCCTCACCTCCCTCTTCGGAGTCCAGGGAGAGCCAAACTACTATTACTACTATCCGGTTTTTGCAAAACAAATGTGTGTTGGATGTCAAATGCAGCATACAATCTGAGATGATTACAATCTTATATTCAAGAGGAGAGACACGAAATTCCAGTTAGGGTATCATTACAACTAGTGTAACCACTGGCAAGCATTACTTGTCATTTCACCTGTGAAATGTTTTAGTGATCATAAAAATGTTCATACTTTCATTGATTACACTTGACGAAGCTGCATCATAGCAAAAGACCCGAGGCGACCTCGGACACAAAAAGCAACTAGAATTTTGATCGCAAGCGAATCAAAGAAAAGACCTTCGCAGTATCAGTAGTCAGTGACCAACATGCAGCTCATGCAGTTTGTATTGAGCCTTCTACCGTCTTTGTGGCTCACGCCAGTCGCAGTGCAATGTCCATGGGCAGTAGGGTGTGGCTGGTGCCCCTAAAAATGGAAAATTTTGGAGGAGCCATCTGTACCTTTTCATGGTATTGTGGTTTGACCCAAGGGATGTACCTGAGAAATTTCATGAAAATTGGTAAACGTTTACCTTGAGCACAATTCAGTTGAAGTTTCCTCGCTCGTTGCTGGGATCGAAAGTCGCGATATTGGATAACTTTGTCAATATTCATTTTAGAACATTAACAGTTGCATGGCTGGACAGGCCTCACTTAGACCTTCAATTTGAATACCAACTTTAATGGTTTTGGACAATTATATGCAGTTCATAAATCTTTTATTTAGTAGTTCAGGTGACTTTTTTTTTTTCCTAGATCAGATATGTACAAGTCTCTGTCACTTGTCAGGATATTTACATGGTAACTTACATAAGTTAAAAGACAGTCTTAATAGACTTCAAACACTTTTTTTTTAACCTGGCATGACTTTAAGAGTACATATGCGTATCGGAGGGGGGGCAGGGGGGGCGATCGCCCCCCCAAAAGTTTGGAAACAGTAAGATTCGGGCAAAAAGGCTAAAAAATTCGGGCAGATGATCAAAGAATCACTATTGAAAATTGATGATTTCCAGGCAATTTCATTTGAAATTGTATTAAATCTGGATCTTCAATTCGGGCAAATGTCGCTCGCCCCCCCAAAAATCGCGCGCGCCGTACGCCTATGGTCTGTAGTACTACTCGTAGTGTATCAAATATGGATGAACAAGATCGTATTTTAAACATTATACAGGGATCATTTTTGGCACATATCCATTTTTTTGGCTGACTTTGGCACACTAAGAACAATTATTAAACAACAGTTATGTAAGCTACTGTTGTCACTAGTGATTATAGTTTTTTAATTGTTTAGTCAAACAGGAGTAAAGACTTCATTAAAACATCTGTTGCATGGCATAGTAATATTGTTAGAATGCTATTTCCAATGTATCATAAGATATATTGTTACTCATTGTTTACCACTGTGACACCTCTGAAGAAAGCATTAGAAGTCTGACTTTTAAGCTCATAAAAGGAATGGTTAAGAAGAAATGTATTTCAGTAGGCCTAAAGTCAAGCATATTTTAAGTATAGCCTTGATTGCCCATGCCCGTCACAGGACAGTGAATTAAAAAATAAACGTCTACTGTAAGTGTCATAATGTGGATATATCATCACAACTTCAATTACAAGCCATAGATAACAAGATTTATTATTGATCCTGTTCACACAGTTAAGGAATTAATACCGTGGTGTGTGAGAAAGTGAGAAAGATTATCATAAGGGAACATTAATCGATAACTTCGGCTTTTGGTACACAATATTACTACACATCTTATGATTGCAGTCTACTTAAGACAAGAGTATAAAACACAGCAATGAGATGAAGAAAATTGAAACTGCTGTCCAACAATTGTACAGTCAGATGATACTATAAGATAGGAGACTCAGAACACTGACTCCCCCTGAGTTAACCACGTAATGCTCTAGAGAATTAAAATCAAATATATTTGATCTGACAAGACATTATTCTAGAAACCTTAATGCATGAGCTCAGGTCTCACCTTCTTGATACCAACTTTATTATTTTAAATTTTAAAGTAAATGTGTTTGTATAGATCATATACTATTTTGTATAAATATATATATATGCTTGGGTGTGCAAGAAGATGACATTGAATTAAACAACAATCTCCATTAACTCTAGAATGTGTGATGATATAAGCGTAGTATTAAAATTCGTGATCTCAAAAATACAACCTTTTACACCGAATGCAATTGCACTTAAGAAATCCAAATATCATCAAAACATATTTGATCACGCAAGACATTGTCCTTGGTATCCTTTGGTTAATATATATCCTGATCAGCAAGAACGGTTTTGCTTTTTTTAAATATACAAGTTATTTCTCAAACAAGCACTGAATTACCAATTTGACAGACTGTGTAGAATTTTCGTAGACCATTGAAGTTGGTACTCAAAATGAAGCTCTAATTAAGACAAGTTCAACCATACAAGTTTTATCATTGTATGACTAATATTGGCGAAGTTATACGATACCGCGGTTTGCATATATAAAATATTTCAATAAAACTATAACTGAATTGTGCTCAACGTAAGCATGTTCCTATTTCCATTAAACTTTCGAAACATCTTTTGTTGACCAAAACACAGTACCAAAACAAGGTACAGCTTGATCGGATAACCTTGGGGCACCAGCCACACCCTAATGGGCAGGTGGATATTCATAGATGTAGGAAAAGGCGGTCCTGGACGCATCACTTTCACTCAAGACTAAAAACCAGTGCTAGAGGTCTCGAGGTCGGGCTCGTCTTCGAGGTTGGCTTTTGGGCCATATTTTGAGGTTTGGCCTTAATTTAGTATTCCACGCCAAATGTTAGGTGTCTTAGAGCTATTGCTTGAGACTTCGGGACCGACGTCGCCATCGAGGCCAAATTTGATGTCCTCGGAGGACTCAATCGTGTTTGCTCATGCCTCAGTCTCGGCCTCGGATGTCCTGGCCTCGACTGCATCACTGCTAAAAAATTGTATCCTTATACATGCAGTGTGTCTCTTGTCTCATACATAGTTTTTGCTGTTGTGGGGAATGCTGCGAGTTGAGCTCTGCCCCAAAAATTTTCAAGGAATTGTAAAATTACTTTTAGGGTCGCCAAAATTAATTACCGTCATTAATGTGTAGTCAGTGACTCATTTATAAATTTTGAAATCTTCACAAGTGTCATGAGACAGTGTTGCATAATATGTTAGTGCCACAGCATAGTAGCGGGGCTCTTACAATAAAATATGCCCAAGCATAGAAGTCGCCCCTGGTTGATCATACTAGTTCCATTCAGCAAGTTGCTATTTCATTATAGCTTTGAACCATATCTTTATATGAAGCGCCAACACCATCGGGAAGCAATATAAGGATATACAACATTTGTAAAAATGTGAATCAGGAAATTAAAAAAATTCCAATGTCATCGAAAAATTAAGGGAATGTCATGCCAATTTACAAAACATCACCTGAAATGTACCACGTCAGCTTTGATGAGAGTCACATGCCAGTTCAGACATTTTTTTAACGAACCCAGCCTTGCACATAATCCCATGTATATCTGAGCAGGAAGTAGCAGACACCAGGTCAATTGCAACCAACTTGTTTCGCCAATATGTTGCATTGACAAACAACTTCAATATTCAAACCAAAGTCAATTAAAATCAAGAAGTATTTGAATTCGGTATTCTGGTTTTGGCAATAATAAACCAATAAAAAGTTAAAACTAGAAATAAGTATCTGCAAGCAGTAACAAAACTTCACCGAGAAACATTGGTTGATCAATGAAAAAGAAAATGACAAAATTAATTTCGAAAAGTGATCTCAAAAAGTAATTTCAGAACCTAATTTCAAAGATAAACTCAGAAATAATTTCAGAAGTAACTTGACAAGGAACATGACAAGTACAGAGAGAAGTACTTTGACTAGCACATTGACAAGTACTTGAAATATTGTACATCCCCCTGATCAATACCCACAGGCCATAAGCTGTACCAAATTTCAAAACTATATGGGAATACTGAAGTAACAGTGGGCAATTCCAAAATGGCCACGATTTTGAATTTCTCAAAAATGTTGTGAACAATGGCCCCAAGCCAATACTTAATGAAATCCAACAATAATTTAAGAAGTTATTCACGTTTGAAATGTTTCAAAGTCGAAGTTTGAAGTGAACTCTGACCTTGAAAAATGGTCCGGTGTCAAAAAAATTCGGGGAATGTGATGAGGTCATTTGAGGCTACGTTCATGAATTTTTTGAGGGTAGGTAGTTTGAAATAATAATAAATAATAAAACAAGAAACTTCACCTATGGTAATTATGAAAAGAACCAAACTTGAAACTGAATCATCTCTCAGGAGCGCTAATACACCCAGAAACAACTGCAAGCCACGAGCAAATATATTATAAGACTTCCATGCTTTCTCACATGAGGATCTTTGCCGGTGAAATGTTTGCCATAAGCACTCAAAACTTCAATCAAGAGATTTAGATGTTATACGATTCTGCACCACTTTAATGAAATTCACATGCCAAATGTTAGAGGTTGACATTTTCATTTAATTAGGTTGTGCATAATTATAAACACAGTTTGTCAAAAGATGGGACTCAGACCAGATATGCAAGACACAGGGCTCCAAAGAATGGCCTAAATGTCGCCTAATCAAACACAATGAATCAAAATCTCTCAACGAAATTCACAGGACATATTTCAGACCTTTTCCTATCGATATAATTGATTTATATATGAGCCAGCTTCTACCTCTTCTATTTTCATACACAAGATTGGATGAAATTCACATGCTATTGTTGCTAAACATTTTCATATCCTCAGGAAAATAAAAAACACAGAATTCAATTACAAATATATATGTAATCAGATTCAGTTAACTATTACTATAATGGCTTCGCACTATAGCTCTCACGACTAACTGGCTAATCGCTGCTGGTTAGATTTGAGTTGAAAATCAATTCCAACTTACAAAAGGAATTATTTATTAGTTGCATATTTATACTTGGAAGATGATTATATTAAATTCCAGGTGGTAGATAAGAGTTTGTTTTAGTCAATTGGATTGGCTAATCACATTGGTTGTATCTGACTGGAACAGTTTAGAGAGAACTAAGTGCTAATTGCAATTAGCATTTTTAAATGGAACATCTACGTCACTGAGGTCTTCTTCATGACAATGATTGTGATAGCCTATCTACAAACCTACAGTCTATAATGTGGATATCCAGGCGAGTTTTTACAAGCAAGGCCAATAGTCGTAGTGATATTTCTTGATTACGGGCTCAATCATATACGTAGAGCTGTTGCTTGAAAGATTTTGTAAATATTTTCTACTAACTCTAACTTCAAACCAGATCAATTACATGCAGATGTATGTCGAAATGAAATTGAGATCCTCGTCGTAAGTTCCAGCATATCAGGGCATGGAGTCTTCTTTTTGGCTAAAGACAATGGCTTGATCTCAAGGGCTAGGAAAGAAAACAAAGAAATACTATTTGTTCAACATTTCAAGAGTTACCAAAATTTAAGTAATATTACAATGTGACTCCGACCTAAAAAGTCAGAACTTGGTTAAGAGGTCCATTTGTGCAAAATTAAATAAATGTATGTGTCACGGCTGCCCTATGCACAAAGTGGGAGGGCCATCTTTCAGCAAGCACAACTAACTTCTGTCTGAAAATAATCACAGCCATAAATTAAATCACTACTAGATGAAATCTACTTATTTGAAAGACAACTGTGCAGTGTAACAATGAGGTTGAATAAACTGTTTATTTCGCAGTTGTTCAACTTTGAAGGAAAAAATGACAATCCACAAGATAAGAAATCTATGTATTTTTGTAAGAACAATAAACGACTGGTAAACATCGGCAGAATGCTACAGACTTGTGTACAATATATATCTAAGTTCTAAAAAGCAATACTTTACACATAAAAATGTAAGTAATAACATGCATGAAACATGTTCAGCATTGTATAATCAGGGCTTTGGAGTCGGGAGTAGGAGTCGAGGAGTCTGAGGTTTTTGGGTGGAGTCGGAGTTGGCAGTCTGAGTCAAACTTTAGTTGTCAGGTGGAGTCGGAGTCGGAAATCAAATTGGTGACTCCTGACTCCTAAAAATAATTAATATAATTTCCAAAACACAGTTACAAAAATATGAAATGAATCCCAAATTTTACATCAAATTTCCTTAACAAGTATTAATGTACATAATCCTATGAAAAGTTTCAAGAATTCCTTTTTCTCCAGTGTTAAACATGTAAAACTTATGTGCAATAATGCCGATAAGTGGAGTCGGAGTCGTAATTTAGGAGAACCAAGGAGTCGGACTCGCTTTTCAGAAAGTCAAAGGAGTAGGGAGTCGGAGTCGGTTTTACTTATTACCTGACTCCAAAGCCCTGATTGTATTTGACCAAAAAAACTACCAGTCGAATGTTTCTATTGCTTTTCATTTCTTTCGGAGACCGACAGGAGCGAGCACCTTATAAAAAAATACCTTATCACATTTGTTGAGAATGGCCCTGCCCTAGACCAATCAGATGCAACTTAGTTGGGGAGTATGGTAATTAGAAATCAGAAGAGGCTGGTCTTTGAGAGCCTGTGACTGCCCAATTGTCTCCCCTAAGCAAATAGGTTCTTTTGTTCAGAGATAACTCCTCCCGTGGGAATGTCTCAAAAGTGACTGATTACTGGCCATCCAATCAAAATGTTTTGATTTCAAATTTTCCCATGGATTATGAAAATATGTTATACTTTACAGTCTGGCCTGAGTCTATTTCCCTGAGTGGGAGCCGGGCACTGCAATAATATTTGCCTGGTTCATCTGAAAGTGAAAAATAATTAATTTGGTTTATCAATCAAAATGTGCTTCCACATACATGTATGATCTAGAGCCATGGTAAATCTTCATCAACTTACGTACTGTAATTTTCAATTTTTGCACCAGATACAAGTAGGCCTATGATCCTTATGATTTTTCATAATTATGCAGTTATATGGGATAAACATAACTGAATGATCAGTATGTAAATATGAATCTGTAGTAAGAACTACACCAAAAGCTCAACTACTGTGGCAAATATCAATTCTTAATAATGATACAAGAGTTGTGGAAACCCAGGGCAATTCTTGGGAAAGTGTTAACAAACATATTATACAATTTGAAAAAAATTCTAACAATTCATGAACTAGGTTGATTTCTGTTGTTCTTATCTTCTGAAAAAAAAAAAATTCTCAAATATTTCACACAAAGTTCTTCTAAATTAAGTTTTCCATAAAATTTAAAGAAAATTCCATAAAAACTTCATGCCACTTTAAACTGCAATTCCTAACATTTCGAAAACCAATTCATGCAGAAAACTTTAACAGTAAATCAAAATTTTTTCATTTTTCCAGAGAATTTTAGGGACCATTCAGAATTTATGACTGGGGGGGGGGGGTGGGAGTTTTGGCCGAGGGGGTACTAACTTTTCACACATGTTTCAAGGGGGGGGTATTAATTTTTGACAACACTTCCAGGGGGGGGGTAAGCAAATGTCCACGAAATGACGCGAATCTGTATGCATGGCCCTTGATAACAGTAGATATATGTGGATTGTTTTGTATATCTAGGGGGGGGGTACTAAAAATTCGCGTGAAACCTAAGGGTGGGGTACTAAAACTCTGCATGAAGCTCAAGGGGGGGGGGTATAAATTTTTGACGGGAAGTTCCAGCAAAACTCCCACCCCCCCCCCCCCAGTCATTAATTCTGAACGGTCCCTTAGGTCCTAGAGTTTCCCCATTTCAGCATAAGCTGATGGATGTTCCAAACTTCAAAAACTATCAACAAGATTTCACTTATTTCTGAATTTACACAATTTAAAAATGTTGATTCCTTTTTTCTCACAGAATTCTCTTGCCAAATTCGAGAAAATTGTTTAAGAAATGTTGTTATTTGCAAGGTATCTCTCTGGAAAACATATTTGGCAGAAGTTATCCATTCACCCTGTATAGTTGCAGTAACCAAGTCTGATCAGTGATAAATGTTTACATGAAGCAATCAAACATTTCGGGCACTCAAAAGAGCCTTCAAAAATTATAGAAATGTATCATTAATTTTAATTCCATTAAATTTAACAATTACTTGAGCTTGGTGATGAGTGAGTGAGTTTGTGTTTTACAACCCATCAGCACCGCTGTGGGCCATTTAGAGGTTGAGTTTGGTGATATTTTTAATCTTAACTTTTGGATGCCCAATTTCAAGTAAATTGTGGGAATTTTAGGGATTGGTTACAGCAAAAAAAAAAAGATGACAATTTCTAATCTGCTCATTGCTATCAATAGATGTGCTACGCAGCTCAAAAACATCAGGTGCTTTTAATAATGTGATTTGTTACAGTGTAATAATTACCCAAATGACAGACTTCTGACATGAATAACTTCCAAGGGTCCAACCAGGAGACTTACTTGATACACGCTTTCAGGACAGCTCGCCAAAACTAATTGCCTCCAGAAGTTTGTCACACATTTCAGAGCAGACACGCTATCTTGCACAGCAGCATTCATTCTTGTTTGTGGAAATGTTGATCAAACAAACATGAAGTTTTTCTGGAAATCAGAATAGTCTTGAATCATCAGGATGTATAACTAAAGAATATAACATTTGGGGATACTTAAAAAACTATTTAATTAATTTTTTAAAAAACTGAATAATACGTATATCGATATGAAAATTAGAAAGGATAATTTGCTATTGAAGTGGTGAATCAGGGGCATAACTAGAATAGCCTGAGGGTGAATTGAGTGAATATGTCGCGTTCGGCGGCGTTTCCTATCTCTTTCAAGTTAATTGTTGGCCTGGGGCGGGGCCATGGCCCAATGTCGCCCCCCCCCTAAATACGCCACTGTGGTGAATCAATGTCATTGAAGAGAAGTTAGAATTTTGAGAACTGGTTCATATGACAATCAATCAGATCAGTGGCGTATTTGGGGGGGGGGGGCCATGGTGCCATGCCCCCCCCCTCATGCCCAAAATTAACATGGAACAGATAGGAAGAGCCTTGGAACATGGTATTGCTAGCTGCCTCTCAACAGAAAAATAAGATTACAAATGCTTAGTTGTTTTAAATATTATGTGCATTATTTTCAACATGCATGACAGTTAAGAAAATACATTTATAAGACTACCATACCTTTCCTTGTTGTGCTCACTCTGATAAGAGCCAACATGCGCTCATTCTGGAGTTTCAGGGCAAAATAGTTTTTGCTGAAACACAAAACTGCCATGTATTAAAAATTTCCCACAAAAATACAGTTTAGCATTGTTTAGGGACACCTGAGAATAAAACTGCATTCATTTTTTAAGCAGAAAGACTATTCAAGTGGTTCATTGATCAGAATCAAACACATGAGGCTAAATTAAAGTTTTAAAATGAAACGGTCCAAAAAACATACTCTATACATTGACTTTCTCTTATATGATAAGCTAGATACAGAAAGGTAATATTTCACATCATTCAGTAGGTATGTGAATATTTGATTTCCAAAAACCGTATCAATTAGGCCTAGTATAATTATATTAATAAATAATCAATATTATGTATAGTTGAAAAATATAGATTATTCAACATGTACTGATTGTTATAAATTTGTTTTCCCAAACGCTACCATATGTTTTCTTTGATATTGCTTGATTCACAGACAAGGCAGGAAGGGGTAAAGGCCGCACAGCAATAATCTTTATGGTCGACCTGAAACAAAAGAAAATTTTAATCATTTACTCATCAAAAGTTTCTTCCACAGATGCACTGCATAAGCCCTTTTCAATAAGTTTTGGAATATGACCGAATAAATTTAGAAAATGCAAGTAACAAGTAATGAAATGCAAATGAATAAAAAGTGAAATTTTCAAGAATTACTAGTTACAAAGATTTTGGAAAAAGGTATATAATGCACTTTAGGTGGTGCAATAGAGCAAATTAAATAAATAACCAGGTTGACAGTTACTACCACATGACATATGATATGCAAAAAATTGTTATGTCATTGACAAGCTGTCAAACTGTGATAGACAATTTTGACAGCTAAAACTAAAAGTAGGCCTATATCACACATAATTAATTTTGACAGCTACAAGTATATCACCCATGTATATTCTGTTTGCAAGCCCGGTTTCTTCATGAAAATTGAAATAAAATGTGTGTGTACATATTATCTGCATGCACTAATTGTAGTTATTCCAAATTGTTTATTTATACTGTTTATTACCCAAATCAGATCGTTGGCCAATGAAATAAAAAGACTCAGATCCCAGGTTAATGCTTCAACAGATCAGCAAACATGCAAGTGCAAATGTGTTGCATCTGAGGAAAACTTGCCACGCAGTGCTGGTTCAGGCTCCAGCGATCTGTCTGGTGTTAATAGTGCAAACAACAGCAGCACTGTGGAACAGCCAGATGATCCAGTGGAATCTTCTTCATCCAGTAGCTCTGACGATGGTGATGATGAACAGAGCTTCTTGCAGCCCAAGATGAAGAATCGTGAGAAGAGGAATCAGTCTGTGAAAATCGTATCAGCTGCATCATCAGCCACAGCTGATGTTTCCAAAAAAGACATCTATATTGGAAATGTCAATCCGAAGTGCAAGGCTTCACAAATGAAACGTCATATACAAAATAATGGATATAACATACCCCAGAAGGATATTGCCCAGTTACATCAAGGCGATGACTATGCTTCATTTCGTGTCTCAGTGCCAGCTGGAAAATACAATTTGGTGTCAAAAAATCTGGTCGAAGGGAATTAAAGTGAGATCATTTTCGCCAAGGAAAGGTCCTTCAAGTGGACCACAAGGAAAACAAGGAGGGGCCCGAACAAATAGACATCGCAGTGTGAATCCTGCTAACCATCATTCAGGTCCTGAGCGCTCAGCACACACTTTCAAAGCTGGCTACGACCAAGCTGTGCAGGATGCACGGCACCAGTACGCCAACTACAGACCCCCTTTCCTACCTTCTGGGTCACATACCAACAGCCAATTGTTCCACTCCTCCCCTTTCTCAAGTGGGCAGCCCCAATTCCAGCAGCGTACCTGGCCCCAATCAAACTTTGACATTGAATGGCCCAGACTTCCAAGTATGTGGTAGTCCAACCACCCTCAGTCGATCTAGCAGACTACCAGTCATCTTCTGCTCCAATACTCAATCTGTGCGATATAAGATCAATGACCTGTCCAGTTCAGTCAACATATTACAGGCAGATGTAGTCTGTGCAGTAGAGACTTGGTTAAACAGTGACATTGATGACAGCTGCCTTTCCCTAGGTGGAAACTACAGTCCCCCACAGAGACATGACCGTCCTGATCGAATAGGAGGTGGTATTGCAGTATGGATCCACCAGGATTTCCATTTTAAGGTGTGGAATAACCTTAAGGTTGATGAAGTTGAAACTCTTTGGTTGACAATTTGGTCTCCTCGCATGCCTCGATATTGCAATCGCATCATCCTTGGCGTGGTGTACCATGTAAACAACACGAGAGATGGTCACCAGACAATGGCTAGCCACATCATCTCAGCTGTAGATCACATCAGACAAATCCACCCCTATGCTGGCCTGGTGCTGACTGGTGATTTTAATCAATTCCCCTGCCATCATATTACATCTCAACTTCAGATAATCCAACTCATCAAACAACCTACAAGAGGGGAAGCCGTTCTTGATAAGTTCTTCACAGACAAGAAACAGTTTTATCCTAACTGCAATATTGCTGCCCCCGTTGGTAATTCGGATCACATGAGCATCATTGCCCATCCTGACATCACATCATATGACAGAGGTAAATCGAACACATTTGTGACACGAGTATCTGGCCATAATGAGAAGGCGCTGTTCGCTCACGCTCTGTCCAACATAAAGTGGGAAGAACTTTATCGGTGCAACGATTTGAATGAAAAAGTCAGATCATTTACTTGCATAGTCCAGGATTTATATAATAGTTACTTCCCCTCTAAGACTGTAAAGAGACACTCAAACGACAAACCTTGGGTTACAGATTACTACCGGTCACTTGTCTCTCAACGTCAGCATGCCCTGAAGGCTGGTAATCTGGAAAGGTTTAGGCAACTGCGCAACAAAATTAACCGAATGAGCAAGAGACTAGAAAAGTCTTTTTATCGCAGTAAAGTAGAGCGCCTCCGTTCATCAAACTGCCGTGACTGGTGGAAACACATGAAGGAACTGCTTGGTATGAAGTCCAATTCTGTGCAACCCTTGCAGTCCTTAGCGATGTCAACTTCACAGGGTAACATGCACAGATTTGCAGCAGAAGTGAACAGTTTCTTCCAATCTGTGGGCAGTCACTTGGATGGTCTATCTCCCGAGAATCGCTTTCTGGCTTCAGAAGTTCCTGTCCCGGATGAATTCTCCATCAGTGTCAAGGACATGGAAAAACGTCTCCTGTCCCTCAACACGAAAAAAGCTGCAGGCCCCGACGGTTTGCCAGTGTGGATCTTCCGTGACTTTGCCCATGTGTTAGCGGGACCATTGGCTTCCATTGCTAATGACTCACTGAGAGAAGGAACCATTCCTGATGAATGGAAGTTATCTGATACCATCCCTCTTCCTAAAACCAAGCCTCCAAAATCCATAGAAAGTGATCTGAGACCGATTTCCATCACTTCAGTCGCAGCGAAGGCAGTGGAATATTTTCCTGTTAAGTTCATGCAAGAGAGCATAACAGGCAGCTTGGACCCTAATCAGTTCGGTGGCATCCGGGGATCTTCTACGGAAATGGCATTACTGACAATAATAGACCATATTTTGAAGTCAACTGATAATTCATCCACAACTGTCAGGATGCTTCTGTGTGATTTTTCCAAAGCATTTGACCTGGTAGATCACAATGTATTGGTTAGCAAACTTGATGATTTGGGTGTCCATGAGTCCCTGACAAGATGGTCTGCAAACTTCTTAAAGGACAGAGCTCAACGCGTGAAGATAGGTTCAACATTCTCGGATGTCGTCACTATGAATGCAGGCTGTCCCCAGGGTACCCTATTGGGACCTCTGGCTTTTGTGTCATATATTAATGTCCTGCGTCCACCAGGAGATCTTAAGACTTTTAAATATGTTGATGACACAACCGTATTACAAACATCAGGTCCCTCAGATAACAGTTCGGGCCATCTCCAACAAGGAATTGAGCATCTCAACACCTGGGCGAATGATAACAAGATGCGTTTTAACACCTCTAAGACAAAGGAGATCATATTTGACTTCAGAAGAAATCAGTCGCCTCCACCTAAACTAACAATGGACAACACGGAGATAGAACAAGTGTTTGAGGCTAAACTACTAGGGGTAATCATAAGAGCAGACCTTAAATGGAACTCCCATATCTCATCGACCATCAAAAAGGCAAGCAAACGCCTGTATTTACTGAGATTGTGCAAAAGGGCAGGTGTTAAACAATCTGACCTCATCTCAATGTATACCAGTCTTGTACGATCAGTGCTGGAATACTGCTGCACTGTATTTCACCCTGCTTTACCCCAGTACTTACATAATGATCTTGAAAGAATACAGAAACGTGCCTTGGCCATCATTTTCCCGAGCCTGAATTACAATGAAAGTCTTGAAAAGGCCAAGCTTACATCACTCTACGCCAGACGTGAAGCTCAGTGTAAGAAGATGTTTTTGTCCCTAGCAAACGACCATCACAAGCTTCATAGCCTTTTACCCAAGAGCAGAACAATGGTGCATAACTTACGGAATGCAGGGAGGTTACCGCAAATACGCACAAAGACTCAGAGATATTTTAATAGCTTTGTGCCATATTGTATAAGACAATTCCAGTAGCTGTTCTGCTTGTATTTTATTGTATTTTACTTTATTTTTAAATTGTATGTACATAGTCCCCTCTTTTTAAAATTTTTTTTTTTGATTATCTTTTTTTAAATTTTATATATATACACTATTTAAATCTACACATATCTAATTTTACATGTTATTAACTTTATTTTAATATAATTTATTGTATTGTCTATTTCATATATATTTACATATTTCAACAATGTATACGCTTTGTTGCTAATAAACATATATCATATCATAATCACAATTTAAGTTTGAGTAATTATCACAGCTTTGCATTTGACACCCCACACAATGTGGATTGTGACAGGTGCACAGGCTGCCAGAGCTGTCAATTGCAATTGACTCTTAATCACACCTCTGTGAAGTGTCTCCACTGCCTAGTGTTGATTAGAGGGTCACAAAATCACATACTTAATTAAGCCTACAATTGTGTTCAATTACTGTATTTACTCACCTGTGAGTGTTGCCTTCATTTTCTTTCAATTTCAATGTTAAAAAAACGTCGTGAATAACTCGGCGCGCTCGCTCACATGGCAGTAAATCCACACAGTCCTGCATGCACCAGCTTCTCAGTCTCTCAGACACACTTTCCACATGTAATTCAGCATGTTTTTCACGCAACAACACAGTATTTTCTCAAACTGTCATCACATGCTTGTTGTCAGTCATTTTTGACAGTTTGACAGCTCTTGACCCAGTTTGCAGCCCACCTCTGACACGGCCTACTGAAGCACGTGACTGATATCTATTTTTAGGTACAACAAAATAGCCTCTGAACATTAACTTATTTCAACAAACCAAATAAACTGCAATGAAATAGTGTTATAATATACGTATTTAATAATTAACAATCAAGATCCCTTTGACTTCATCTGTTTTTGGTGGAGGTTCAAGGGATTTCAGGGGTTTTCGGAGGCTTCCGGAGGTTTCCGGGGAAACGTAAATAAACAACCTAGTAGCTGCTGATGGAAGGAAACGAAATTCAGACAGAAAAAAAAGTGCATGAACACACGGCGATTTCAAACAAATGCAAGGTCATGTGGACATAAACAATTTACCGTTGCAAAGAAAACACCTTGGTTGATATTCAGTCAGAATTACAGAGTCGCACATGGTGAGCATTTCTTTATTTCTTGACTAGAGTGAGGCTTGTCAAAACCTCTTCGCGATTTATATAGAACGAGCCTGCTGCTCGGCCTAATAAGCCCATGCTACCTGCTGGGAGCAACTGGGAGAGCCATTGCAGATGCTGTCCTCTTGTGTATTGTGTAGGAATCAGCTCAAAACTAATCATCATTAATTAGGAAATTTAGAAGAATCTATAATGGCCTAGAAAGAAGTTCTGCCTTGAAGGTCACAGGATGGAACATGGAAAGTTAGAAGACCAGCCATTGAGCAGAAGTTAAGATAAACCCCGGATGCTATCATTTCAATTATATACAGTTAGCAGCAAAATTATTCAACCACTTCGATGTTTTCCTATAGAATTCAATTGTTGATGAGTCTTGCATAAGATATACATTTACAAAAGTATTTATCAACATACAAGAGAAATTCAAGACTAAAATGTTTACGTGTAGGTTTAATGGATACAACAACTACATCAAAATTGAATTATTAGATAATTACGATCCAAATTGTTCAATTCCCTATTGTTCAATTTGTTATATCAGTAACAGAACTTGATTTATCACAGGATAATGCTTTGTTCACTCTAGACCCATCACTCTAGGCCCATCAGCCCTGTACTAACAAATAGATTTTACTATTCAATCTATGCCTCTTCTTGTCTCTGTTCTTACCTCCATCATTAATTTGATAAGTGCACTGCCATCTACTGTGCCTTGATATACTTTCTCAACAATGGGGCTCCTCAACAATCTCTTTGCCATTGAGGGCTCCTTTGCTCTTGGTTTACTGTATTATGGATGTTGAAATTTATTTATATCATGTTTGTTTTGTGAGCAAAAATAAATGAGTCTGTGTCTGCAAAAATGAATGTGGTGACACCAGCATGTATCGAATCATGAAAAAAGGCTAATATCTCATATTAGGCAACTTATTGCCAAACTGCGGTGAAGCAGATCTAAATCTGGCGGGCAGTTTGCATTTCACACATCGGTCGAAAATTTCAGAAATTAATCAACTACCTTGCTTCCATTGGAATAGCTTTGGAGCAGGGGGTCGAATAATTTTTCAAAAGTTTTAAGTTGTCTAGTATGTGATGCTATCATACTTTTTATGATTTGATACATTCTGATGTCAACACACCCATTTTTGCAAAACCATCAATATCATATGATAATTGTCACCATATTAACTATAACTCATATTTTGTCCTGTTAAATGGCATGGTCGCAAAATGTGTGCATAAAAGAATGAGCTTGGTGTATAGTTTTTAGCAGGGACGGACGCCCCCGCCAGACCAAAATTTTATTATTTTTACATGTTAATTTTATCATCGCACGGTCGTGTAATGTCGCAAACTACGCGTTCCGCGATGCGATAGCCCGATAGACCCCCCCACCAAAATTTTCTGGACCCCCCCCTGGTTTTTAGGAACCCCTTGATTGTATCAGTGCCGAGTGACGATGTGGTGAGTTGACAGCCCCGGCAAATATTTTGAAGCCTCCCCCTAGCCCCCCCCCAACCAAATAATCCTTGAGCCGCCACTGGTTCATATATATATATTTGTATATCAAATCTAAAGTATCAATGATGGGCCTAATATAGCTTAATATTAAAGAATTGGTGAAAATATTAAGCAAATATTATGGATCTTCTATTTCAGAATCACATGTCTATCAATTAATTACTTTGTATCTAGCCAATTGGGCCTATATTATGTAAACTATTATGTCTATCTAAATTGCCCAGGGGGGGGAGGGTATGCTGTCGCACAGCCTGTGCTTTGCTTTCTCTGGTTGCTGTGGTTGCTGAAGCACCAACCTAATTGCCCCTCATGCTCAGTGCTCATGTGCTGTGAACTGGACCACTGACCTGACCTAGTTTGTAACCATTCAATCACTGAAGCAGCAAGCTGACAACAAGCAATAACATGAAAGACCACTCTCCAGTCAGCTCTGGAGACAAAACAATGACATTGTAACAGCATGCTCTTGTTTTAACACAGAAGGAAGCAGAATGACCTAACTCAGCTGACAGAGAAATGTTCTGCTGGGAACTGGGAAGCGACACACAATATATATAGGATACACTGGCCATAAAAATCCTGCTGCAGTGCTGCAGCTGCTGCTGCATGTAATATTCATGAAGGTAAGCCAAAAATTTGATTTTTTTTTAGTGTTGAGCTTTTGCAATCCATGGATTCCATGTCACAATCACGTCATGAATGCAGGTGTGCACGTTCATGGGGTTTGAGACAGGCTGCACAGCTAAAATTGTGTACAATGTACATGACAGTTCATTAGATGATCATAATGATGGTGTAGTTGTAATCTAGCGTATTCCTAGGGAGAGTATTACAGTGGGCCTACATCAACATGACCGATACATACATATTGCAAATGTATATAGATTTCAAGGTAATTTTGTAATTTAATGCACAATCATCATCAGATCATTACTGAGTAAGTTGCCTGTACATGAGGGGACAGGAGGGAATACAATGAATTTAATGAAAATAGAAAGATAGGTAGATAGATAGATAGATAGATAGATAGATAGATAGATAGATAGATAGATAGATAGATAGATAGATAGATAGATAATCAGCTAGACAGACAGCTAGACAGCTAGACAGATAGATAGATAGATAGATAGATAGATAGATAGATAGATAGATAGATAGATAGATAGATAGATAGATAGGGTAGAGTTGTCCCTTTATAGGTTTAGAAATGCACATGGCAAATACAGGTAAACTAACTGATTGGTATTTAATTAGCAGTTGTTTGGACCTAAGAAGAAGTCATTGGGTCCCTGGGGCAGATAACTATCTATTAAAGGAGGGGGTGGCAATGAGTTGACTCATTTGACCTAGATATTAGATGGTAAAAACAGCCACCCCCCCCCCCCCCACATGCTATGTCAGACAGGTGCACAGCAGTCATTGAACCTTCTGGTTCTTTGTTGTTTTGTTATTGCCACTTGGCATCACATTTACATATGAGGGCTCTCAATCGTAGCCTATTGGAATTCAGCCTATTGTCATACAAACATCGAACATAATGAAAGCCAGTGAATGGCAGTGATGTTACTCACTTCAAATGAATACATTGTAATTCTTATGGCATTGAAATCAAGTCACCCTATATAAGCTCCTATACTGGACAGTTCGATCATTGAGCGACTAGTGTGTTTGCTTCATGGTTCAATGACAATGTACCTCTCATTAGCATAATTCAGCAACTTTACCCCTCTTTGTACAATGTGTAAAGTTAGCCTAATGCAGGTAGTAGTGCTCACTTTCAATGTGCATGTATGATACTATAAATTCCCATTTATACTGATCAAAAAGGCAAGAATTGATGAATTGGGGCTATCTATCTATCTATCTATCTATCTATCTATCTATCTATCTATCTATCTATCTATCTATCTATCTATCTATCTATCTATCTGTCTATCCATCTATCGGTCTATCTATCTATCTGTCTATCTATCTATCTATCTATCTATCTATCTATCTATCTATCTATCTATCTATCTATCTATCTATCTATCTATCTATCTGTATACATTATTATATGATTATATCTTATTTTTTATCTATTTATCTAATCTAATTTATCTATCTGTCTGTCTATTTATCTGGTCTTTCTATCATATTCTTATTTCATCTACCGTAATATGGGGTGAATAGGGACAAAATTGGACATTCTTCCGTCATAGCATGGGTAAAAATCATCTCAGAATTCTAAATATAGTGTCAAAATATGGCCTGGCCTAAATTCTAAATATCCCTAGAGGCTTTTGAAGATATCTCACATTTTCAATTATTTAGGCCCAGAAAACCGCTGTCCCTATTCACCCCTCACTTTGGGGTGAATAGGGACAGACTTTTATTTCCGCAACCACTACTTCCTATCTTGTCTAGATGGTTGATTAGGGTGTCCCATTTTTCGAAAAGTTTTTCGGATCAAGCTCCTTTTGGGCTCAGTTGTGCTCCTATATGTACAAAGTACCTACACCAAATTTCAGCCAAATCCAGTAAGGTCTACACCCCCCCCCCCACCACCATCTTTGGAGGGCCCTTCCAGAGGCCCGAAAGTGACTATTTTCGAGCAAAAAAAGTGGCTATTTTCCCATCTGAAATCTGTTATTAGCACTGAAATTGGTCTAATAGGGGTTTTTGAGGGTGCTGAGTTCATATATAATGACAATGAATCACCCAGAGGTCAAGATGACTTCATGTCATGCTAAAATTGGTCAATTCAGCCCTCGAATTACCTAAAATTAGTCATTTTCGAGCATAAAAAGTGGCCATTTTCCCAACTAAAATCAGTTAATGCCTATGAAACTGGCCATGTAGGGGTTTTTGAGGGTTCTGAGTTCACCTTTGATGATAATGAATTACCTAGATGTCAAGATGATGAAACAACATACTAAAATTGGTCAATTCGGCCCTCTGCTCATTACTCAAAATTGGCTTCGTTCGCCGGACTTCTGACAGTGAATTCATACAAAACATCAATAATCATGTTATATTCATTTCTGGACATAGACATTTCATTATACAATATCTGATTTATTTTTGAGGTAGAAGGTTTGGAATTTAACATTTGCAAAGGTCACCTTTTTAATGCTAATGATACAATTCAAATACTAATAGCAATTGACAAATTTGCTTTAAGGTGCATGATATAATTTGGCATCTTCCTTCATATTTTGGATGTATACCTGTTTTAATAAAAATCCAGAGGAAAGAGCAACAAACACATTTGTCAAGGTAGAATATTATCATTTACAAATAAGGCTTGTACAATCTCTCAATTTTCTAAAAGACAGTAGTATATTTTCCAAACTGTCATAAATTGTATATGTACTACATAAATTGTCATTACGACATTAGTTGCAAATTTGAGCAATGTAAACAAGAGGCTTCTTTGAATGAGCAATGTAAACAAGAGGCTTTTTTGAATGAGCAATATAAACATGAGGCTTCTTTGAATGACCAATGTAAACAAGAGGCTTTTTTAAATGACCAATGTAAACAAGAGGCTTCTTTGAATGGGCAATGTAAACAAGATGCTTCTTTAAATGAGCAATGTAAACAGGAGGCTTCTTTGAATAACCATGGTAATCAAGAGGTTTCTTTGAATGACCAATGTAAACAAGAGGCTTCTTTGTATGACCAATGTAAACAATATGCCTCTTTAAAAGAGCAATACATAAATTGTCATTACAACATTAGTTGCAAATTTGAGCAATGTAAACAAGAGGCTTCTTTGAATGAGCAATGTAAACAAGAGGCTTCTTTGAATGAGCAATATAAACATGAGGCTTCTTTGAATGACCAATGTAAACAAGAGGCTTCTTTGAATGACCAATGTAAACAAGATGCTTCTTTAAATGAGCAATGTAAACATGAGGCTTCTTTGAATGACCAATGTAATCAAGAGGCTTCTTTGAATGACCAATGTAAACATGAGGCTTCTTTGTATGACCAATGTAAACAATATGCCTCTTTAAAAGAGCAATACATAAATTGTCATTACAACATTAGTTGCAAATTTGAGCAATGTAAACAAGAGGCTTCTTTGAATGAGCAATGTAAACAAGAGGCTTCTTTAAATGAGCAATATAAACAGGAGGCTTCTTTTAATGACCAATATAAACAAGAGGCTTCTTTAAATGTGCAATGTAAACAAGGGGCTCCTTTAAAAGAGCAATACATAAATTGTCATTACAACATTAGTTGCAAATTTGAGCAATGTAAACAAGAGGCTTCTTTGAATGACCGATGTAAACAAGAGGCTTCTTTAAATGAGCAATATAAACAGGAGGCTTCTTTGAATGACCGATGTAAACAAGGGTTCTTTAAATGAGCAATACATAAATTGTCATTACAACATTAGTTGCAAATTTGAGCAATGTAAACAAGAGGCTTCTTTAAATGAGCAATGTAAACAGGAGGCTTCTTTGAATGACCAATGTAAACAAGAGGCTTCTTTGAATGACCAATGTAAACAAGAGGCTTCTTTGAATGACCAATGTAAACAAGAGGCTTCTTTGAATGAGCAATGTAAACAAGAGGCTTCTTTGAATGAGCAATATAAACATGAGGCTTCTTTGAATGACCAATGTAAACAAGAGGCTTCTTTGAATGACCAATAGGGTGCTCCTTCTGCCCCCCAAAATTGAAATTTTTCCAGGATCCAACCTTACTTTTTTTTTGGTGGTGAGGTTATCAATGTAGACCATTTTTCTGAAATTTCATGAAATTTGAAGAATTCCTAGGTGTAGCACATTGTAATTGAAATTTTGTCATTTTTCGTAATATTGAGAGAAAATGAAACAAATAGCCAATCAAGAGATAACATGGTTTGCATGATAAATCAGATTTAAACATACATAATGAATTACAGACACCAATTGGGAAAGATAGAGGTCAGCTAAGTACTAGGTGCCACTCGACAGGGTCATCAATATGATAGGTGTACAACATCAAGTTTTCGCTGTTTTCTGTGATTTTGGCGATAATTCAGAGAAGTTCATTTTGAAATCGATCTTCCTTTCTTGAGTGAACTTAGTAATCTGCATCCAATTTTACCCTCTTTCTGCACAGTCATTTGTGAACCTAAAGGCATGGAGATCTTTTTCCCTGATATGCATTGCATATTGTCATTCACAAGGTTCGGATGTGTACATCAATCTGCAAAAGGGATGGTTCAATCTTCATTAAAGAAACATTGTGTCCCTCAATTCAGGAAATGAATTTAAGGCTTCCCAAAAACAGTACCTTATCTGCTTTGATGTTGGCCATTTTATGGTTGTTTTAATATTTCTTGCACTATATGTGTTTTTCTTATCGGTACGCAAGTTATCATCAAACAGTGTCAAAGCGATCATGTCAGGAACAAGATAACAGAGACGATGTTTCAGTACTTTCAGCTCAGCTTCCCAAATTGTGGAGTAAGTTGTTAATAACTTAATGATATTATTGCACAGTACGAGGTCATTGCTTGGGTTGAATTCAACTGAGACGCATTAAGAAATACCTCAAATTTGACGAATCATTTAATTTTGTGCATGCTGCAAGCACAGGCAAAAGCCTGGAGTCTTGTCTTAAATGTCATTATTTATTTATAATTGTCAAATTAAGACATAAATTTATTCATGCAACAGCTAACCAGAGTGCATAAGAAGCTTTGTCATCCAATGGACTACGTGTAGCACCCTCCTTTTCAAGTCATTGCTAGTTGCAATTGAAGAGCAGAAATACAGCAAGACAAGATCAAGTATCAATACATCATCAGAAATAGGGTGCCTTCTGAAGTTTTACAAAAGGTCTGCCACAATCTCTTTCAGCTCACTGAGAAAAGGCTGAAAACCACTATCAGCCATTGACAATGAATTTAAACCACTGAATGACATTTTTTGGGGTAAATTTTCTCCTAATTTTGATATATAATGGTGTACATATATATATTCATGGTCCTGTGCCCTACCACTGTGGCAGGAGTCTTTCCTCTCTAGGTGTTTTATTTCAGTAACGCTGTAGCATTAAATATTAAATATAAGTCATCTTATTTGGGGCTGACTGGAAATATGTGCTCTCTCACAGAAAAGTAAAACAAGTTCAGAGTTTTTTTTCCAAATATCTTCCCTATGAGCTATGAAGCTCAACAAGACCTGCTTCCTTTGGGAATAATTGTAGACACAGTTTCTTGTAAAACAGATACCTTGATCCTAGTGTCTTGATGTGGCTAAGAATGCTGCGCAAAAGGAATATCCCAAGGATCTGCTGAATTTGATGATTGACATCTTTGTATAGGCCTTTAGAACTTCAGAAATGTCCTTCACATTTTTACCATGTACTGTGCAGCTGGTCACATTACAAAACTTTAATTTAGTGACTACTAGTGTCACAAGTAAATGACTTAATGTGTATATTCAACACTGAGTCCTGAAACTCTTGGCAACTTCCTATTTTCGACTCATTTAAATGATCGAAATTCTAGTTTTCATCAAGATACTGCCTTATTTTGATAAATGCATTCAAAGAAGTGAAAAAGTTTGATTTCTAACAAAGGTTACCATGTAATCAAGGGAAAAATAATTTTATTTGTTGTATAATATGCTATACATACTAAACCAGCCTTGTTATCAACAATTAATGATAACGTTATGACATTATGAGACAATGCAATCAGTGTTGCCACCTGCAGTGCCTTCCTGAGCTGAGCCTTTAATCTGATGGTAAATTTAAAAATGAGTAAGATGTGGATGGAAAATGCTGTTTTGACACAGAAATCTTCTTAAACAATATTGAAGACTATTGAAAAAAATATGATAGATAACCTAGAAAATCCAAGAAATCGCACAATTTTAAGGAAATTTGACAAATTTCAATCCCAATGTGCTACACCTAGGCATCAATAAAATTTCTTGACATTTTGCATGATTACTTCTATTGACCAACCTCATCCACAAAAAAAAGTATACAGGGTTCTGAGCAAGTTGGGGCAAAAGAAGCACCCTAATGACCAATGTAAACAAGATGCTTCTTTGAATGAGCAATGTAAACAGGAGGCTTCTTTAAATGAGCAATGTAAACAAGAGGCTTCTTTGAATGAGCAATATAAACAGGAGGCTTCTTTAAATGAGCAATGTAAACAAGAGGCTTCTTTAAATGAGCAATGTAAACAAGAGGCTTCTTTGAATGACCAATGTAAACAAGAGGCTTCTTTAAATGAGCAATGTAAACAAGAGCCTTCTTTAAATGAGCAATGTAAACAAGAGGCTTCTTTAAATGAGCAATATAAACAGGAGGCTTCTTTAAATGAGCAATGTAAACAAGAGGCTTCTTTGAATGAGCATTATAAACAGGAGGCTTCTTTAAATGAGCAATGTAAACAAGAGGCTTCTTTGAATGAGCAATATAAACATGAGGCTTCTTTGAATGACCAATGTAAACAAGAGGCTTCTTTAAATGAGCAATGTAAACAAGAGGCTTCTTTGAATGAGCAATATAAACAGGAGGCTTCTTTAAATGTACTTTGCACAATAAATTATACGCTGTTGGCATACTTTTGAAATGTTCTAATTCATTTATTATTTTATTTTTCAGTGATTGATGCTACCTCAATTGAATCAAGGACCCCAAACCATTCAGCAGCAACATTGTAAACTTCTTCATTGTCAAGGATATCTGTCTCGTCAAGGACTTCATTATCATTGTATAAACTACTATGAAGCAAAGATGGCTGCTAAGCAATTTGGGACGGCTGAGACTACTGTAAATGCGCCTGACGAAGGTGACATCCGTTGTAAAAAAGAATTAGAAGACAACATTACCGGATGTTCTACACGCTTGACTGTAAAAGAGGAACCAAATCTTGACCAAATCAGTGAAATGGACATGCAGGTAAAACCAGAACTCAGCCCAAACAGTGACTTTCAAAATCGAAAAACTAAAACGCCAAAGGCAAAATTATCGATTGGTCACAAACCTCACAAATGTTCAGTATGTGGCAGGAGGTTTCATTTTGATAAACAACTGAGGGAACACATGATGAGACACATAGGGGAAAAGCCACATGCATGTTGCGAGTGTGGTAAGACATTCTGTAGCCAATATGAACTTGCTAGCCATATGCGTGTACATAGTGCAGACACACCATATGCATGTACTGTTTGTGGAAGAAAGTTCAAGCGAAGTGGAAATCTTCAGACACACAGGCGAACACACACTGGAGAGAAACCACACAAATGTTCAGTTTGTGCTCGAAGGTTCAGTGACAAAAAAAGTCTTGATCGACATATGAGAACACACACTGGAGAGAAACCACACAAATGTTCAGTTTGTGCTCGAAGGTTCAGTGACAAAAAAAGTCTTGATCGACATATGAGAACACACACTGGAGAGAAACCACACAAATGTTCAGTTTGTGCTCGAAGGTTCAGTGACAAAAAAAGTCTTGATCGACATATGAGAACACACACTGGAGAGAAACCACACAAATGTTCAGTTTGTGCTCGAAGGTTCAGTGACAAAAAAAGTCTTGATCGACATATGAGAACACACACTGGAGAGAGGCCGTATGGTTGTTCTGTTTGTGGTAAATTGTTTGGACAAAGTGGAAGTCTTGGTCTGCACATGCGAACCCACACTGGGGAAAAACCACATGAATGCTCTGTATGTGGTAAAACGTTTACGACTCTGTTTTTGCAAGTTTTACACATGAGAACACACACGGGGGAGAAGCCATATGGATGTTCTATTTGTGGTAAGAAGTTCAGAAGTCAACATCATCTTGATATGCACTTGCAAACGCACAGTGGAGAGAAGCCATATGGCTGTTCCTGGTGCGGTAAAAAGTTCAGTGGAAGACCCACCCTTTTCACACATTTGAGAGTACACACTGGGGAAAAACCGTATGCATGTTCAATTTGTGACAAACAGTTTACTCAAAAAGGCTCATGCGATATTCACATGAGAACACACAGTGGAGAAAAGCCGTATGGATGTTCTATTTGTGGAAAAGCGTTCAGCAGAAAAGGAAACCTGGAAAGACATATCAGATGCCATACTGGAGAGAAACCGTACGGATGTCGTGTATGTGTCAAAAAGTTCAGTGACAAGCAAAACTATGTTATACACATGAGAACCCACAGTGGGGAAAAACCATTTGAATGTTCTGTTTGTGGAAAAAGGTTCAGTCAGCAAGGAAATATGAAAAAGCACAAGAGAACTCATAGTGGGGAGAAGCCGTATGAGTGTTCTGTTTGTTTTAAAAGGTTTAGTCGGAAGGAAAATATGGACCAGCACATGAGAAGTCATTGTAAGAAGTCTCATTAACATTTCTTTGATATAAACATTTTAATTAAAATAGATCTCTGGAATATTTCCTAATTGCACGTGTTTAATTTGTGGCCAACTGTTATGACAGAACTTGAGTGGAAATAAGAACTCGCTTGAGAAAACACACTTGAGAAATAATAGTAATTTTGCTATGTGTTTGTGTTAAGCCGGAAAGGAAGTCTCAAATTACATATCAGATTTCACGCTGGACCTGGAGACACCATATGGATATGCATGATATATAACCAAATTCTCTTCAAAAAGAGGCAATGATTGACATCAGAGAACCCACAGTACAGAAAAACCATATTCATTTGTTTACAGTGAAATGTTCAGACACCGCAGTTTTCAATAGGCCTTGAGACTATCACCCAGATAATCTACCCTAGACGAATCCTTCCAGCGCCGCACATTACTATGAATTTACGTCACAAGCGTCTAGGCCAATCAGCGCCCAGGATTTCTCTCCACTTCAATTCTTTACCGGCCATTTGCGAGGAGACTATTTTGTTCTCAGAGACCTAACACCTTACACCTATCATTTGAAAGATCTCAAAGAGATCTATCTATTGCAGCTGGAATCGTATCTGCACGACTGACGGAAATGTGTGAATAGACATAATCGTTTTCATTTGCATAACATGCCTGAATTCATGTTCATTGGTCAGCTTTGTGGGCGTGTCTGACTTAATCACTGAAGGCTTTGCTGAAGTGGAGACTATAGGACCATAACAAACATTTAAAACATTTAAATGTGGTGGCAGTCTGGCAGACCACGTCGTTATTTCCCTGAGCAATATCATCGTTTTAAAATACTTTCTTGATAGTTAGAGGTGAACTCACATTTCAGAGAATGTATCCAGATGAACTGTGTCAGAAGTACAGGCTATTTTTTTTTTTTTTATAATAATTTTTATTCCAGCCAACAGTAATTGTTATAATTAAAAAGAACAGTTTGATTAAAATATATTATTAAATATAATAAATGTCATGTGGTTCTCCATTTCTTATTTAATAAATGCCCCCATTCTGTCTTTCTTCACCGCTATATATTTCTCTATGTTTCTTATATCTTCTATTTTCTTGATTAGGCCCTCGATCAGGCTATTTGTTGTACCTATACTTCAATGTTTTAAAATGATTGAATAGGTTTATTAGTGTTTTGTTTTAAAAATAACTTTGATTTAAATTGTGTGATTTTTATAGAATCTACACATAATACATTACATGAACATTGTGTCTGTTGCATATCTGGCAATTATAAATATGCTACTGTTATTTTCAGAAGCTTCTATTCTGATTGTGCTGTGTATAAATGAGCAACATTTTTATGCATTGTAGATGTTGGTCGACAGTAGCGGTGGAGGTTAGGCCTAATTAGTGTTTTCAAAACAATAATTGTGGAATGATTTGAATAAATGATTTTTTTGCATGTGGCTATTATATACCTTGGTCTTTTTTCAGAAACTTCATTGTGGCAGTGTTTGTGTAATTATAACAATTTCATGTTGTATTGTAGATTATTACAGTAGATAGACCCCGAAGTCAGTCAGAGTTTAAACTCTGACTTGCTTGGCAAGAACTTCAACTGACTAGTCAGCTAAGTTGTTCAACCTTAACTTCAACCGACATCAACTAACTTGAATACTGAGTAACTTCAGCTTATTTCCACCCAGATAATCTACCCTAGACGAATCCTTCCAGCGCCGCACATTACTATGAATTTACGTCACGAGCGTCTAGGCCAATCAGCGCCCAGGATTTCTCTCCACTTCAATTCTTTACCGGCCATTTGCGAGGAGACTATTTTGTTCTCAGAGACCTAACACCTTACACCTATCATTTGAAAGATCTCAAAGAGATCTATCTATTGCAGCTGGAATCGTATCTGCACGACTGACGGAAATGTGTGAATAGACATAATCGTTTTCATTTGCATAACATGCCTGAATTCATGTTCATTGGTCAGCTTTGTGGGCGTGTCTGACTTAATCACTGAAGGCTTTGCTGAAGTGCTTACTTCAGCGTCTTAATGACATTTGTTAGGGCCTTTTGTTAAATATTCTTCAACAGTACATATTAACTTTGCAATTTTCAGAATTTGTGCTCTCGGAGAATTGTGTAGTAAGGAAATGTGAGAGATTTTTAGGGATTTGTTTTCATGTTGCATAGACTTTAAAAAGTCCAGAAAGAGTATGAAATATGTGCTTTGCTCTTTATGCTGTTTTAAAATTACACCAAAGCCATATCTTATGATTTCTATGAGGTAAAAATTGGTTTAGTTATGCAACAATGACTTCACTTTAGCTGACTCAAGTCTGACTTCACTTGAGTGAACTTCAACTTACTGCTTGGAAAGCTGACTATGACTTGGCTAGTCCACTTTCTGTAGTCGGCTTCAGGGTCTAGAAAGTTATGAAGGTGGAGGGAAGCGCACAAATTCAACAATGTCATTTCACATTAACACCAGATGGCGTAGAAATCACTTGTTTACAGTGTAAAACCTCCCACATCACACATTGGACTCTGCAGAGCAGCACTGGGGCAAGTAGGTCAGTGTGACTGTGTCAGTGGGTCAATGGCCATGGAACGATCTGCCTGCTATTCTGCATCTAGCAAACTGAGAACTTGTAAGGGTCAGATAATATATATGTGATATATTTGCTGTATTAGCCTTCTCCTATGTCTGTGTAAGGTAGGTGTGGGCTTGATCGTGTGTGTAGAACATTGCAATTGCAATTACACATACATGTAACTCTAGTTCATTGCCTGCATACATCTGGGAGTGTGATTGTTAGTGTTAAACTTTAAATGGCTTGATTTTAGCCAGACAGAATTCTGCAGAGTCAGGCAGTGGCGTCCCTATGGGGGGGCACGAGGGGGCACAGGCCCCCCCATATTGGACCTCTGCCCCCCCAGGTGCCCCCCCCATATGAACTTTCCAACTCTGGCTAAAATATACAATTAGTATAGCGGGTGCCCCCCCAGAGAATCGCGTGCCCCCCCAGGTGCCCCCCCATTTGAGACCCCCCAGTTACGCCACTGGAGGCAGGAAATGCATGTATGAGCATGTCGGGCAGTAAGGAATGCTACAATAAGGGTGAACATGGCTGCTTGCTACTATGGATGACATTGACTGCTTTTCAAGGTTATATTGTCAAAACACTGAAAAACCATGACATTGTGTGTGGTTTACTCAATAAGGGCCTGATGTTTGGAATGTCATACTGTTAGGGATCATTGACAATGTTTGTAATGCTCTAGCAGGGTTGCCACTGGTCAGGGAAAATCAAGGTCTGGGAAAAGTCAGGGAACTTTGAAATTATTCTTGGAAAATGTTGATGTTGCAAAAGTCTGGGATATCTCACCTTGGTCAGGGAAATTGTGCATAAAAACGGCAATGGTTTTGTGATAAGAACAACTGAAATGAGTGACATTTCAATAGCTCGAGGCGACTTGAGTGAGCAACCTGGCATCATCCATTCTCTTTTTGGTTCAAATTGCTATGTTATTCACACAAAGCCTGCAAATTGCAACCCAAATTTTGTGCGAGAGACTGTTTTGTGGGTCTGGGAAAACTTTTGAGACAGGGAAAAGTCAGCGAATTTCGAAATCCGACCGAGTGGCAACCCTGTTTTGGCCTAATATGGTCCGTGATCCCTACCAGTATGACTTTCCAAATGTCCTAGCATTCACAAGTCGATCTATACACAAAGTCTTTCAGCATTTTGGTGCTGTGATCTTGAATAGCAAGCAGCAACAGATGACGCTATTTATGATGTTGCTGAATTCCTTTTTTTTTTCAACTTTATATTTAGATGGCTTCGAAGATGAATAAGCTAAATGGAATAGCTGTGGCTGACAATGGTGACATTAGCAAGGTTGCAGAACTATGTGAATCAGACGACCAAGTGGATGGGGAGAAGCCATATGGATGTTCTGCACATGTGACTGCTGAAGAAGAAGTGCAAAATCTGGATAAGGGTTATGACATGGACGAACCTGGAAAACGAAAACCCAGTCTGAACAATGAATGCCGAATTGTAAAAACTAAAAAGCAAAAGGCAAATTTGCCAATCGGATACAAGCCTCACAAATGTTCGGTTTGTGCTAAAAGGTTTCGTTGTAAACAACTTTTGAGTGATCATGTGATGAGGCACAGTAGAGAAAAGTCACATGCATGTTGTGTGTGTGGTAAAATGTTCTACACTCAATCTGAACTTACTCGCCATACGTGTGTGCATAGTGAAGAAACACCATATGGATGCACTGTATGCGGAAGAAAATTCAAGCGAAGTGGAGATATTAAAAATCACATGCGAAGACACGCTGGAGAGAAACCACACAAATGTTCAGTTTGTGCTCGAAGGGTCAGTGACATAGGAAATCTTGATTCACACATGAGAACACACACTGGAGAGAGGCCGTATGGTTGTTCTGTTTGTGGTAAAATGTTCTGTGCTAAAAACAATTTAGATCGACACATGGGAACACATTCTGGTGTGAAACTATATGGTTGTTCTGTATGTAGTAAAAGGTTTAGATGTCAGTACAACTGTGATTTACATATGAGAATACACACTGGGGAGAAGCCATATGGATGTTCTATTTGTGGTAAAATGTTCAGCCGAAAGTATATTCTTAATAAGCATTTGCGGACTCACACCGGAGAAAAGCCATATGGCCCATGTTGCTGGTGTGGTAGAATGTTCAGTGACAAGGGGAAACTTGTCGCGCATGAAAGAATACACACTGGGGAAAAACCATATGCATGTTGGATTTGTGGTAAACGCTATAGTCAAAAACGAAGTCGAGATATTCATCGGGAAACACACACTGGAGAGAAGCCGTACGGATGTTCTGTTTGTGGGAAAGCTTTCAGTCAAAAAGGACACTATAATACACACAAGAGAACTCACAGTGGGGAGAAGCCGTATGGATGTCCTGTTTGTTGTAGAAGGTTTAGTCAGAAAGGAAATATGAACTCACACATGAGAACTCATCAGAAGAAGCCTCACTGACATTTCTTTGTTATAAACATTTTACTCAAAAGTGGATCTCTGGGTTATTTCATCATTGCATATAAGTGTTTGATTTTGGCAAACATTCTAGTCGAAATTTAAGTGGAAATAAGTACTCGATTGAGAACATGCAGTGAAGAAATGATATGTGGATGTTTTGCTTGTGTGAGTGTCTTTAGCCAGAAGGACAGTCTGAAAATGCATTTCAGATTGCTAGCTGGAGAACACCATATGGACTTAACAAAAACTTCTGCCCAGGAAAAAAAAGCAGTGATAGACATCTGACATCCCACCGTCCAGAAAACTGTATCTGTTTATACTGAAATGTACAGACAGCTCAGCTACACCGCGTTCCCAGTAATTATGCAACCAATGTTTTTTGTGATATCTCGAAGCGACATCCCAGGCAGCACACAACGTGATTTCTACGTTGTAAATTGGTAGAAATCCCGTTGCGTTGCGTACTACGTCATATTCACGTTGTCACGACGTGTTTTTCTACGTTGTAAATTGGTAGAAATCCCGTTGCGTTGCATACTACGTCATTTTCACGTTGTCACAACGTCGTGTTTTCACCTTACACTGTTAGGGGATGATATTAGTGTTAAAAATTTTCCATAGGTGGTTTAAGTCGCTTCACACCATGCCACCTGGCGATTACTGGATTATCTTTCATTGACGCACATGTGACAAAGAGCTGCAAGGATTTCTGAACTGGAAAGTGTAAATGCATTTTTCATATATATATCAGTCACTTATTGATTCAATTGCATGACTATGAAGGATTGGTGTTTGTGGTTGTATTATGCACTGTTCACTGGTTGTTTTTCCTACTAGTTTTTCATGGGAACCAAATAGATTTGAGTCTGTGAATGTCCCATATTATCACTCAAGCAATTTTTCTGACAAATCGCATGATTTCGTCCTTTATTTCTAGAAGATGTAACATAGAGCTGCAACAGTTGAAATAAATAGGTTGCATGCGTTTCTGGCCCATGTGCTCCAGAGCATTCAGATGATATGCAATTGTTTTTAATTGCTTTGTGCTCCCTTTTTAAAAAAATGATTTCATTATTTATAGTATTACCCTTCAAGTGACAAAATTCCGTTTTTTAGTGGAGGACAGCACTTCAGACCGGAATGAAGCAAGCGATGAAGAAGAGGCCTTTCTGCCAAACCCTCCTTCCAATGGAAGTAGTACAGTGTCAGGTAATAAAGTTTGAATCTACATAATGTTTTGTTTGTTACTTGTATGGTTGACTATTGTGTCACTCCGCCTTTTTGGCCCATTTGCATACTTTCACTGCTGTGAAGTAGTCTTGCGGAGATGGTATCCTTACAACTGTATAAATTATGCATTATAATTGAGCTACTTAGCACCTTTTGGTTGTGTAGTGAAATAAAACAAGCTTTAGTAAAAAAAAAAATTATATTGCACTTTATATAATATAATCTTCATTTTTATAGAGCTAGCTGGTTCCACTACACTGAGGAGAAGAACGGAAAACCCTGCCTGCAGTGATGATGAGAGTATTACGATGGAAAACCTCTCAGATAAATGGGCAATAAATTTGATGAAAATCACAAAGAAATCGTATTTGTCGAGTAATAATGAAACATTGCTTCAACTGTAAAACTTAATAATTCATTGCGTTAAGTCAACTGCACTAGACGTTTTATATTATCATCTCTAATTGTCCTGCAAAACTTGACGTCTTTTCATCATGTTTTGTTTTCATATTTCGTTAGATCCATGAAGTCCTCCCTCAGAAAGTTGCAGGTTGAGGAAGCAAGATACATCATGCTAAGGGTCTTCGAATGGCCAAAAGAAACGCCATCTGTCAGGTAAATAAAGTAAACTATATAAATGATAAATCTTGCTGATTGAGCCCTAAGACTACAGAGGGAAATACTGTAATGTATTTTTTATCTAGTAATTATTTATTCATTAATTATTTAAAAGAGTATTTCAGTAATAGCATTTGTTTGAATAGGAAGATGAAAGACTTAAACAGTCTTCCTTTTTTTTATACAGCTAATTTCATGTATTTTTAAATTGTGATATTGTTAGTTTATAGTTTTAAACTTATTTTTTAGTTTGTGCGATGTGTAAAATTTATGAAAAAGTTGTTATCCATTCTAAATTTTCACAAATTTTAACCTAAAGCATCTAATGTAATATGTAATCTAAGCTGAATCGCAAGAAATCAAGTATCATATGAAAATTTTATTTCAGTAACAGCATTTGTTTGAATAGGAAGATGAAAACTATAAATTGATTCTCAGGTTGATCCCCATAATAGGGTGTGGGATCTAACCCCCAACAGCTACCTAAAGGCTGGTTACTGGCCAGTCCTGGGCAGTTGAGCTTTGGCTAGGAAACAGTGAACATGTATGTATCAGTATATCTACAATACTTGGATTTACAACAACCTGGATCCATAGTCTTCATTGAATAAGCTCTACCATCAGAGCACCCTAATTACATAATAATAAAATAGCCTCTAGTCTGGCAAAATTTTAATAAAGTTTATATAATGTAGTCTCTTTTTTCTTTCAGAACTAGCTGGTTCCACTACACCCAGGGGCTGAGTGGAATATCCTGTGTTCAGTGACAATGGCAATATTAATGTCATGATCTCTTAGGTAAATGATGTAACGTTGTTTGAGTCGTTTGGTATAAATTATCAGTGTCTTGATTGAGCCATTTAACTCTTGTTATTGCTAAGGATAATTTAATAGAAACGATTACTTGCTCAAATTAAACCATTTGTTTCATTACAGTCTTGCCTTAGCTACTCATGGGTCTCCACATCCTGGAGTAAAATCAGAGGGAAATGCTGACAATGCTGAGGACCCTGACGGTGGCAGTGCATCCTGTGAAAGAGGCTGAGGATATGCTGCCATGGCCCCTTGACACCATGGAGGAGCTGGATGAGTTTCAAGACAGACTTGAAGATCCAGTCTTCAAGAAGCAATTGGTAAATATTGATATTTCCGTGCATGCAAATACTTGTCTTGTATCATTCATTGTAAATTTTCAAAGGAACGTTAATTGTTTATGAATCTCAAAGACCTGTAGCAAAGATACAGGAGCATAAACTTGTAAAAAGTCCTGTCCCCCACATCGTCCATTTTTAAAAAAATTGTACTCTGTCAAGATTAGTTGAGACTTATACGTACAGGCCTATATGCTGCTGATATGTGGCATATGAATCCATTAAACGAAAGATAATTTGATAGGTCACTTATAAATGTTTCATTTTTATTCTCTTTTAGAAGTTATACTTTTCATCACTCAGGGGCCACAACCAGGAATCAGGATGATATCGTATGCAGGCTGCTGGGAATTCATAAACCGACTTTGGTCAGTGTTTAGTTTGAAGGGTGAGGGGCTAGTTTGAAGGGCCAGGGGCCTCTGGAGAAGCGTTCCTTCATTGAACTCCCTGTTTCAAGGACTATCATTCGTAAGTACCGATATATTGAATTTTTTGCAATTAAGACTGCACAAGCTGTGCAGAGAAGTTTTATTTGACATTATACCAATTCTGTCAACATCGCTTTTATGACTTTTAAAGATGTCTTTCGCTGAAGGTTTGCTGCTGCGCAGCCTATGTTTTTAGTACTTCTAATTTTTTGAATACTGTTAAAAATATAGACATTTGTACATATATTAGTGCTTTTATTATATGTAGTAGTGCTTATTGATTATAGAAATATTTTTGTTGCTTCTTGAGTTGAAAGTCTGTGAGGATTTCAACTGAATGAGATTTTGTTTGAACAGTGAGGCTGATTATATTTTCAGGAGCATGCTTGAAAGTCCATCCGGGGTCAACTGCCAGTGAAGTTGAGCAACTCATCGCAAAACCGTTGAAGCATTGCCCCAAGAAGAAAGGAGGATCTAGGTACAAGGTAAAAAGCCTTATATTCTTCATAGCGCCTTTTTGTTTATCTATTGAATATAAATTCAGGTAAATTACCAGGTGCTCGATCCAGTACATGTGGACAATGTTTCCTTCATCTTTCCTGTTTCAATTTTGGGCCAGGAAAATTCTATTAAATTGTTCAGTTCTATATACCTGTGATCTCTTTATTCCCTATTTTTACAATTTGTTTACTTGTGTTTTGCAGCAACAAAAAACACCGAGAACGACTGTTGGAACTCAGCTGGTTGACGGATCAGACTCCGAATAGGCCAAGATCAATACGAACTTGATTGAATTAAATTTTTGTGTATGATTTAAAATAAAGTGTAAATGTTTCTTAATTCCAGCTTCTGTTGTTATTCAGAAATGAACTTAAATATTTAAGCAATTAATGGGGTTGTGGAGAAGTGAAACTTTCACCTTGTGACCACGTCGTGCCCAAGTTGCTCATAGGTGAAACTTTCACGTTGTGGCCACGTGGTGACCACATAATATTTAGACGTTGCCTTTCACGTTGTGGCCACGTGGTGACCACATAATATTTAGACGTTGCCTTTCACGTTGTGGCCACGTGGTGACCACATAATATTTAGACGTTGCCTTTCTACGTTGTGACAACATTATTTCAACCATACATTTCCAGGTTGTTACACGTAGAATTATCACGTGGTAACAACCGAAGTATGACGTGGTCACAACGTTGTAACAACGTAAATTTGCTGCCTGGGTACCTGTATAGCATTGATTTCTCACAGGCAACTGTGAATGACCAGAATCGCATGGTAATGAAATTGCCTGTAAATTACACAAGAGCAATTCTAAAGAATCAGAAACAAAAATAATTGACCTTTTACCAATTTAGTCAATTGCTATTGTTAGGCACCGGTATCTGTTTTGGCATAATATTTAAGAGATTGGTAACTGGACCAAGTCACTGGAAATTTGATGACTGGAGTTGGACATCAAAGCACAGGCCCAGGTGATAAATAAACTGCTTGGTAATAAATGAGAAATACACAGCAAAACCGAAAATCCAATTATACTTTTACCAGATAGCATTAGATGTCGATTGCTAATACATGTATAGAAATAAAGACTTTCAAAGTCATATCTTGAAAAGTGCATTCAGCTTTGCCTTTGAAACCTAAAACTAGGGCGTCCCACTTATACATGGGTCATTCCATGTCAAATCAACCAATTTTTGGAAAATTTCCCTCCTGACCATCTCAGATTTTTTTCCTATTACTTGGTATCCTGTTGGAAAATTCTGCTGAACATTATATACACTGTATGACCCACAGTCATTTTAAAATGTTGTGGGGCCCAGCATTCTCCCTGTATGGCTGGCTTAATGGCAGTATCTCACAAGTTAATGGAGACCACAGGTCTCCGGGCGAAGCCCGGAGACCGCAGGTCTTCAAATGGTAGGAGACAGAGCTGTACTCACTAGCTCCAGTGTTGTAAACTCCGACGTGGTTAGCTGTTGCACAACTGGCCAAAACACAGCGGGTCGTATCGGGGCTATGTACTGACACAGGGATATACTAGGCAAATCTGTAGGATGCGGCAAGCTGTCAAAAAGTGGCACCGTGATTGTGACGTCATTGCTGGACGAGACACAATGGTGATGACGTCACAACAGATTGCTAGAGGTGACGTCACTGCTATCATGACGCTATAAATAGATCAGTCCATTCAGTGCAGAGATGTTGACGCTACGAAGCCTACCATAATAATAAGCTTGGAGGAGGAGGGGGAGGGCTTGCCCTGGTGTGAGGGGGGGGGGGAAACCAATTGTCATTAACTATACTGTCAGTAGGCCTACTATCTAATAAGTCATCATAAGATTTATGCAGCTGAAATGTCAATGTTTTGTGTTCTATATTTGGGCCTCAGAACTAGTTTTTGGACAAATATGTAAATTTTGAGTTATGTAACAATTTTTTAAGAGCAACAGTTTTAAATTGCAAATGTATGTGGATCTTTCCTGTGGTCTCTCTATGCTTTGGCATCATCATATTAGTCATACTGGTCTGCGCTCTCTGTGGGGCCCCGCAAATTCTTTTAAAAACTTTACGGTTACCCAAAATTATTCATTTCACAGGCATATTCATTTCACAGGCACCTGTTTGATGGCTTTATATATCAAATTAAATTCACACTGTTCTGAAGCCACACAGGACAGGCCCCAGCACAGTTAGAAAATTCACCTGGGGCCAGGGCACACAATTTTGTCGTCCGGGGTCCAAACTGGGCAGGGGCCTGCAATTATTCATTTCATGGGCCTCTTGCATGGTATACAATTTGCTATATGATGTATATCGCGCTATATGGCATGAATACTTTCATCTCTGACTTTTATCAAAGGTGCCAACCTGCCAGTGCGTGATTTGGAAATACTAAGCACTGTATGTTAGAGGTCCCAGTTGCTGATCCAGACAGGACAGTTGGGGGGTGGGGGGCCCGGATGTAGTTTAGGCTTTTGTGGGCCCCTGACTCCATGTAGTTTCTTCAACATGCTATTTTCCATCTTAGTCTTCTAGGGGGGCCCGGGCCCCCTTAGGCCCCCTTGTCGCGAGTGCCACGATGTTGCGTGCGGCAACTCTTCTTGGTTTTTCGGGCCCCCCTAATCACCCAGGCCCCGGGCAATTGCCCAAATTGCCCATATGTAAATCCGGCCCTGAACCGGATGATGTGGTGCTTTTTGTTCAAGCAAGGGGGAGGGGGAGAGGTAGCAGTCTGGCGTCACACTGTACCGTTACTAAACAGCTAAAGTGAAGTGGTTCAATTGGATGTTCACAATTACGAAGACTTCGGGGTCTCAACAGAAGATACAGGGAATGATACCAATTAAGCCATGATGTAACCACTTACAGTACCGTACTGCCACTTATTATGGCCTCTCTCTGACCCTCACCAGCTCACCGTCACACAAATAGCGCCCCCTCCCCCTCAGACTGCAGGGTGCAATTTTCATGTAAAATAAAATGTGGGTGGTCAAAGGAAATAGGTCTCAAGTTGGTAAGAAAATTTGCTGTATCAATGTTTAGATTTAAATGTGATTGATGCAATTAATCAAGAGCATTTCAGAATGCTTTTTCTTTAACCATGTTAACATTGGCCAAATACTGCTTTGTACTGATTTTGTACTTCCTGAGGCTGTACTGATTTTATACTTGTTTTTGCTCTGGGGTGTTAGCTGCCATTCTGCCACATACATAGGCCATTGCGCCCCTGACTCTGTTTCCGCCCCTGACTCTGTTTCCGCCCCTGACTCTGTTTCCGCCCCTGACTCTGTTTCCGCCCCTGACACTGTTTAAATTAATTCTATAGGAAAGGCACTAAAAAAAGAAGGTACAATACACTCGCGAATAGAAATTGGCATTTTCAACAAAATAATCTTTCTTCTTCACAGTTGAACAACATCTACAATACAACATGACATTGTTATAATTACACAGTCGTTGCCACAATGAAGTTTCTGTAAAAATACCAATAGATATATATATATAATATTACTTTATATAATAATATGAGCGCAGCTCATGGCTGCCAAAGGCAGCCATGAGCGAAGCTCACTTAGCACAAGGACAGCTCAATCTGTGTGGTGCTCATGTCTACAGTGACTGCCTGGACAGGAAGTGCCTGTAGTTGCCATAAAAGTGGAGCTAGTAGTTTAGTCAGAGTTTAGTTTGGTAAATAATTAAAATACCTCAAATATATTCCAAAATAGCTTTAAAATTTCAGTCTTGTCTTATAACAACCTCCACTCCTGTGACATATTTCAGGGATTTAAATCAACATGTGTATCAGCATTGGAAATAATTATTTCCATACCCCTGATTGTAAGAAGTGACTGAAAATTAAAAGTCGACACAAAAGTTAATGACTTAAATGGCTCACCAAGTAAGAAATCATAACAACAATTAAGGTTACATAATCTTCATTGACTATCAACAAATTATGTAACAGTCTAATAGTTAACAATCATCTCTAAATAGCTATGGTTTTATTGATCTCAGTTATGTAACATCAACAATTTAACATAATAGATCCGAATTTATAGATGGGTCAAAATTTGAAAACGGTGAAATTTCAGTCAGGCAAAAAGTTGATTTGAAAGCAGGTTTAAAGGATCTCCTTTCGATTTATTTAGCTAGGTAAAACAATCACCTTTCATTGTACTTTGATGTCCAAGGGTCAGGAAGCACAGTTTTTATGTGCAGTGGAGGTAAATACCAGGGTACTGCTTTTAGGCGTCATTAACATTACGCTGTAAAAACTCCCTATATTTCTCAAAATTAACACAATCATACCACCTGCACTAATGCAGAGGTAGTATGAGGTACAGACAGAACAGTCATATCGAAAAAAGAGTCCTGGTATCTGCCTGACAGCAACCACAATCAAAATAAATGGCAAATAATTACATTTTTCATTTTTTCTACACTTCCATTAAGTTTTTCTTTCACACTACTTGATTTCAGCTCAACAAACTTTATTTAGTTACTAAATTGTACACATGCCAAATGATTCCTGCAAAAAAAGATCCTGTGTAACACTTTTTAAACTTCAAATCAAGCAATAAACGCCCCAAAATTAACTATTTTTTTACCTGTGAATCGTGACGTTAATGACAAAATATGACGCTTGTGACACTAATGGCTGGTAAATTACTCCTGAGCCTCTTATTTGTGCATATAAGTTAGTAAAATATCATAAGTGCAAAAATTATTGGAAAAATGTAAGAAATTTTATTGTTTTTACATGTATGCTGCACCCAGGAAGCTTACTGAAGTGGTACACTGTTGCAACCGTGAAAATAAATCAGGACTTCCAAAATGCATGTGACGTCACATTTGCCAATGACTAGTGTCACTTCCATTGGGATTTTAGAGTGATACAGCCAAAACTGCCATTAGAATCACACATAGTTTATTAAAACCATGTTCGTTAATGACATGTGACGTTAATGACAATTTTAAACTAATATTTCCTTGAACCAGTGAATACATTATGTGATGCCAATCTTGGCTTACATTAAGACTTATGTACACAAAAGCATGTTCCACAGTGATTTTTGTCCAGATATACATTGCCAAAATTAGCCAGGAGGGCGTTTGTTAATGACAAATCAAGGTAGGACAACTGACATTTTGGTATAAATAGTGTAATTATCTATATTCTGTGCAGTTTATGGACTTGCAGCTGGTTCAGTCAGCTGTTAGGGTTCCTAAAGATCATCAAAATTGAAGTGGTATAAAAAAATGTTTGTCGGTTGATTTTTTATGAGAAAAATCACTGGGTGTGATGTTAATGACATGAGATTGGAGACAAAGACACAAGAGCCCCCTGTTGTTGGGTAACAATATCCGTCAAACCCCTGGATTTAGAATTTGAAAGGGTGTTGGTCAAGGTTCAATTTGAGGTGCAAATGATGTGGATTAAGGTGACAAGTTAAATTATTTGAGGTGATTTGTGAAGGAAAATGCCAGTGGAGACAGGCCATTTTCAGGGGGGTAGGGCACTTTCATTCAATTTTTGGAAGGGATAAAAGTTGTCTGCCACACATTTTCTGCGCCAAATTTTATGCTGATATGTTGCTCTAAAACAAATGACCCCCACGAACTTTGCATGTACATTCATGTCCCTGTGAATTGCTCTAAGACACTGGAGACAAGAATTTCAGCTTTACCAAATTTTGACCCAGATCCAAATTTAACACATATTTGAATTACACAGCTGTCAGTGCAATCTGTCTATCTATCTATTCTATCTATTCTATCTATTCTATGTATTCGATCTATTCTATCTATCTATTCTATCTATCTATTCTATCTATCTATTCTATCTATCTATGTATTCTATCAATGTATTCTATCTATCTGACCATTTGCCCAGTCCTTTAAAAAGATAAATTCGCCTTCTGCATGGAAAGTTGAAGACGATGCAGTAGTTCTATGACAATGCTGCGCGGATTTCATGGCAGTGCCATTTACATATTAGCTACTAAGCCACATGAAAAAACATCATTTATTCAAAGAAATTTCACACCAAAAAAAAGGCTTGTTTTGAAAACACTAATTTTCAACCTCTACTGCTACTATTGAGCAAAATCTACAATGCATTAACACATTGTTCATTCCTCATTGTTTATTCACGCCACTGCATATGTAATAGCCTCATGCAACAAATATCATTTATGTTTATTAACTCTTAACCAATCCGAATAAAACATTTATATCCAAGCACTAACACATATGACACAGTATAGGAGTAATAAAGATTATATAAAAAGTCCACACAAACAAGAGCAACATACTAAATTGCCGTTGAGGAACGCCGGGACAAACAACTTGACAAGGAAAGTAATGTAAGTTGGCCGCAGTGCCGATTTATTAGTCAGCAGAAACAGGAGTACACACAACACACTCATACACAGACCATAGACATTAGACACACAGACAGTAAAGTAGTGAACATGAAACATAAATAACCACCAGGTGGCTGCTCGCAGGCAGACCAAATCAGTTATGATACCCCAAGTGACAGGATTTGGTATCAGATAATAAATAAACTCGGGCTAATAAATTAGAAGGCACAAGGCAAATATATTAATAAGCACATATATTAATAAGCAGGTACAAAATAAGTCAATCAAGGCACAGCTATGATAATTTTATGATAATAATAAATAAAAAATTTTTTATGATAAATAATAAAAAGGAATAAAAAAAAATTTTTTTAAAAAGAAAAATTTTTAGTTAATTTTACCTGAACCCTGGACTGTAGGGAAATACTCCCTATGTACTAAGTTAGAGAAAAATTCATAAATAATGAATCGCCCCAATATGGGGTTTCAGATAAGTGAAATTTTAGGAATTAAAAATAAATGAAAAAGGAAAATTTTAAATTTTACAAGTAACAACTACCTATAACCAGGTTTTGGCGAGGGTGGGTGGGAATTTTTAGAAGTGCGACGTGGAATAACGTTGGAAGCGGCTTATATACTAGCCGTTGTTTGTGACGGTTAGGAATCTCAACCAATCACGTGCCGGCTCGGTGGCGGGAAAGGACGCTCACCTGTGATCATACCCGACACCTAAACAATACATAGAAGACAGACAGTTACGCGACAACAGACCGGCCGGCCCAAAGACAGACAACCTGCGTTAATGTCCCCCTCCCTCAATGCACCCTAGTGCTCACACTAAGCTATCATTGAGGAACGCCGGGACAAACAACTTGACAAGGAAAGTAATGTAAGTTGGCCGCAGTGCCGATTTATTAGTCAGCAGAAACAGGAGTACACACAACACACTCATACACAGACCATAGACATTAGACACACAGACAGTAAAGTAGTGAACATGAAACATAAATAACCACCAGGTGGCTGCTCGCAGGCAGACCAACCACCCCAGCCCAAGAGCAGCCGTGAGTGAGAAACCCTAAGTGAAGTGAAAAAACCCTTAAAGGAAAAAACTTGGAAAAACACTCTGTAGAAATAAACGAACAATAGTTAGAACAAAGGACGAAGAAAGAAAGGAAGAAAGTGAAGAAAGTCAAATAAATAAGGATGGATACACTTCCAGGTCACCGAAGGGGGGGGGGGAGCTCAGGTGAGCTGGGGGGCCAACAGGGCAAAAGATTCCGGAGCAGGGCGCATATACAAGGTATACGCTGAAGAGCGCCACCTTCCAAGGCGTTGTATGTCATGAGCAGGCATACCTGTGGTTGCCGCCTGGGTGGCCGCCCCCGCCCTGATGGAGTGGGAAGAATAAGGAAGTGGGTCCATGCCCATATCTTTAATCAAGGCCTTAATGGCCGAGTTATAAACCGGATAGGTCAATGGTTGCCCTGAGGCCAAGGTGAACAAATGAGAATGAGATGAGGATGAGTGAACAAGTAAGTAGATGAGACACACAGCACAGACTTCCTTACCGGAACACCCCAGACAGACCACAAATCCATGTGGTTGGGTTTTCGAGGACGCCACGGCATACCTCATTAGAGGCCGGCCTTTAAAGGAGGAAAAGGAGACCGAGGACCTAGCAGGACCCTTACCCAGAAGTGGATCTACACACAATTCTGATGCCCTCAAGCATCCAAAATACTGGAGGGCCATAGCCGAGGCAAGCACAAGGGCATCAGGCGAACCAGTCAAACGACGCAACATCGAACATAACAGAGGGAACGATATGGGGGCAGCTTGGAAGGGGGTGGTCGATTCCTAACCAGAGACCGGACAGCTAACTTTACTCTAGGAGACCAAATCACAGGGGGTTGAAGACCAATGGCAATCACCCAAGCCCTCAATCCTGACAGGTAAGTAGATACAGTCCTATGGGACAGGGAATCTAAATCCAAGTAAGCAATGAATCGAAGTAATTTGGTTTCCGATAGGGGAGTGGCTGCATGGAATAAGATTGGGCAAAGTTCAAGTAGCGGCGTACAGCAGTGGCGTATCCCGCCTTGCTCCGGGGGGCCCATCCCTCTTGGACCAAGTCTGCCGCTCTATGATCCAATCCTACAACAAAAGGGAAAAAAAAAAGGAATATCCGAATTTATAGATGGGTCAAAATTTGAAAACGGTGAAATTTCAGTCAGGCAAAAAGTTGATTTGAAAGCAGGTTTAAAGGATCTCCTTTCGATTTATTTAGCTAGGTAAAACAATCACCTTTCATTGTACTTTGATGTCCAAGGGTCAGGAAGCACAGTTTTTATGTGCAGTGGAGGTAAATACCAGGGTACTGCTTTTAGGCGTCATTAACATTACGCTGTAAAAACTCCCTATATTTCTCAAAATTAACACAATCATACCACCTGCACTAATGCAGAGGTAGTATGAGGTACAGACAGAACAGTCATATCGAAAAAAGAGTCCTGGTATCTGCCTGACAGCAACCACAATCAAAATAAATGGCAAATAATTACATTTTTCATTTTTTCTACACTTCCATTAAGTTTTTCTTTCACACTACTTGATTTCAGCTCAACAAACTTTATTTAGTTACTAAATTGTACACATGCCAAATGATTCCTGCAAAAAAAGATCCTGTGTAACACTTTTTAAACTTCAAATCAAGCAATAAACGCCCCAAAATTAACTATTTTTTTACCTGTGAATCGTGACGTTAATGACAAAATATGACGCTTGTGACACTAATGGCTGGTAAATTACTCCTGAGCCTCTTATTTGTGCATATAAGTTAGTAAAATATCATAAGTGCAAAAATTATTGGAAAAATGTAAGAAATTTTATTGTTTTTACATGTATGCTGCACCCAGGAAGCTTACTGAAGTGGTACACTGTTGCAACCGTGAAAATAAATCAGGACTTCCAAAATGCATGTGACGTCACATTTGCCAATGACTAGTGTCACTTCCATTGGGATTTTAGAGTGATACAGCCAAAACTGCCATTAGAATCACACATAGTTTATTAAAACCATGTTCGTTAATGACATGTGACGTTAATGACAATTTTAAACTAATATTTCCTTGAACCAGTGAATACATTATGTGATGCCAATCTTGGCTTACATTAAGACTTATGTACACAAAAGCATGTTCCACAGTGATTTTTGTCCAGATATACATTGCCAAAATTAGCCAGGAGGGCGTTTGTTAATGACAAATCAAGGTAGGACAACTGACATTTTGGTATAAATAGTGTAATTATCTATATTCTGTGCAGTTTATGGACTTGCAGCTGGTTCAGTCAGCTGTTAGGGTTCCTAAAGATCATCAAAATTGAAGTGGTATAAAAAAATGTTTGTCGGTTGATTTTTTATGAGAAAAATCACTGGGTGTGATGTTAATGACATGAGATTGGAGACAAAGACACAAGAGCCCCCTGTTGTTGGGTAACAATATCCGTCAAACCCCTGGATTTAGAATTTGAAAGGGTGTTGGTCAAGGTTCAATTTGAGGTGCAAATGATGTGGATTAAGGTGACAAGTTAAATTATTTGAGGTGATTTGTGAAGGAAAATGCCAGTGGAGACAGGCCATTTTCAGGGGGGTAGGGCACTTTCATTCAATTTTTGGAAGGGATAAAAGTTGTCTGCCACACATTTTCTGCGCCAAATTTTATGCTGATATGTTGCTCTAAAACAAATGACCCCCACGAACTTTGCATGTACATTCATGTCCCTGTGAATTGCTCTAAGACACTGGAGACAAGAATTTCAGCTTTACCAAATTTTGACCCAGATCCAAATTTAACACATATTTGAATTACACAGCTGTCAGTGCAATCTGTCTATCTATCTATTCTATCTATTCTATCTATTCTATGTATTCGATCTATTCTATCTATCTATTCTATCTATCTATTCTATCTATCTATTCTATCTATCTATGTATTCTATCAATGTATTCTATCTATCTGACCATTTGCCCAGTCCTTTAAAAAGATAAATTCGCCTTCTGCATGGAAAGTTGAAGACGATGCAGTAGTTCTATGACAATGCTGCGCGGATTTCATGGCAGTGCCATTTACATATTAGCTACTAAGCCACATGAAAAAACATCATTTATTCAAAGAAATTTCACACCAAAAAAAAGGCTTGTTTTGAAAACACTAATTTTCAACCTCTACTGCTACTATTGAGCAAAATCTACAATGCATTAACACATTGTTCATTCCTCATTGTTTATTCACGCCACTGCATATGTAATAGCCTCATGCAACAAATATCATTTATGTTTATTAACTCTTAACCAATCCGAATAAAACATTTATATCCAAGCACTAACACATATGACACAGTATAGGAGTAATAAAGATTATATAAAAAGTCCACACAAACAAGAGCAACATACTAAATTGCCGTTGAGGAACGCCGGGACAAACAACTTGACAAGGAAAGTAATGTAAGTTGGCCGCAGTGCCGATTTATTAGTCAGCAGAAACAGGAGTACACACAACACACTCATACACAGACCATAGACATTAGACACACAGACAGTAAAGTAGTGAACATGAAACATAAATAACCACCAGGTGGCTGCTCGCAGGCAGACCAAATCAGTTATGATACCCCAAGTGACAGGATTTGGTATCAGATAATAAATAAACTCGGGCTAATAAATTAGAAGGCACAAGGCAAATATATTAATAAGCACATATATTAATAAGCAGGTACAAAATAAGTCAATCAAGGCACAGCTATGATAATTTTATGATAATAATAAATAAAAATTTTTTTATGATAAATAAAAAAAAAAGGAATAAAAAAATTTTTTAAAAAGAAAAATTTTTGTTAATTTTACCTGAACCCTGGACTGTAGGGAAATACTCCCTATGTACTAAGTTAGAGAAAAATTCATAAATAATGAATCGCCCCAATATGGGGTTTCAGATAAGTGAAATTTTAGGAATTAAAAATAAATGAAAAAGGAAAATTTTTAAATTTTACAAGTAACAACTACCTATAACCAGGTTTTGGCGAGGGTGGGTGGGAATTTTTAGAAGTGCGACGTGGAATAACGTTGGAAGCGGCTTATATACTAGCCGTTGTTTGTGACGGTTAGGAATCTCAACCAATCACGTGCCGGCTCGGTGGCGGGAAAGGACGCTCACCTGTGATCATACCCGACACCTAAACAATACATAGAAGACAGACAGTTACGCGACAACAGACCGGCCGGCCCAAAGACAGACAACCTGCGTTAATGTCCCCCTCCCTCAATGCACCCTAGTGCTCACACTAAGCTATCATTGAGGAACGCCGGGACAAACAACTTGACAAGGAAAGTAATGTAAGTTGGCCGCAGTGCCGATTTATTAGTCAGCAGAAACAGGAGTACACACAACACACTCATACACAGACCATAGACATTAGACACACAGACAGTAAAGTAGTGAACATGAAACATAAATAACCACCAGGTGGCTGCTCGCAGGCAGACCAACCACCCCAGCCCAAGAGCAGCCGTGAGTGAGAAACCCTAAGTGAAGTGAAAAAACCCTTAAAGGAAAAAACTTGGAAAAACACTCTGTAGAAATAAACGAACAATAGTTAGAACAAAGGACGAAGAAAGAAAGGAAGAAAGTGAAGAAAGTCAAATAAATAAGGATGGATACACTTCCAGGTCACCGAAGGGGGGGGGGAGCTCAGGTGAGCTGGGGGGCCAACAGGGCAAAAGATTCCGGAGCAGGGCGCATATACAAGGTATACGCTGAAGAGCGCCACCTTCCAAGGCGTTGTATGTCATGAGCAGGCATACCTGTGGTTGCCGCCTGGGTGGCCGCCCCCGCCCTGATGGAGTGGGAAGAATAAGGAAGTGGGTCCATGCCCATATCTTTAATCAAGGCCTTAATGGCCGAGTTATAAACCGGATAGGTCAATGGTTGCCCTGAGGCCAAGGTGAACAAATGAGAATGAGATGAGGATGAGTGAACAAGTAAGTAGATGAGACACACAGCACAGACTTCCTTACCGGAACACCCCAGACAGACCACAAATCCATGTGGTTGGGTTTTCGAGGACGCCACGGCATACCTCATTAGAGGCCGGCCTTTAAAGGAGGAAAAGGAGACCGAGGACCTAGCAGGACCCTTACCCAGAAGTGGATCTACACACAATTCTGATGCCCTCAAGCATCCAAAATACTGGAGGGCCATAGCCGAGGCAAGCACAAGGGCATCAGGCGAACCAGTCAAACGACGCAACATCGAACATAACAGAGGGAACGATATGGGGGCAGCTTGGGAAGGGGGTGGTCGATTCCTAACCAGAGACCGGACAGCTAACTTTACTCTAGGAGACCAAATCACAGGGGGTTGAAGACCAATGGCAATCACCCAAGCCCTCAATCCTGACAGGTAAGTAGATACAGTCCTATGGGACAGGGAATCTAAATCCAAGTAAGCAATGAATCGAAGTAATTTGGTTTCCGATAGGGGGAGTGGCTGCATGGAATAAGATTGGGCAAAGTTCAAGTAGCGGCGTACAGCAGTGGCGTATCCCGCCTTGCTCCGGGGGGCCCATCCCTCTTGGACCAAGTCTGCCGCTCTATGATCCAATCCTACAACAAAAGGGAGAAAAGGAATATGTAGAAAAAATAATAATAAAAAATTAAAAGGCATAATATTATGTAGATTCAGCGAATGGTATCGATAACATCCATATTAGGCCAGACCATGGTGGGGTCAGCTTGGGGGTTCCTGGCCTTGAACTGGGCCAATCTCAGCCTACTGAGATCGTCTGCATCGACGTTCTTATCTGTAGGGATGTAAACGGGGGCAGCTGAAATATTAAATTCTTCTAGAATCTGGCACCAACTACGGACGAAGGCCATGAGCTCGGGCACTGGGGAATAGAGGCTGTTCAGGATATGGCAAACTACCATGTTGTCAATGTGGAAAGTGACACACTTGGCCCTGAGCCTCGGGGCCCATGTGGCCAATGCCAACAGTGCAGCCAAGAATTCCTTCCAATTAATGGATTTTTCCCGAGCAAAGTCCAATCCACCTGAAAAGGATAAATAGAACCACTCGGGCTCACAAAACGCCCCGAGGGCCGAACCACTTGAATCTGTATAAACATCAAACGCATCCGAGTCCCAAACGGGGTGGAAATAACTAATCCCATTATGGGACTCGATGCAATCAATCCACCACTGAAGATCTGCACAAGCTGCTGCATTCAGGCGTAAAGAATGGTGGAGATACTTCACGGACCTCGATGCCTGAAACAGCCTACCCAGAAACGCCCGTCCGTGGCGAATAACCCTGGCGGCAAACGCCAGCTTTCCCAAAATACTCAGAAGGCGTCGCTTTGTTAAGGATTTGAGACCAACCCAATGGGCCGCTTCCTGCTTCAGATCAAGCAGGCGCTCCCGGGAAATTCTTAACTGATTGAGCTCCGTGTCAATCACTATCCCCAGGAACTCGACCACATGGTCGGGCTCTGTAACCTTGGCAGGGTTCACAGCAAACCCGGCCTTGGCACATACAGATAACATCAGCTGAAGCGCTTCCGAGCACTCTTCAAAAGAAGAGGCAATAACCAAAAAATCATCAACATATCGCACGACGGGCACCTTGACCCCCTCCAGGGTCATGAACTTCTCCAAGGCATCTGCAAAGATGTTAAACAGGAATGGAGCACTGCGGAGACCAAAATTTAGTACCTTACTAAAATAATATAAAGTTCTACCACTGGGGTCGGGCCATGACAGGCCCATCAGGTGCCAATCTGCTGTATTGATGAAAACATGCTTAAAGGCATTCTCTAAGTCAAGCTTAGCTAAAAATAAAGGTTGTCCCCCCCCCATGAGGCGGCAGTGAGCCGCAGCATCCTCAACCGAAGCATATGAAAAAGAAAACTCTTCTGAACTAATAAGGGCATTGACCGAGGAGTGGGCTGGATACGAAAGGTCATGTATCAAGCGAACCTTGTGTGAGCCCTTCTTAGGGAAGGCGCCCAGCGGGGAGACTATACAGTTATCAAAGGGGATGTCTCGAAATGGGCCATATAGACGACCTGCCTCCAGGTCAGCCTTGATGACCTCTGTGACCTGGTCCCTGTGCTGAAAACTAGATGGCCAATTATGGCTAATTATAAGAGTATCCGCTGGGGGGCGCCCCACCCTAACTCCATCTGAAAGTAATGAAAAAATCGAAGAGGCTTGGTCATGGGGATAAACAGCTGGGAGGTGGGTTGACCAATAATCTAAATCAAGCACTGGATGAAACCCCCACTGCAGGGCCGGCAGCTGACCTACAACCTGCTTTGGGGCAACTAACCTGGGGGTCGGGGCCCCCACAACCGAGACAGGCGTGCTTCCTGTGACACTTACTACTGCTGTACCTGCAGCGATTTTGCTGGAATTTGAAGCACGTCTCGTTTCGCACCGAGGACTCACCTGACCTACTCTTTGTGCCTCGAAATGCCCGTTGAGTACATTCAACTGTACCATGATCAAAAGAACCACATTTAGAACACTTGACAGCAGTTTTAATAGCACTAGGATCAAAAATGGTCACGTGAAGCTCGTGATCCACGTCCGAGAAAGCAAAGGATCTAGCTTGGGCCAGGCGCTGTCGGTGTCTAACATCATAAGCCAAAACACTTGCCCATTTAAATTTCTGGGCCGAACTGAGAATGAACAGACTGTACCTCGCCATCTGGTACAGGACATTGTACCCATAGTATTTACACAAAACCATCTCGTAGGCAGTCCAAGCCTCAAGCCATTTAAATATGTTATTTACAAGCTTCTTGCTCTTGACTGACTTAATCTGGACATTGCCGCTAGTATCAATAACAGGCTTTATCTCATCGACCTCAGATACACAACAATTCAGGAAATTATCCAAGACAACAAACTCACCACGCAGGGCTGAGCTGACCGACCGTGGGTCAAGAAATTCAAGTCCAATGTCCATCTTGTGGTGATTGCCGTCATGGGTTCGATCCTGGATACGAGAGTCTTGGTGACCGAACGTCGCCTCACCAAAGCCCGGGTCGAGATCGTGATGAGCCCAAGCCGAGGGAACATGGGGGCGAGGTGGCTGGTTGGGCAATGACATGCCATGAACAGGGGGGCGAGCACTGCCAACATAGCGCACACGAGGGGGTTGTGGGGGATACACACTGGCGCTGTAAGGGGCGTCCATAGCAGGATTTGCGCTGTAAAGGGCGTCCGTGGTGATGTTGGCAGCGCTGTAAAGGGCGTCTGTATTTTGATAGTGGGAAGGGAGACACACAAACACACTAGGGCGCACATTATAGACGTCGCTGTAAATGGCGTTCGTATTCACACATGTCACGGGCATAGCAGACGCCTGGCGTGGGTGTGGAGCGCTGTAGATAACTCTCGGGCCACTCATCGAGACGTGGCGCGGGGGGACTCCCACACCATACGAGGGGGGGGGGGTGCTTACACGGGCTTCGTAGGGGTGAACATACGAGGGCAGTCGATGCCCACCGTAACCCAAGCCGTGGTACGGGGCACTGACGGGGGCAATACCATAAGCACCAGCCGGGGCACTGACGGGGGTCATGCCATAGGTGCCAACCGGGGGGGCACCGGCAACCGAGGGGACAGGGAACCGAATTGCAGGTGTCACGAGCGTCCTTGCACCTGCTGTCTGACCGTGGTCAGGCATACTCATAGGGCCGTCGAGGCCCCATGCATCCGAATTACGAGTAGGTGGATAATCGAACTCACCCACGTGGTCCACGACGTGCATTTCGTCCACCAGATGAGATAATGGGGACGCCGGGTCCCGTCGTCGGACGTAGTTTTCTCGTTCGTGCAAGGAAGCCCTGCCCAGGGAATCCTGTCCGGAATCGTCGAAAGATTGGTCGCCCAGAGGCCGTTGACCCTGGTCGGCCTCGGCCTGGCCGTCCGCCAGCAGAAACTGGGCCATGCATTTTCTCCCAGTCGGGCCGGGATGATTTTTGCATAGACGTTTACAAGTCGAGCAGCGTTTTTTCTTCTTGATGTTTCCCATCCTGGAACGTCGAAACACAACAGTGAGAATCAAGAACTAAACAGCACAGTCAAAACACGTGGCGGGGCTGTACTGCCGTCCGTCCGAAATTGAAAGCACAAATCCAGAAGCAAATCCGAATCAATTCGCAACGTAGCAAGCCTCTACGTGTGTAGAGCAGGCACCAAAAGTCCGAATAGTTCAGGCAAATAATATGGAACGAGCTCACCTAGAAAATAGCGTGAAGCGAGCGGTTGCTCGACCACGTGGCGCTCCTAGTAGGCGCCGGCAAACTCCACACAGATGTCCGTCAAGGATGTTCCGGCAATGTGGAGTCCATGTCGCACAGGAAGAACTGCACTGGATGAGATGAATCAGATGACTTTGATGAATGAACCAGCCTTCAATGACCGGGCGTATATCCGTGCGTGGAATTTTTAGAAGTGCGACGTGGAATAACGTTGGAAGCGGCTTATATACTAGCCGTTGTTTGTGACGGTTAGGAATCTCAACCAATCACGTGCCGGCTCGGTGGCGGGAAAGGACGCTCACCTGTGATCATACCCGACACCTAAACAATACATAGAAGACAGACAGTTACGCGACAACAGACCGGCCGGCCCAAAGACAGACAACCTGCGTTAATGTCCCCCTCCCTCAATGCACCCTAGTGCTCACACTAAGCTATCAATAAGCAACATATATGATAAATTCTAAAAACAATCACACAATTTAAATGAAAATTATTTTCAGAACACCAATTATATATAACCTTACAGTTGAACAACATCTACAATTCACTGACACGTTGTTCATTTACACACAGTTTCAGAAATAAAGCTTTTTAAAAAAGAGTAACATATACATATTTGTCACATATGCAACAGATATAATAGATTCTAAAAAGAATAACACAATTTAAATCAAAGTTATTTCTAAACACTAATTAATTAACCTATTCGATCACATTAAAGTAGGTAAAACACAGAGCCTACTTCAGACACAGTTCGAATGGACACATTCTCTCAAGATAGTTGATAGTTGATAGTGCTCATGAAAAAAAAAAATTAAATGTTGATAGTGCTCATGAAAATAACAATGAGACCTCCCAACTCCTTTGTCTGTTCTGGGGCTCAAGGCCTATCTCTACACTGCGTTCCCAATTATTATGCAACCATAATTTTGTCTCATTGAAAAAGCATTGTAATTTGTACATGGGCTTGTAGCATGGTATTGTGTACATTGGCTTTTTCAGACAGAAAAGCTTATTATTTCGATATGATATGTCATTTGGTCATGGCATGTATCTGACTAACTAGGGAAGAATGTGTAGTTTTCAGAAATATATGGTTTGCTATGTGTTGGTTGAACTTGGCTATCACCATAAATCAAAATTCGGCTCAAAAAACACATTTTTTGCCTTGTTTATAGCTCATTTAGAAATAGTGCTGCTTATAAAGAGTGATTCTTTTGATATTTTAACAATTTTGAAAATGAAATAATTGGTTGAGTATCACAGACTGAAATACACAGATCATATTTAGCTAAAAGTTATTGTATTTTCGGTGTTTGGGTTAACCAAGAGAATTTTTTACATGAAGATGTCACGTAGTTTGAAAACCATTAATTTTCTAACATGCACGTTTGATCTCTTCTAAAATATATATGCTATATATCTGGGATATTGCTGATGGCTGTGTGGAAGCCCCATACTATCCCTCTTCCAGAACAACACTTCTTCAATTCCTGAGACCATTATAAGAGCACAATTAGGATACTTTTGCATTGCCTAAGCAAATGTTCACAAGTACGTCGCGTTTTACAAACTTGAATGTTTCGGTGTCAAGTTATTAGAGATAAGATTGACAATTTTTTACAGGTATTAAGTGTGTCAAACTGCAATACAGGACGAAATATTAAGTCTCTAACCCTTATATTGAACTTGTTAGAGCTAATTTTAGTGCGTTCACAAGTATGTCGCGTTTTCAGAAACCGACACATCCAGCTGCTACTTCACCATGGTCATGCCAATTGCATTTATACTTGTGAATAATCATTTGAAAATATATTTAAAATGTAAAAAAAATATTTTGAGACAAATTTGATCATAATTATGCACAAAATTAGCATATTTTTAAAAATATGATAAATAAGAGAAAATGATCAAAATCCATATATTTCTGTCAATAATGCTATAAATAGGTAATTCTGGATTAAATCCAATATCAATCATGCCAATTTCAATTATTTTCTTCAATGGACCACGCATGTATGTTCAAATGAAAATTAGTAGGGCTATTTTGGGGAGTGTCGAAAATCTGCTATTAACCTGGGTCAGTACCCAAGACCCAACATCCAAAATCAAATACTATGTCTAATGTTCTGGTTCCCTAAAACTAACTGATTTGAAACAGAATTTCCTTATTTTGATACCTTCACCTCTATATTATATCACACAATTTCTTGTTAATTTCAGGGAATGCATCATTACCACCATAATGAAGTGTTCAATCATTATTTACCTATTTTAAAAGGTTAAATTGATTTTCCAATATGTTTTTACCATGGTCATTACTCATTTCATGTTATTTGACCCCCAATTTGGTTTTTTGTGCTGTTATTAATAATTTATTTTCATCCGAAAATGACACTGAAATTGACTTTGGCTTGGTTTTTGTTGAGTATAATCAATGCTATTATGACTATGGTTACCATTTTCTCCAAAGTTGGTCAACACTATATCATATATGTTCCTGCTGGTTTGGTGGCTCTAATAGGCCTACTAATACTTTTTGTGATACAAGTGTTTTGACCAGCTGTTGAAAATTCAATTATGGCAGGGTGAAGCTTAAGGTGCGGCTCCTCATTGCCTGCAGTTAGACATGTAAAACCCCATCAAAGTATACTCTAGTATGTGTATTATAAAGGTGCCAAAAATTGACTTCCTGGGTTAAGTGGAGCAAGTAATTTTTTTGGAAGAAATGAACCATATTCTTGTTCTGTCACGATTCACCCCATATTACGGAACAAAGAAAGCTCATTAAGCTCAATCCTTTTGGATTTAGTTTCCCTAATATATTAGCTATCAAAATATAAGAAGTAGTTAAGTGTGCCATGTCTTTCATTTTTCAGCATCGGTGGCCAAAATGTGTACACAATAGTGTGCTACAAGCCCATGGGAATGACCTGAATTCATTGCAACATAGGCTTGTAGCATGGGAACGCGTACAGATTCTGGCCGCCACAGGGTGGAAAATAAAGTGTCCTGTAATATTCATTGTTAAACACCATTTCAAAGGGGACCATCCCAGGCACGAACCAGAGAAATTCCAGAGCTTAATACCTCCTATGTGATGAGATACATATCTACTCCCATTGTGAAGCACAATAACATGGGGCATTTTCTGCTATTCGACCCACTCATGACATGGGCTTCACTTCAGGCCTGCAATACAAAAATGCTTTCATTACCAGTGCTTGGCCTTGTGACTAGGTCTACTTCCCCGAAATTAGTAACTCTCCAAAGTTGGTTTCCATATTTGGCCAAATATGTGATGCCCGAAAATGGGACGTACGAAAAACGTGACGTATTTTGACAGAAACATTGAAAGAGCTTTTTGAAAACTCTAGCTAACGCTTGAACTTTTCAAAGTAAAACCCTATTGCATGTTCCAGACAACAGTTTACACTACCTCTTGACATGATTCAAAACTGTTTCCGTCAATTAGAAAAAGAAAGAGAGCGGGACGTACGAAAAACGTGACGTATTTTTTTGTGTATCATTATTGGACGTTTTATTAAATACATTCAAAGAACCAGTTAAGTACATATGCTCAAAATATGCCCAGGTAGTACAACTACTAACATACCATAAACAGCTGCCTTGAACCATTGGTATGTTTCTGCTGTAGCGAGTTTTGTGACATACAAGAATGTACTGTACACTCTCACACCGCATTATGGTCCACCGTTGGAAGTCCTGATGCTGTAGGTTGACAATGTTGCACAAACATTTTAATCATAAAATATATGATTAAGTTGTATTGAAAAAACTTTCATGAAGCAGCTTTATGGGTGTTGTTCGCAGCCACAAATTAAATTACCGTACTCTCTCACATTTGTCTGCAGTCAAGAAAGGCTATGGTGATGGAGTGATCTCCTGAGTGGATAGGTGTACTTGTGATATAATTCTGCTGTACACAACATGGCTATCTTAAAACAACATGCAAACTTCGTGACATACAACCTATTTTGATCAGGTAACGTACATATCACAGGTGATTTAAAAAATGTTTCCTTGATGTAATCAATGAAAGAATAAACAGTAAGAAATGTTGGCAACAAATATAGGCAGCTGCTTCATTATTGCTTTTCCTCATGGACTGACATGCATTTCTGTTGTATTGTGAGTGTTTCCAAGTAGCTGGTACAGCTTAGAATTATTTTCCTCTCACTTCTGTGACCCCCTTTCAGCGGCGTGTCCCTATAAAATGCTAAATTTCCCTGTTTTTTTACTCTAAAATTGCCTTGTGGGCTCCACAAAACAATGGGACCCTTTACGAACTATATGTCAAATTGTCCGTTGAAAAACAAGCTATCACCTTATGCAAGTTGCAACAATTAAGAATAAATATTCAAAAACATATAAGCTCTAGAAGCAAACCGAAAGTGAGTGTACACGTTCCTGTGCTACAAGCCCATATCGTTCAAGTGCACTGGAGAAATTTGATTTTCTTTGGTTTGGGGGAGAGTTTTAGACCTTAGGAAGGCAGAGTATGAGGATGATAGTGATTCCATAATTTGTCTTGCTGATACAGAGCTTTTGTTGCAAAAAGATTACTATTTCCATGTTATTTCAATGCAAGGGAATATTATAATTTGTTTACATGTAAAAACACCAACGTTTCAAATGGTGCTTCTATTTTTCATTCAATGTCAAGGGGTAAGTGTTTATGGTATTTTAAGATCAGTTTGATTGATTTTTTGTGGTAATTGGTGCCCTTTCTTGACATTGCATAACAATTGGGAACACCGCAAAATGCTATTATATGGTGTATCTCCTCATTGAGCTGACGGAATTGAACAACATTTATAGGATATTGGCTCCATGGCACACACATACAGAGTGGGTAAGGGAAATCTGGAATGATCTTTAAGATACTGTATAGCGCGAACAGATTAACGGAATGTTATGAAACCAACAACACAACAAACAGTGGTTATATACTTACTACGTTTGATAAATCAGCTGTGTGACGTTCTGTTGTTCCTGAACCAATCAGATTAACCTGGCATGCTATGTTTTTAGTGGCCAAAGAACTTGAGCATCACGTACTAATGAAATTGCCTGTAACAAATATTTTCTTCTCAGTTTTTGTGGTTGCTCAATTTATCCAGCCTACTGTGATAGTTCAATTGATGACCTGCAACTTATAAAGAGTGCAACTGTGCAGGTTACAAAAGAATCACAAGTGCATCGACATTCAGCTATTTGAAGACCTCAGTGCATGATATCGCAATAGGCACCATCTTTCCCGTTGAAATGAACTATCAATTTGTCAATGACTAAATTTTGACCTCACTGGTGACAGGTCATTGCTGAGTGGTCAGACTCACTCACAGACTTTTCTGATAAATGAAAAGAATGGGATATGACATCACTTACTGGATTATGAGATTTAGAAAAACATAGCAAGTACGGCAAAATGAGTCATTTAGGCATCTCTGTAAGCATGCATAATTCCACAGCTGTAAGTCACTGAAATCAGTTCTATCAGGTAATGAAACGCTTAAGCCATGATAAATGTCCAAGTCATGAAAGTGACAGTCTTTCAAATCAAGTCACCAAGCCAGTGTTGAAGGCCTCGAGGCCGGCCTCGAGGACAAATCTTGGCCGTGCCTCAGTCTCGGATGTCTTGACTTCGACTATATCACTGCACCAAGCACTCAAGTCAATTCATGATGCCAGAACTCATTGACACCGGGCTTTATGTGGGAGTCTTCAACGCACTATGAGAAAGGTTTCGGGAGTCCGGAAGGGGGGGGGCCCGGAGGGCCCAGAATGTCGTGAATGCCCAGGGCCTCATCATATCTAAATCCGGCCCTGATCCGGTTCCATCATTTGGGGTGATCCTAACACAGAAGAGAAGTCCAATGAGAAGAAGAAGCTCCCTCAGAATATTGTGCGAGTAGTGCGAGCAGTCTGATCGATTTCAGCATGAATTAGAATCATTGCGGGGGGGGGGGGGGGTAGATAGGAAGTGATTATTAAGAATGCCTAAATTACTGCACATTCTGTATATCCCTACCTTCAGAATGCCAATTTCTTGTGGGTACAGTCTACTCTGAGGTACAGACGTTGGGACTATTTGCCTGGGTGTAATGATAAAATCCCTTAGTGGCAGTTAAATGTTTGAATCCTGGCAGATTATAGGTGTCGCAACGTGTGGCATGTTTGACAAGGGTGACTCTGCACAGCCTTTATTCAAAACCCTTCCTACTATTTATGTGAAAGAATTATAAATACTGGACTTATATCAAATTTAACATTTCATGGTGATACACCATTACTATCAGCTACTTCAGATGTAAAATATTATAGGACCTCTCTGATGTGGGATGAAAATTGAAAACTGCCCACACTGCTGCAGCTCAGCTGCTGTCTTCACGCACGTGGATTCAGCCAAGCCAGTCCATTGTGCACTTGTTGATAGCGCCACATACCATAGTGGATTAGTTCAGTCAGTTCCTCATTGAGTCTCTATATTTTGAATTTGAGTTTCTTTTTTTTCAACATTATTTAATTCCAAAATTTAAGTCTTAAAACATCATCAGATTATTTTAGACGAAATGAAAAAATAAAAGGACAAAACACTCAATCATTCCAACAGGTACTCTAACTAACATTTCCATGTCTTTAATAACAAATTATTTTGAGAATTACTGTTTAAAGTTACACACATACACATATATATATACATTTCTGTACAACACAATTTGTCTTTCAGACAAAAATATAACAAGCTACTTTCTATAACATAATCAATTTAGATGCATTTATGGAGTCTTCCAGTTAAAGAGCCTATGTTAACAACCAAACCCAATATGCTACAAGAATCCGGGGATTCAAAGCTTGCCGTTTTGGTATTTTATGGAAGGGGTAGGGGTTAACATGGAGTGGCTGATAACGATATTCATGTATAATAGTCATCAATACTTACTGGAGACATGTTTATCATAATTTTGGATAGTAGGAAAAATACATGAAATTCACCAAAAATGTTTCAAAAAGATAATGCAACATGTGATGCCTTTTGTAATCAAGATACTGACAATGCTACTTGACATACATATATTGCTAGAGTAAATGCCAAAAAACATCATATTCTGAAAAGTCTGACAGACATAGTCAAGAAATATTGAGAATCTGATTGTTAGAAATATATTGAAATAATATCAGAAAATTATAAAAGTAAATTTGAAAATTATGAGTTCATATCTTCAAATTAGGACCTTTGTCGTTGAAGCCTTAGTTGTTTAAACACGTTTTTTAGAAGTAATTATCCACAAATTTTCACATTTTATTTATTGTGTAAAATGATGTTGACTGTGCAGTTTATTTGGCCAACATACTTAAAATGCATCGTTTGTGAACTCATAACTTTTACATACATGTATATATGTTGTAATTGTTAAGTTATATCCATTCCCAGCTTAACTTGATACTTTAATATTTCTGAGTGGCAAATTGACACTTTAACTAAGGTCCACTTGAGACATACTTGGAGAATATCTAAGATGCATACATCATTGCATATTATGTAGGTGAAGTTGTCAGGGAAAGGAATGATTTCCCTGATCTGACATTGTTATCAAGTAGTAATTCCAATCCAATTCAATGCCTGCAACAAAGATCTTTTAAGAATGATTTTAATGCCAAATTACTGAAATACTTTTATCACACACATTTTTACTTGACTATACATGTATGTTTTTACCTTTGTTTTATTGATATTTATATGTTGTATTAAATGTATTTGTTAATATTTAATGTACATATCTCAATTTTGAGGCAAAAAAAAGTATTTCTTTATTCACTTATTTACAACAGTTATGTTGTGATCAGTCAAAATACAGCATTTATCTACTTTCATAAATTGTGTTAAGTTGTGCCAACAGCATACTTAATATCAAAGTAAACACATACATGCAATTGAAATTACATTTATTCTGTCATCAGGTCAATTGGATTTCACACAAATGAACCTTTTGTGACACTCTTTAGTAAACCCTGATTTCCAATTGCAATTAGTTGCAATTAGTTGGTATTTATTTCACACTGACACAGCTCATTGAGTAATTGCAATCATTAGACATTATCTGCCAACTCAAGCCAATTGAGTTGATATTTCTTTGACACAGCTCAATGAGTAATTGCAATCATTAGACACTACCTGCCAACTCAAGCCAATTGAGTTGATTCTTTCTTGACACAGCTCAATGAGTAATTGCAGTCATTAGACAGTACATGTCAACTTTTGAGCTCAGTTACTGCTCAGTAAACAGTATATAAGACCAGCCTTGGTGGCCTCATTCAGTGTACTGCAAGAGATGCATTTGAGAGGAACATGGCTTCATTTTGTGGACATCTTGAAATAAGGTATCTAATCTCATGTTATGATTTCTACTTGCTAAGCCTAGTGATGTGCTTCTTGTTATTTGTAAGCTGTATCCCCATAAGCCTATTGACCTTGTGTATTGTACATATTGTGCTAAGATATAAAAGACATTTTGTGTTTTTTTACTATGGTCTTACTTAAACCTTGCATGTATGTGTCATACTAATTAATGAGTAGAGCTAAGTAGGCAGTGTAATTTTCTCATCACTGTCACTCTGGTGTGTCAGGGTTCTTGACTTGCTTGGTCTGACTGATCATTCAGTTATTCTTCATTATTAAATTACAGAATTTTTGCTAACATTGTCTAGTATGTGCAGGCTACATATGACTATGTGTCGATTTTAAGGGATCTTACAAAAGTGTAAATTACATCTTGTGCTCTTGTTTTTTTTTTCAGAGTTTGCTTCAAAAGCAACAGATGATGATGAGGAATCTCCATTATTGAAATGAGTTCACACAAACAGAGCTCTACATTGGACTGCATTAGTTCATCATTGAATTGACATGCCTAGAGCTACAGGGAAGCCTGCATCAATGAGAAACATAGAAAGCATAGCTGTCAGTCTGTCACATAGCTGTCAAGTTCCACCAGAAGCCACCATTTCCATCGGTTCCCAGAAAAATTTTCCTGGGGGTGCATGCCCCCAGACCCCCCTATATGTGTGCCACCTTTTCTCGGAGCGGGAAGCAGTGCGGTCTGGAGATGGAACCTGTCATGTTTGTCATCGGCCAGGCTCGATATTTCGAAGTATACGGCAGGCGGCGCTGAGAACAGCTCTCTAGCCAATCAGAGATGCGCTTACAGTCGGGACTCCGGTCAATCAGAGCGCAGTTGGCATCGACTCCCACAGATTTTAGTCGGGTGTTATGATAAAAATCTTATCAAGACGGCTGTCTTCTCAACGAAAACATTACTTGGGGATACCATGCCGAATATCCGGAGTGGTGGAGTGATTCTATTCATGAATGCTTTCGGCATGATTTGGCCAGCGTGGTTGTGTCTACTTGACCCGACATTTTGCTGTACAGAATGCGATCGACCGGTTCGAAATCTCTGTCATTTCGCGCCGATCTTCCGCTTAACGACTACAAAGGCTTGACGTTCACGAACGGCAAGCCAAAAATTACTTAAGAGGCTACTGCTATGCTAGTTAAGTAGTAACCGCCCCATCCCTAAATAGTTTTAAAAATCGCCTGGATAAATGTTGGAAGGACCGCATGTATGACTACATAGAATAGAGCCACGGGTCCGAGACAACTCAAATATGGCTGCAAGCGGCCATTGAGGTATATAAGCCAGGCTGCTAGCGGCCAGTAACTACTTATTGGGAATATGGTCCCATTAATCTATGATACTTCATTTCTGAGCTGCAATATGGACTGAAGAAGCCTGAGTAAACTAGAAGGTGTCTGCATACATGGCTGCGAGCGGCCATCGCCGCTTATAAAAGAAGGAACAACCAAGGGGACAAGAACTATACCAATACGCCTGCAAAAATGGCTGCGAGCGGCCATCTGCCTATGATAAATTGAATTTAAGCCTTTGACATAAGAAGTAAAGCGTCCGAGCGCCTAGAAAAGGAACAGAAGCTCCGATCGCGGCTGCTAGCGGCTGCCCAATAATGTATATATGTATATAAATCAATCCTAATTTTTCTACACACTCATCCCATCTGTAAATAGCCTCAACCAAACTCATCCAATATTTTTAAACAACTTTCCGTCCAATCTCCCCATGCGCACAGGAGAGACTCAATATCCCAGATCTGGGCATAGAGGTCCTTACCAGGACCTGCGTCCATGTATATACTTGTTACTGTTACTTGTTACTAGTCTATTCATTTCCACCTTAACAATAGAAGAACAGATAAAAGCAAATAATTATTTTAATTACAGCACAGTGGACCCTCAATTAAAGACCATGTATCTCTACATGCTGTGTGCATAGGCCTAAATGCACATACATATTATACACATACACATATTGAATGTCAGTAATACAGCCATGGCCGTAAGTCTCACTCAGCTGCTGTACTTCACCATGGGGTTATCGTTATGTCGGTTATGACCTATCATAACAAAGCAAATACTTGCCAGCTGAATCTTCACCAAACAGTCAGGAATTGTAGTCAGTACACAGCAGCAGATATTCTGATAAAATTGTCGAATGCAAGAATGTTACAAAGGATTTAATTGTAAGGCAAAATACTAAACCCGATGAAAATTAAGCATATGATCAGTTCAGATGCTCATGCTTTATGTCATTTGCATGATAGTAATAGTCATCAAAGCATCTGGATGTGTTGGGCACACACCAAATTAAGCATTCATGAAAAAATCGCAATTAAATATTCTGCTTTAACGTTAGTGCATCATATACCATTGCCGGCATTTGATACGATACATATTATCGATACACTTGTTAGATACACGATTCGTACCATCGGTCCGCAAATTCGAGCCGATCCACAATTTAGAGAAATCTGCTTCTCCCAAACCGTATTTTTGGCCCAGAGAGTAAACTGTTGATCTCGCACTAGAGCGGACGTCAAGATGACGACGTGCTTGAGTTCAGTTGATGATCTTATGGATATTTTCGGTCAAATATCAGCAATAAAACGGCTTTTTTTGCTGGATATATCATTATTGAACCAAACGGAAACTACTGCTTTGAAAACCTGTTCAGCTGTTCGGGAACCGACTAGCACTGGTCCTACAGTCTTTGACACATCCGGGACCCTCAGCATTGCTAGATGCCGACTCCAGTACATGCTGGAGGAGGTGGCCAACTTAGGGAACCGACTAGACTGCATGTACCGGTATGGGCGGTATTTATTGAACTGGTGTAGTGCACTAGATCATAGGCCTGATGAGAAAAATTGTATTTTCTCAACTAAGAATAAAGTAGTAAAACATTTTCCTTGATTTTATCAGAAGCCTTCTGACAAAATTTCATTTGTCTCATTAAATTCCACATCTATGAAAAGAATTTGAAACAATCTCATTTTCAGATGAGCATTGTTCTGTCTTCTTACAACTACTTAAAATATGGCCATATCTAAAGCCATTAGTTCATCAGTGTTCATGTAAAATAACAATCAACCAACAGTATCAACATGTATTTATTTGTGATTTTGTCATGAATCCTTAATTTGATGTGTACCTAACACATTCAGAAACCTAGGTGACCATTATCATCCTGCAAATCACATATATATATGGTTTCAGACCTTATTTTATGCTCATATTTCATCTTATTTAGTATTTACCTCACCATCACTAGGCAACATAAATAAATGCAAGAATTTCTAACAGTACACATGCTTCTGTGTGCCGACGGTAATTCCTACTTGAAGATTGAGCAAATATTTCCTTTGTTATGATTGGTTATAATGATAAACACTTGCTCAATCTTCACCAAAGGGTCCAAAGTGAATAGTGCACTCACTGCACTGCACCGGATCGATAAATATCAGCCGTACCAGTACAGTCTGGTCGGTTTTCGAACCGGTTTTGAAGTAAGCACTTTGGTTTGTACAATAATCCTTTTTCAGCCCAAAAATGTTATTTAATTGCCAAGATTCGACAGAAAATATCCAAAATTAATCTTGAACTGAACTCGAGAACGTCGTCATCTTAATATCCAAACTGGAGCTTCATCAACTTTCCGGGCCGAAAATACAATTTTTGGGAAGCTGATTTCTCTAAAATGCCGATCGGCCCCCATTCGCAGACTGATGGTACTAATCGTGTATCGATTAAGTGTACCGATGATTGGTATTGTATTGATCCTCACTAGAGCCTTATAATAGTGGAACATAACAGCTGAATGAAAACTGGCAGCCATGGCTGTATAGACATCATCATGAGTCTTAACATGTAAAAAATGTCATCATGAGTCTTGACATGTAAAAAATTTCAGAAGAACATTCTCGTTCACTACGTCATTCATTGCGTTTTCTTGAGTCCTTTATAGTTTCTTGGCATCATGTCTTTTCAAGTGTGATTTCAGACTATTTGTATGCCGGAACATTTTGCCACAAACAGAACATCCATACGGCTTCTCCTCACTGTGTGTTCTCATGTGTTTATCAAGATTTCCTTTGAGAGTGAACCTCCTGCCACAAATAGAACATTCATATGGCTTTTCTCCAGCGTGTATTTTCAAATGCAAATTCAGACTTCTCTTATGCCTCAACATTTTGCCACAAATAGAACATCCAAACGGCTTCTCTCCACTGTGTGTTCTCATGTGTTTCTCAAGACTTTCTTTCCTCGATAACAATTTACCACAAACGGAACATCCATATGGCTTCTCTCCACTGTGTGTTCTTATGTGTGTATTGAGATTACTGTTGCTGCTGAACTTCTTCCCACATACAGAACACCCATATGGCTTTTCTCCTCTATGTAATTTCAAGTGCAAATCCAGACTTCTCTTATGCTTCAACATTTTGCCACAAATAGAACATCCATATGGCTTGTCTTTACTGTGCGTTATTTTGTGGTAATTAACTTCTCGTCTTCTGCGGAACATTTTGCCACAAATGGAACATCCATAAGGTTTATCAGTATCATGTGTTCTCATGTGTAAATCACGACATCCTTTAGTGCTGAACGTTTTATTGCAACTTGAACATCCATAAGGTTTATATCCAGTGTGAGATTGCACATGTATGTCACGACTTCCACCTTGGCTAAACCTTTTACCACAAATGGAACAGTCCTACGGTTTTTCCAAAGTGTGAGTTCTCAAATGGATTTTAAGCGTTCCTGAAAAATGAAATCTTTTACCACAAATGTTTGTGGAGTCCATCTTTACTAGCAAACATTTTACCACAAACAGAACATCCATGTGGCTTAACTCCATTGTGCCTCCGTATGTGTTTTGTGAGGTCTCCTTTATCGCGAAACATTCTACAACAAATAGAACATCCATACGGTGTCTCTCTTGTGTGAGTTCTCATGTGAATTGCCAACTTACTCTTACACGAAAAACATCTACTGCAGATGTTGCATTTTAGCAGTTTAAGGTCAGTCTCTAACTTGAGGTCTTTTCTTTTTGTTTCACCATTTTCAGTCTTGTCACATTCTTGTTTCTCATCACTTGCTTCTGATTTTGATATTACTTCTTCAATGTAATCATCATCAATGTGAGTTCTGACGTGGTCTTCCAGTTCTTTTTCTGTCTTGAGTCTCCGGCTGCAAATGTCACATTTGTGGGGTTTATTTGCGAGATTAACACCCGATGTTGCAATCTTCACACTTTGCCTACTTTCTGCTGTATCCATTTTGAATGAACAGAATAACCTTAAGGGCCAATTGAAACCAAAATTGGCGGCGACTTCATGAAGATAAATGAGAATTAATTATCACATTGTGACAGGCAATCCTTTTTCCAAAGGGACGGCTTGTATTGTAATCATTCACTAAGTATTCCAATTGAGAAAAACAGTTTAAAGTCAGAACAGCTATTATTTAAGAATCCTGAAGACGATCAACTCATGCCATAGTCCAGGTTGAAAATCCACTAAATCCATAGTAGATAATTTTACCCCACGGTCAGCGCAACACACCTGAAAAATAAATTATATCATTGTCATCAGGTTGTCTTTTTGTTTGTTAATATATTTAATAAATTAATACATACTAATATACACCACACAAAAATACAGTCTGCTTCGTTTTGGAGTGACACTAAGATTTCACTTTCTATGGCAGGGGCGTAGATTTTTCATTTTTGTAGGGGTGGACGATTTCGGGGATCGAACTTCGGGCGTGCCCAACGGGCCGAAGGTCACGCAGCGGTAGATTTCGAGGGCCAGTCTAGGGCCCAAACGCCAATATATCACAGATTATCGAAGGTTAGTTTTGAGACTTTTTTTTCCACACAACATGCAACTGGCATAATGAAAAATTGCTAAATATGACAGATAATTGTCAACACCAAGTATTAATAATTTGAAATTTTAGGGGGGGGGATAATCATATGATCATCCCTGCCAGGTTCATCCTAGGGGGGGGGATGCATCCCCGCATCCCCCCCAGGATCTACGCACCTCTTGTATGTTGAGGGGTACTCAAATTAGGATACATATATTATAATGTTACAATTGACGAATCAGCTTAACCCACCAAGTGCTAACCGGGGTCTCAGAGACCCGATCACACATATCGTGATTGCACAGCATGTCTGAAACTCCCTTAATTCTTGAAAGATTTTCCATTAAATTTACACCATATGAACATGCTTCAAATCTTTCCCTTGCTTTCTCCGTTTCCCTGACTATTTATATGATATGGGTCAAAATTTGAAAACTTAGAAATTTCATCTGAAAATAATTTGAAAATTTTTCGGTCCAGAAATTCCTTTTTAAGTTGGCACTTGGTAGGTACAAGAATCTGCGGATTCAAAACCGACCTAGCGCAATGAAATTGAAGGTGCCATTGCATAAACCACTGAGTAACTGATATTGGAAGATAGGAGAAATAGCTTATTGGAAGATGCTAGACTATTAGTATAGAATCAATGCAGTTTGAACAGATTTCTCAAAAAAAGGAAAGATGGCTGCCAAACTGGCCGCCATCTTGGATGCCAAAATGGCCGCCATCTTGGATTTCTCGACATGTACCTCATCCATACCCACAGGCCATACCTGTACAAATTTCATAACTGTAAGCGAAATATTAAAGTCACAATGGTCAGTTCAAGAATGTAGAAAGATAGCTGCCAAAATGGCTGCCACAAAGTGGCTGCCATCTTGGATTTCTCAACATGTTCCCCCGACTGATACCCACAGCCCCATACCTGTTCCAAATTTCATAACTCTAAGTGAAATATTGAGGTCATAATGGGCATTTCAAGAAATGAAGAAAGATGGCTGCCAAAATGTCCGCCATCTTGGATTTCTCGACATGGTCCTCATCCATACCCACAGGCCAATACCTGTGCCAAATTTCATATCTGTAAGTGAAATATTAAGGTCACAATGGTCAGTTCAAGAATGACGAAAGACGGCTGCCACAAAACGGCCTCCATCTTGGAATCTTGACATGTTCCCAATCCATACCCAGAGTTCCATACCTGTACCAAATTTCATAACTGTAAGCGAAATATTAAAGTCACAATGGGCAGTTCAAGAATGAAGGCAGATGGCTGCCAAAATGGCAGCCATCTTGGATTTCTCAACATGTCCCGGATCCATGCTCATAGTACCCTACCTGTACCAAATTTCATTACTCTAAGTTGAAAACTAAGGTCACAAATGGACTTTTACACATATGTTGACAAGAAATGTTGACATGGACACATGGACATGGTTTACATAAATCCCCTTTACCCACCCCCTCTAATAACCGACGTTAGGTCGGTTAAAAATCTAAAAGCCTTTTTTAACAGGACTAGGCTGTCTGCAACACTTTAATTTCTAAAAAGTGCAGGCTGAAGAGCCAATGGGAGTCAAGATATCGTCCTAGACCATTGATGTTGGTATGCACATTGTAGGTATTTTCGAGAGCTTTCCAACCACGGCAAGTAAGATGTTGTACGAACCGCGGATTGGCGAAAATGGTCGAAAACGAAAAAAACATTGAACCAAAATTGAAGTAGGTAAGAATTGTCCTATCACAATTTTGAGAACAGATTTGGATTCCCCAGCTCAAAAACGCACCTTTTAGGCACTAGTGCTTTTTAAATTTGCATAAAAAATAAAAATTGACACATCCTACTGTAGTAAGGTTCAAAATTTACTAGTCCTTCAGCAAATCTACTTGCCCGCAGAACGTGAACTATTATTCACATTTTGTTTCCAGTACTTTTGCAACAAAAAAATCACCTGATTGTCACATAAATTGAAATTAAGATTCTGGTGATATGAAACAATCTAGAGGATTTTTTGTTTTTACCTTCAGCGAACGAAGTTCGAAGAAGGTATTGTTATAACTTTGGTCATAAGTTGTCCGTCCGCCGGGCGGGCGGGCGGATAGATAGTTTCCGGGCCAGTACTCAGCCCCTATTGAATGTAAATGGATGAAATTTGGTACACATGTAGCCTGTATGGTCTAGTTGTGCCTTTTGATGGTCTGATTGATGGAACTTTTGTAATTTTTTAAATATTGAGAAAAATATTTAAAATATATATTTTTCGTTTCCGGGCTAGGACTCAGCCCGTATTGTATGCACACGGATGAAATTTGGTACACGTGTAGCCTGTATGGTCTAGTTGTGCCTTTTGATGGTCTCATGGATGGACATTTTGTACTTTTTGAAATATTGACATAAATATTAAAAACATTTTTCTTTTCATTTCCGGGCTAGGACTCAGCCCGTTTCATGTAGGCTACATGGATCAAATCTTCACACATGTAGCCTATATGGTCTAGTTGTGCCTTTTCATGGTCTGATTGATTGATATTCTATACTTTTTGAAATATTGAGAAAAATGTATTAATTTTTTTTTTTCATTTCGGGCAAAAACTTGGTCACAATTGCAGGTACATGGATGAAATTTGTTACACATGTCACCTATATGATAAATTTGTGTCTTTTGTGGGTGTGATTAACGGATATTCTATAAATCTTGAAATATTGACAAAAAATATTAAAATATTATTTTTTGTTTCCAGGCCAAAACTTGGCCATTGTTGTATGTCCATAGATGAAAGTTTATATACATTCCCTATATAATATTTTAGTGCCCATTGTTGGTCTGCTTCATAGTTACTCTTAATGCTTTTTGAAATATTCTGACCCATACCTGATACATCACAACTGATTCCTTGTTTATGCATGAAACTGGTCCATATTATGAAAATATTGGTCTAGTAAGGTCTTTCCGTCGTTCCACATACCCTGGCATGCAGGTGGTATATGGCAGGGCATATAGATAATTTCTAGGGCTATCACGATTACAGAATTTCAAAATTGATTAATCTATGGCCTAAAATCGAATCGTAATCGATTAATCGCCCTTTTCCCGCCATTCTAAGCAGCCAGTGAAGTTCTGTTCCTTTTTATATCATTGTCTTGAAGCAGAGCTAAGAGACTTAGATATTCCATTGGAAATGCTAACAGCAATTAGGAATTCACACTTTCTTCTCTCCAATCAGCTTCAACCAATCCAATTAGCCAATCCACTAGACTAATCCAGTTGCAATTCATTGTTCACGCCTGGAATTGAAAGCAATGCACTGACATACAGTGCTTTCCATGCACATATATACAAATTACAGATTAATCGATTTTGTAAACTGAAATCGATTTTTAACTAAAATCTAATCGGCGGCGATTAATCGGTTAATCGTGAGAGCCCTAATAATTTCAGACCAAGATAAGACCACTATTGCAAATATTACATGCAATGTGGTTCACATCACTTTTATGGTGTAATGGTGTCCTTTTAAAATGTTGTTTTTTTGCTGAAGGTTTGCTGCTACGCAGCCTATGTTTATTACTAGATAATGAAATTTCCAATGCTTGTCAGCTATTTCAAAAGGTTTAAACTCAGTGGAGCTGTCCTTAGCAGCATCCATGCTACTCAATGAAGTGCTAGGGCTGAACAGCCTGAGCTGTATTTTCAGACCTCATGTATATAGGCTGGGCTGATAAACTATCCATTTCAATTTAATTGAACAACAATTTATAAATTTATCTATTATTTGATTTCAAACAATGTGAAATAAAAATGTTCCAATTGAATAAAGAATATTTTGATCAAATCAACAACCAAAGTAATCCACAACATCCACGAGGTGGCAGGTGCTCCACTAGCTATAATGCTGGACTTCATTAATTAGTACTGAGGCCTGGGCCCAACATTGGCTATCACTATAGCTCTTGTTGTCCTGCACATGATTCTGGGAAAATGGTTCCACTCCAGTGGTTCCAAAAGTCAACATCCGGTGTTTTGGGAAGGGCAGGGCAACATTTACATTAACTTGGGAGAGTTCTGTCATGTCATGCTATCAATACCAGCTTCCCAAAACTAGTGTGGCTTAATGTTCCCTGATAACCTCTCAACACAAAGCAGACCTCATGAAATTTGTATGTTTTTAGGTAAATTACCTCTATTCACAGGGTCAGTGTAAAATGCGGACCAAACTGATCATGCGGACCATGCGGACCAGACACAAAACAAACACAGGAGGGTGCAGAGGAGCTCAGAGGAGCATTGCTTGTTTACTCTAGCTAATAATACAAAGCCAATCAAGCGGAAAATGCGGACCAGATGCGGACCAAGTCAATAAGCAAGATATAATTATAGAACATATATATATATCAACCTGATTTAATTGAATAGAAAAATATTAAATTAAAAAAATTCAAATTTAAAAAGGCAGACCAAAATGATCTGACCAGAATGCAGACCAGGGAGTAAAATATGAGAATATGCTGTTTCATGCACTCCTGGTGGGAGATTGGCGGTGGAGTTGGCAAACGGAAATGAGAGAGGAGTTAGACGGTTGTGGGCTCCCATGTGAAATAGGAGTCCAAAAAAGTAGGATAGGTGGATAGTTTGGGTGAGTGACATGCCTGTGACAGGCGTTTATAGCTGGCAACTGGGGTGGTCATGTGACCTGAGCTTTTACTCAAATGTTAGAGGGATATATATTGAAGGGCAATTAAATTTAAATGTAAGTGAGGCAGGGTCTTTTAATCCACTGTGGATTACAGAGAGTGGAAATCATTGATGATGGCTTAAATGCAATTAATAGAAACGACCTCGATTGGATGACATTCTAGATTATACAGTCTGCAATAAAACAATTTGTGACCTGCTCCACCAAAATGGGTTCAAAGTCGGCCTGCTGTCATATTCAGCTGTGAAATTGGCTTTGTTCTAATGGAATTTGGCTTTAAAATGATGTTTCATTTGTCTTGATATCTTCACCCAATCCAAAGATATGGCACCGCGAACATTGATGATGCGAAACATCGAACTCTGAGAAAATGGCATTTTAATTTCCCGTCTTTACAATAAAAGAACTAGGAAAATCAGGAAAGATGCCCAATTTAGATAATTTAAAAGCAGTTTTTGGTTAAAATGGTATTAAATAATCAAAGCAAATTATTTTTGCTAAAACGTGGTACCAACAGCTAAAAATCATCAAAATGTGACCTTTTGACACATTTTGCTCATTTCTGGAATATACAGATTGCCTACTTTGAACTCATTTTGGTGGAGCAGGTCACATTTGTATAGCCTTAATTTTTGAAATAAAATGTGTTGATCAGACAAGATCTTGCAGACCGAAGTGCAGACCAGAATGCAGACCAGATCTATGCAGACCAAATGCTGACCAGAGTACTGACATAATCATGCAGGCCAAATGCGGACTAAATACAACCTTGAATATTTTTACAATTTTATGAGAAAAAAAAAAACTAAGTTCCTTATTTTTCATAAAACTATTTCCAATCATATAGCCTGTTGTTATCCAGTTGGTCCGCATGGTCTGCACTGTTTGGTCCGCATGATTTAACAATTACAGACTGGCCAGTGTTTGTCCAAGCCTTAAACCAACACACTGGCTGCCAGTATGTCTGGTCCGCATGGTCCGCATGGTCCGCATTTTACACTGACCCCTATTCACAAGATTGTGGAATCCTGCCCTCCCCCCCCTAAAATGGTAGATTCCATGTGGTTACAAGTTGGTGTCACATGACCTACACCCAGTTCCCTCATTGGTCAGCCTACTGCTACTACTAGGTAAACAGCAAACATGGCAAACATTTGAAGAGGCAAACATTTAGATGTTCCACAGAAAGAACTATGAAACTGACGAAATAACAACATACACAGATGTCATTGCCATGCCAAAACTTCATTTGTATCACATATATAAATGGTCACATGAAAAATTTACACAGCTTGTTGATCATTTGCCAAGTTTCAGGCCAATCTCATAATTAGTCAAAAGCAGACAACCCACTTTCAATCCCCTTTTCCCTTATCCCTTCCCATCCCTCTTGCGCCCCTCTAAAAACCGCCGATAGGTCGGTTAAAAACAATCAGCTATCACTGCACTCTCATGTCCAAGGGTTCAGAGCTTTGCTGATCTGTACTGAGGTAATAAATACAGCTGTGCTGTTTTTGGCTGTCATTAAAATCACACTTATAACTAAAAAATCCTGAAACAGTGAGGCCTCTGAAGTGTGCACAAGCTTTCTCAACTTTCCTCCAGCAATAGAGGTATTATTATATATATCTTTATTTTGCAACAAAGCATACAGTAGTACAATGTTGAAATGTAAATAAAATGCCTGTAACACTGTATTGTTTGATTAAGAAATTTATATTTGAGGTTGTGCCGCACAGCCCGCACTTAAAGCAATTCCAACAAACATTGCTCACAAGCAACTATTTCGCCCTGAAATTTTAACAAGTTATGGATATGACCAGGGCATGCAGCGGCTCTGCCCTGATTTTACATTTGCAAGTGCGGGCTGTGCGGCACAACCTCAAATATAAATTTCTTAATCAAACAATACGTACAGTGTTACAGGCATTTTAATTACCACACGTTTCTGCCACTCAGATTCACATGGAATTGTTCATGGACTATATCTATATTGCATGGGATATCTATCATTTGGAATGGCTAACAGGACAGATCGTAAGATACTAATTTACAAGAGAAGGTAAGAGAAATTCTCCTATGGCCATGTCAACACAGAATTTTTTGCCAACACACATTGAAACTTTGGAGGCTGTTAGTTAAATATTAAAGTTATTTCAAGGTTACACTTAGCGTATAGGCAGTGGCGTAGCTAGTGGGGGGGCAGGGGGGCAAGTTGCCCCCCCAGACAACTTTTTGGGGAAAAATGGGGAAATGGAGAAAATAATGGGGAAATGGACCAAAAAGGGGAAATTGAGAAAAAGTTGTGAAATGTGGGAAAATGAGGGGAAAAGATGGGAAAAGATGGGAAAAGAGGAAACAGGGAGGGGAAATGAAACGAAAGGGCAAACAACGTTTTTGGGGAAATCCTGTTGAAATTCTTGCGGATGCTTCATTTGAAACTTCGAAGTATGACAACTTGACAAGTAAACAAGATATATGTGCATAGTACATACTTGAGTGACAAAATAGGTATTTAGTAATGTATATCCAGTTGGCCTGCATGGTCCAACAGTTCGCATGATTTAACTCTAACATTCGAGCTTATGAAGTCTTAATAATATATTTTGGCCACAACAACAAACAAGAATGATGATTTCAGTAAAATTTTTGGAATCAACAGTCAAAAAGATAGGTCAATTTGAAAATGCTGATGATGAACTGGAACCTGTGAAATGTGAAATGTGGAATTAGAATTCATGAACAAAATTCACTGCCCCACATGATGGAATCAAACAGGAATTTTCAGACCGATTTTCTGATCTTAATGGCCGTCAATTAATTGAATTTTTGAAATTTTTTCCCGGCTTATTGCTCATGCTCTCAACACCTTGGCAAAACTCTTTCTTCTTTTAAAAATGGCCATTGGTTGTTTTTAAGGATGTCTCCGTCTGCCTTGGCTTTTATCTGAATACAGGTCTACAGCCTCTACAGCAACTTTTTTACAAACTGTTATAACTTGCATCATTATATTCAAAGTGCTTTCAATGTTATGTGTGCTTTATTTGAGATTTCAGCAAAGTTTGTTAAAAGTTCAGATCTATGTCGAACGCACGCCGTGTTGTCGATAACATTTTGGGGAAATCCAGGGTCATTTGCCCCCCCAGAGAAAAATCCTAGCTACGCCACTGCGTATAGGTTTTGTTCACACTGACTACATACACCATGTACACAGTTCTACTTGGTTTTCTGTAGCTGACAGCAATTTGAGTTTATATGAATTGACTTTTTCTCAAACCTGCGCTTTCTCCAAGGCAATGTTTGATAAAACCGAAAACAGGAAGTCATGTACAGCATGTACAGTGCTGCCACGTTGTTGCATCATGCAACTGCATTACGTTCTGTTCTTCCTAAACCAATACAGAATAAGCAAAAATGATATGTATTTTGGGGCAAAGAATCTAGGAGTCGCATACTAAACAGTTTTTATAGAACAAACCTGAATTAATCTGCATGCACATTATACAAGAATCAATTTCGACATATATTATACCTCATAACAAGTTAAGAGTCTTTAAAAATGTATATTTTGGCAAAAATTTCGAGTCCAGGCGGTGCTGTCTTCATGCTTTGGCATTTACATAACAATATGAGTTTGGCCAATGTTCAGAAATCAATGTCATGTGCACCCTCCTGCACAGTACCTGTTGGAGGATGTGTCATGTGCATTAGCACAGAGGAATATTCCTGTGGCATTGGTGATGGAAATGGAAAATTTTTGTAGGGGGAGATCCCATTTGATGCGGCTATCCTTATTTTGAAAAGGGAAATAATTTTGCAGGGAGGGATCCAGAAAATTCCGGTGGGGGGGTCTATTGCGCTATCGCGTCGCGGAATGCATAGCTCGCGACAAAACGCGACTGCACGCTGATAAAATTAACATGTAAAAATATATAAATTTTGGTCTGGTGGGGGGGTGCATCCCCCCCATCCCCCCCTGCGTCTGTCCCTGTAATTTTGCCACCAGAGCAGAATTTTGAAAACCACTTTAATTTTGGAAGTGGCTTAGAGTTACACCTGTTGTTTTATTTTTGTTTAAAAACTATTTTTTTAATAATTGGTATTCTGAAAATGAAAATCAGATTGTTCTTGAATCTTGCGTTTCGCTTTTTTTTGGGAATCATTTTTGGAAAAGTTGAATTTAGTCAGTCTTATTTTATTCAACTAGTTGGAGTTGAATTCTGTCAACCAGTTGAATTCACCAGTTGAATTTTTGTTTGTCAGTCATGTTTTGATTTACATTTAACATTAGCTGAGGCAGGCCTCCCAGTGGCCCCGTCAAAAAATATAGGGATTTTATAGGAAATTTGCAATGAAATTTATAGGGCTTTATGCGGCTTTAGCGAAAAAAATATAGGGAGAATAAAGGGCTTAAAGGCCTCAAATGTATAGCAAATTAACATCAAATTAACCGGACGAGTGTTCGATCGGCATATCCAGAGACTATGAATGCAACTTCAGCAATGTTGAGAAAAGATATGCCGGCTTGTTCACCCTAGGAAGAAGCTGGCATCCGGAAATTTTTATTAAAAAATGCTTGAACCATAAGAAATGCTAAACAGTAACCATAATTTCAATTTCATGTGTGTAAAGCCAAATTGCAAATTTAATGCCACAAAAATATAGGGTTTTATAGGGATTATGGCAAAAATCCTTGAAAATATAGGGAAATATAGGGAGCAAAAAATATATAGGGAAATATAGGAATTTATAGGAAATATAGGGCCGCTGGGAGCCCTGCTGAGGGGGCGACCATTAATAATCGGGGGGGGGGGGACTTGGAGTTTCCCTCGGTGGAAAATTATTTATTTCACAGTTTTAACAGTTTAAGATGTTCCCCCTCTAGAAATTAATTAAATCAAGACTGCCCAAAAAGAATTTATTTGTTTCAACAAAACTCTGAGCAAGAAATTTTTTGTTAAAAAAATCAAAAATCCAACACCCCCCCCCCCCTAAGAATAATGGCCTCCTAACAATGTCATTGTATAAGGGTACACACTAACACAGTTACTACACACCCGGGACTCCACATTCCATATATTCCTGTCTTGCAAAGTTGCAATTCATGAAAATTGAATCTTTTACTTACCACTTAATTATTACACCAAGCTACATGTCTAATTCATACAATCATGCTCATCTAAGTCTTGTGATTAGTCTCAGACGGTCATAAATGAAATGCATCCAGACTGGGAGCGAGTGTTCTTTGCTTGTAAACATGGCTGACCTACTTACTCAGTGCTGTATGAAGCGACCTACTTCGCTAGAACTAGGTCAATGACCCAATTGTAGGTAAGCATGCCACAGCTGACTTGTTTGGGTGGGAGATGGAGCAGTTGGAGCTGTCAAAACTGTGTGCTGTCGTGTAAGTTGTGTAAGTTGCTGTAGACTTGGTTGTAATGTGATTGTTACTCTGAGATGTTGACAATGTGCCTATTTCAACGGGAATCAGAATGCTCAATTACTGGGGGACGGTCAAAACGGCCAAAATCAAGACGGCCAATTACCCACGACGGCCACTTTCAATGACGGCCACCAGGGGGGACGGCCACTTGCTATAACGGCCATCACCCAAAACGGCCAAAACAATTATTTCAGTCATTTAGTTGTTTATTTTGCATGCTTAAAGAATTGAACAGTTTTACTGATCCGTCTGTTTTATTGATATTTATTCGATGTTTTTGTAAATATCATGCACATATCTCAATTTTATTGCTTTTGTAAATTGTAACAACTTTTATGGTTGATAAACTGTTTATGCGCAATTGATATGGGCCTAATGATAAAAGTAACAACTTCTAACAATATGTGCAGTTCTTGTAAGCAAGTGCAACGCAACAAATGTAGCAAAGTTTTTAAGTTCCAGACGTAATAAAGTGCAATTTTTTACTTGCATTCTTAATTTTGACATCATAGACTACATGCACCCGATTTTCAAATTAACTCAATTGTGATTTATTTGAAACACTTTGTTTTATTTCTTGTTCTTTTCACCTTTACTTTACGCATACATTTATTTTATAAACTCATATAAATAATAGGCCTGTGTGCATATGATGGATGATGATAATTATAAATGCCTAATAAACAATTTTTGTACTTTTTTTTCCTTTTGCTTAATTATTGACAGGAGAGTGAGGAGACATACAGTCTGGAGCAGGTATTCTTTACTAATTGTTCTTAAAAAGGTGTGAAGATGAATTGCTTCTCATTGACACTGTTGTTTGTTTAATTGAACAATGAATGCGTGCATGATTACAAAAAACGTGTCTTAATGTGCAGAATGTTTGAACAGCAATTAAGGAGTAGTGAAAAGTAAAAAAAAAAATTGATAATGTCATAGAAATATTCACTAAAACAATTCATTAATAAAGTTTCCAGACAAATCTCAAATTTAGAATTCATCAAAAAGGTGAAATACGTGTATAAACACATGCTGACTAGCCTGACTTCACAGCTTCAAGTAGAACTGTAGTTCGCAAAAATAAGTAAATTACCACTAAGACCAGGGCCGGATTTACATATGGGCAATTTGGGCAATTGCCCGGGGCCCGGAGGATTAGGGGGGCCCGGAAAAACCAAAAAGAGCTGCCACGCGCACAACATCCGGGCACTCGCGACCAGGGGCCAAGAGGACCCGGGCCCCCCTAGACCACTAAGATGGAAAATAGCATTTTGAAGAAAAATTCAAACTCATGGGCCCACAAATGGCAAAACTAGATTATGCCCTAGCAGGCTGGCACCTTTGATAAAGTATTCATGCAATATGGCAGCGCGACATACATTATAATATCCAATTTCACCATGCAGGGAGCCCAAAAAAATTAAATATTACGAACCCCTGCAATAGCTTTTCCTAACTTTGCCGGGCCCCACAATTGTGGGCCCTTGACCTTGTTTAACATACAGGTGAATTTTCAAACTGTGCTGGGGCCCTTCCTGTGTGGCTTCAGAGTAGTCTAAATTTAATTTGAAATGTGAAAACATCTAACAGGGGCCCGTTAAATTAATAATTTTGGGCCAGGGGAATTTTTTTCTTCAAAAGAACGCGCTGGGCACCAACAGAATGTGCAGGCCAATATGACTATTAATTTGTGAAATACTGCCGTTAAGCCAGCCATACAGGCCAGCGGGCTGAGGGGGCCCATAACATTGATGATTGTGGGGCCCACAATGTGGGCCGTACAGTGCAGTGTATATAATGTTCAGCAGAATTTTCCAAATGCAGGGGCCTCATAAATTAGCTACAGAAGCAGGCCAATAATGCTAATTGCAATTCTGAAGGTTTTTATGCTTTGTTTCACCCTCAGTTTATTTTACAGTAGACGAACATCACATGCTTACAGAATTGGACTGAAATGTTCCTTGTGAGCTCATAGCCTATCCATGCCATGATATTCCCTATGAGTCATAAGAAATGTACTAGTTCATAGCCTATACTTGCAATAGTATGAAAACGTGTCATCAGCTGAGTATCAATGAAGTCACAAGCTACTCAATGACAAATTACCACTTCATTTCAATGCAATTTATAGGGCCTGTTATACTACATGATTCTATTTGGAGCCACCCGCCACAGACCTCCCGACAGGAGGCCAGAGGCCAAATGTAGAAATTCAGACTGTGTTGAATCGTCATCAGATTGCGGGTGCAGTAAAATGCGGAGCGGCGGGCCGCGGGATATCGTAATAAAACGCGGATGGGCAGGTGCGGAACGGGACGCTTTTTGCGGGTTTGGCGGTAATGAATGCAGTTGGGGCCAAATTTGATTAACAGGCTGAATTTGCTTTTAAACATCGCCTCTATTTTTTTTTTTAATGGAGGTGTGTGTACACATCTCCACTTATGCAGTCACTTTGACAAAATGGAAAATTTTGGCGGGAAATTTGAAATTTGAGCATTTTCGAATGTCTTTTGCCTGACTTGGCAATTTTGTTTGGAGAAGTTTGGAATCAAGAATGCACCTTAGCTTGATTATAGAGCAAGCATCTGACATGGGAATGAATAGCCGGTATATTGTTATTTTGCCGTGACTTCGTTTTTATCTTGCTTGAATCCACTACGGGCAGCATCACACATTGTGTATTGGCCACTGTGCCTAAACTATTGCACTTGTATATGATATTTGGCACATGAATGGGTCTTGTAGAATGTATGTGTCTTTTGGTGTTCATATTTAAGCAATTGGTACAGTTTTTGTAAAATATTCGAAATTAAAAATAATTATTTTTTTTCCTTTCCGGAACAGAACTCCGAAACAATTGTACCTATGAACATGAAAATATTATGAACATGAAAATCTGCCATATTATGCGTTAAATACTCTAAATGTGCCATTTGGAGTCTTACTGCTCTTAGAAAAATTAGTAAGAGCAAATTCAGCAAAAATTTGAAAAAAATGTTTTTTTTTTCAATGCTCCATGATTCCGTCGATTTTGGAGTTAGACCTCTGAAATTTTGCATTTAGGTGTCTAAGTTATACCTCTTTAAATGCCTAAACTCATTTGGAGGTCAAATCCTTTATAGTTTTCTTAAAAACCAAAAAACTCGAAAAATATTGGGATTTCTGATATTTTTCTTAAATTTTGATTTCTCACAAATTAACGATAATGAATAAATTGGTAACCTCAAAAATTATTTTAGTTTTAAAAACATATTAGTAACTTTTACAGCCATGTATACTTTAGTGTAAATTTTGTGTTGGAACTCAGTTTTGCAGAGCCAGTGTCAGAGCCCATTGGATTTTAATGGATGTAGGTAACTGTTATCTATATCCACTATTATCCAGTGTTCAATACTGAGACAGTGAATTCTATTAGTGGATACAGTATGTCTTACTCTAAGATTCTCAGTCTTCTCATTGTTTATCATATCATATTCACCAAAATGCTTTATAATAATAAATGAATGTGCAGCTCCTTCCACAAAAAGGAGGTTTTACCTGGCAGATCACATGCATTTCCATGCATCATATTAAAGCTCTTTTCAGTTCTTTTATGGAATGTATTCTTTTTCCATATCGCATCTGCCACATGGTCATTTTGTGTCTTGAAAATGGATTATTTGTAAAATTCTGAAATTTAGCACACAATATATTAACAACACCTGGTACTGGCACTCATATCAGGGAAATAGTCAATTTCGGGGCATATGAACTTCAACTTACACTACACCGCCTCCATTTTGAACCCCTGGGTTCTTGTTTTTTTTCTTCTTTTTATTGCCGAGCCTCAGCCAGGGGGGATCCAGAAAATTCAGGTGGGGGGGTCTATCACGGCTATCGCTTCGCGGAATGCATAATTCGCGACATGACGCGAATGCGTGCTGATAAAAATTAACATGTAAAAATATATAAATTTTGGTATCCCCCCCCATCCCCCCCCCCCCGCTCTGCGTCCGTCCCTGGCCTCAGCCTATCGAAGATTATAGCTTGTTACAAGGATTAGGTGGCCATCGGTAATTCTATGCTGAATACAGAGGGCCTGAGTGGTGGCGCTGGGGTGTAGAAAAATCCTAGAATTAGCAATTAAACGAATTTATAGTTTGCAAAACTAACGCCTATCAATGCATTGCATTTCTGAATTTTTCTGCCATTTGTACATTCAGCAAAAGTCCAATTGTTGGCTATAATTGGCAATTTCAAATTATTCACTGCTACTAACTTTCAGATTTTTTGGCTGTGGAACAACATCATCAGAAGTTGTGTTGACCTGGCCGGCCTCACCCAATCAGTGGCCACCAGATCTGCCACACCCCTCCCTCTCCCCTCCCCAGCTGCTCAATCAACGATGTTTATAGGGGCCTGTGCAAAATATATAGCAGACTAAAAGCATACACATGAGTAGGGCTTTTGTTGGATGGTGCAGCACTGTCACATTTGTTGCAAATTACCAATGGCATGCTAAAACACTTTGGAAAAGTCATGCAAATTAAGCCACGTGGTCTTGGATCATGAGCAGACAGCCGCAGTGCTCAGTGCTCAGCTGCTTCAGGCCACTGGCCATCAAGTGCTGCAAGTCTGAACTTCAAGACGAACTTCTGAAACTTCAAACTTTGATGTGGTCAAGTGATTTTGAGGGCTTCACACAACAATACACATAAATTTATGTATAGGCATATCAGATTTGTCGCATAGCCAGATTGTTGGATTAACAGATAGCTCGTGGATAGATGGCCAAGGATCATGTGGCTGCATTGTGGCATTGTCCTAATCCCCGACTGAGGCCTCACATCAACATGTGACTCCTGGCTTGATTCTTGTGTCAAAATCTAAAAATCCAGCTGCCATGTGAAATATTAAAGCACCAACTGAAATGAATTGTGTGGCGTTTGCATCATATTCTTCAAGCTGTAACATGAAATCATCAGAGTTGCCCTATAATCTATAGTCTAATGTAACAGTTCACTGGCCATGCCCCAATGTGATAAACTCAGCCACAGACTTGCAAAAAATTTTCACACTTAAGTTATTTTTTGCACCTGAGTCCTTTGACACCTGATCACACAAATGCATGCACTCAACACCCTACACAGGCGGTAAAATACAACCCTGGAAAGAGTTTTGCGTTTTTAATTTGGTTCAGTTTAGTTTGTTATATTTACATGTATTTGCAGAAATTACATGGAAACAAGTGACACCAATGGCGTTCAGAAAAATAATTCAAAAGATATGAAGGCACTGAGACATATCTAGCATTTGAATTAGCAACACAAATGGATGATAAGAATACAGAGCCATAGAAAAAAAAATTCAAAAACGTAATTCATTGCCCACATGGTCACTCAGGTCTTAAAATACCCCCTATTTTCCGGTATTTTCATTCTGGAACCATGTTTGAAATGATCCAAAACTTTTATGAACCGAGGTATTCTTAAATATTTTTCTCGGTGTGAACCTCCGAACCCATATTCTTCGAATTTGTTAAATATTGGAAGTTTACTCAAATACTTGTGATGACACAGCTGGCCAAAATCTGATAAAAAATAAAAAGGAGCCTGGAACATCAAATTCAACGTTTTATTGCAACCATTCTATTGCCTCCTGTAGCTTTTCGATATAGCCCAATAAAGTGCTGCAGAGGCGTAAAACACAAAGCCTCCTGTAGCTGGCAAGAAGAGTTATGGAATGTCTAGGATCACAGTAAATTGTAAAACTAGAATGAGCGTTCGGAGATCACATACCTCAGCCTGTCTTCAAAGGAAGACACAGGCTTAACACAACTTTCTAATTCTTGATATTATAAACCAATAATTTATACCACATTAAAATGTATTTTTGTAATGTAGAATATATAATGTAGAATATATTATATGTTTAAAGGGTGACCATATCAGAGAAACAATTTTTCAATGGGCTCATTGGAGGTTAGTATTTAATGGATATGGCAATCAATCAATCAATCAATCAATCAATATGGAACATTAATCAGCTTTTTAATTTAGAATATATATTTTTTAAAGGGTGACCTTATCAGAGAAACTGTTTTTAAATGGGCCCATTGGAGCTATTTAAAATGGGTATGGTAATCAATCTATCTATCTGTTTATCTTTATCTGTTTATGACTCTATCCATCTGTCTGTTCTTTTTTCTTTTTTTAAGGATTATTTCCCTTTTTTTTTAATGCAAAGTTTGATTAAGTAACATGAACTAGCAGCCCAAGAGAGTGTATATTTCTACAGTCAGTTCAGCAATCCTGAATCGTAATTGAATCCAATTAATTACAGGATTCTATTGATTGCCATTGCTTCTTGATTGGTGTTGGTCAGTGTAATCATCATCAAATGCAATTTAAAATGGTGATACTTTTTGTGTAATATTGAGAACCAATATTTAAAATACTTTTTTTTTGCATGGGAGCCAAAAGTTGCCCACTATTGCATACACAGCAACGAAATGTTCCACACATATCACCTATACAATGTAGCAGAGCCTTTTGATGTGTATGTAACACTTTTTGAATCATTGGAAAAAATTGAGAAAACTACAACAGCATTATATATATATTTCCAACTGACAGCTCATAACCTATACTTTGTATGTGCATGAAACTGTACCATATGCATAAATTGGCCTAATAATTAAGACCTCTTCCTCATTTTACAAAACCTGACAAGCAGTTAGGCAGATGGCATTGCAGTGGGCAAATTGACATTATTGAAGGCCATGACTTGAAGACTATTGCTTACCAATATGCAATTTGGTAAAAACATCAATTTTATGGTGTAACTGTAATATTTTGAATGTGTTATTTGCTGAAGGTTTGCTGCTGCGCAGCCTATGTTTTTTATTTATCAACAGATACATCAATTGTATAGAAACACCCATTACAGTGCATACAGCATGTGCGCGGTAGAGGCCTAATTTTGACATTCTCTTACGGCAGTGCCAAAAAAGCTCCAATAATCACCAACATTTAATCAGGTATTGTGCAATATAAATGAAGACATTGTGCCAAAGAAAATTTAAATCCATTGAGTATTCTTGGCAAGAGTCGATTAACAAACACACAAACCCACAAGCAGAAATCCCAGAAAGTGCCCACCCTCACAATACTCCGCCTGCCCTGCAGGCTGAGTAATAAGTTTCAAATTCATATTTTACACGGTTTTTAGCTCGTCTGTTTTCTTTGAAAACGAAGAGCTATTGAATGTTTAGGGGAGACTATTTAATATCCAGGGGAAGGGGGGGGGGGTTTGATATTCGATGAATATTGGGAGACTTTGTGCGAATTAAATTCTTCCTAAGTCAAAGCAATATTATTATTCACTCTGGAAAATTTGTGTCATTGTGGAAAATTTATGTACTGGCTAAGGGAACAACCAGATGATCTTCGGGGGTGGGGAGAGCTATGGCTTTTTGATGAAAAGAAAGTTTCGTTTCCCACTGGACACTGAAAAAAAAAACTTTGTTCGGTATATGAAAAAAAAAAGTCTGTCTCCTCCTGTACCTAGCGTACTACTGTAATGTCAATATTAAGAAAAAAAGTTTGTCGCGCGTAAATAATTCGTCAATGCTTCGCGAAGGAAAAGAAAGGTTGTCCTTGTGATAAAAGCCTTAGCCCCCCCCCCAACTATCCTCTGGTCGGCCCCTAATCGCCGATCATTTCGTCCCTGTGGGAGTGGGACAGCAGAGACATTCTCTCCACATCGTCTCTAGTTTATTCAATGTATTAATTAATTCAATATATTATAAACAAACAAAAAGACAACTGATTTACCTGATGACATTGAAATAATACATTCTTTTTCAGGCGTGTTGCGCTGACCGTGGAGTAAAAATATTGTCAATTATTTACTATGGATTTAACGGATTTTCAACCTGGACTATGGACTATGGCAGTGTTTTGATTTTCCTCAGGGTTCTCAAATAACTGTTCTGACTTTAAACTGTTTTTCTCAATTGGATATGTACAACCATCCCTTTAGAACAAGGATTCCATGTCGCAATGTAATAATTAATTCTCATTTATCTTCATAAACTTGCAATCAATATTGGTTTCAATTGGCCCTCAAGGTTATTCTGTTCATTCAAAATGGATACAGCAGAAAACTGGCAAAGTGTAAAGACTACAACATCGGTTGTTAATCTCGCAAATAAACCCCACAAATGTGATATTTGCAGCCGGAGACTCGAGACTGAAAAAGAACTGGAAGACCACATCAGAACTCACCTGGATGATGATTACATTGAAGAATTGATATCAAAATCCAAGGCAAGTCATGATGAAGAGTTAAGTGATGAGAAACAAGAATGCGACAAGACTGTATATTCCACAACAAAGAGAAAAGACCCCAAGTGTGAAGTTGACCAAAAACCACCAAAATGTACTGTCTGTAGTAAAAGGTTTCGAAATCAGAGTGAATTGAAAATTCACAGGAGAATTCACACTGGAGAGAAGCCATATGGCTGTTTTGTTTGTGGTAAAAGGTTTAATAGAAAGGGAAACCTTGTTGTGCACAAGAGAATACACAGTGGAGAGAAGCCATATGGCTGCTCCATTTGTGGCAAAATGTTCAGGTGTTATAGAAATCGGAAGTTGCACTTGAAAATACACAGTGAAGAGAAGCCATATGGATGTTCTGTTTGTGGCAAGAAGTTTAGCCAAAAAGGCAGCTGTGACAGACACCTGAGAATACACAGTGAGGATAAGCCTTTTGGCTGCTCCATTTGT